>JBCFYV010011172.1:61288953-61347674 GCA_039000515.1 Timema cristinae
CACTGGGACAGCGATGAAGCATAAATGTATTTTTTAGGTTAAAACTAATATGGTATTTACTTTACATGGCAAAATTAAATGTGCCTTGAATAGATTTTAGAATCCCCCCTCCTTTATAATTACCAGTATTTTAATTTATAAAACTATTATATACTGATTTATTATGATTATGATTATTGAGTTTTAACTTTTACTATCGTAAATATGAATTAGGTAGGCCTAATTGTTTATAAAAGTGCACACACATTCACATGCAAACAAGGAATTAGTTTGTATAAACCTATGTACTTGGGAAGACCATCTTTGAAAGGATTCGATCTCCAACCTCATCATTGTAGGTGAGAGTGTACAGTGTATATCAAATTGACATTAATATGATAACGCAATAATACACAATTCTTGACAACCCAAACTTCAAATTGATTCCCATAGCGTGTATAAAGTTTGTATAATTGGTTAAGTTTGCATGTAAAAGCTGTCCATCTGTTTTGGGTGGGTGAGATCTGGCAACTGCGCGCTCCATAAGACCTGTACTGCAGAGTAAGAGTGAAACGGACTATAGACTTGTATAGCCCTAATTTAAACTAATATGTCTTGATAAATAAGCAAAATGGTTGTCACTTCTTGATGGCTACCCAATGTAAATATTTTTATCAATACTGATGACTCACCTGGATACTGTGTTTGAGGAGGTGTACCCCAACCCTGGTAGCCTTGCATCATGTTGCCTGGAGGACCCATTGGACCCATTGGGCCACCCATAGGGCCTCCCATTGGACCACCCATTGATCCGTTCGGGCCACCCATACCCATACCCTGCAATTAAATAAGTAGTATTATCATACTACAGAGTGATAAAATGAGTGTGTTTTATGGTAATTGCTTTGTTTAAGAGACATATAACATTGCATTGGTTTACCAAAATAAGGTGCACGTGGTTGAATAATTGCTAGGATTTAAGACAAATCTATACTACTCTTAGTAAATAATGATTCGAAAATACCTAATTAAAAATAATTCTGTATGTTTTAATATAGTAAAAATAAAATATTTTCTATATCATAAAGATAGTATTCAGAATGTAACTTTTGAGTCAAACAATCTGGGAGTGGGGAGTGACATTCTTCCATGTGGGGAAAGGATTAATGACGAAAAAAGGTTGTGAATCTGGTTTAGAGCATCACCAAAATGGGGTGGTTTAAAAATTAAATATAAAACACAAGCCATTGAGGATGATAATTTCTAGTAATATCAATAGTTTTAGTAGGCAGCAAACGTTAAATTATATTTTTACTCACCCCTCCCATGCCCATAGGGGGCCCTCCTTGTGGTGGACCCCAATTCGGGAGCCCATCACCCATCTTATTGGAGTCTCTGGGTTCCGCCTTCTTGATCTCAACCTGCAGCCAATATGACACAAATTAGTTTATGTTAGCAAAAGCGCTAACATGACCCTTTATCTTGTGCCCTAAGAGGTGTAGTAAAAAAAACATGTATTAAAGAGCCAGTAAAAAGGGATTTAATATATAGATTACACCAAAAAAATGAAATATTAATACTTAATATAATGTAGCTTAGTTCTATGTTTTAGCCTCAATATTATAACAGTGAAATGGGATTAAAGTGTCAACAGGTATATCTAGAGTATAATTTAAAAAAAAAAGTTTATATTAATAAAGATAAGTTAATTAATGAAAATTGTATGACGAAAGCCAATCTAATGAAAAAAAAAGAAGAAATATGGGTAGAATAAAATGCACTAAGGTGACATCTTCCTATCTTGTCTTTATATAAAAAAATCACACTTGTTACACAAATTGATTTTTTATTTCAGTATTATTGCCCGTATCCAACAAACCCCAAGTCAATCATTTTAATTAAAAATGGATTATGTTAATGTTGTTTTCAAAGTGTTTATCTTCCTTTCCTTCATGTTCAGTATGCCAAAATACAAAAATGTATTTGTTTCATACTTGCAACGTTTTATACCATATAAATCCGAATAAAAGAATAGGCCTCCATTTTAACTTGTTAGTTTTTAGTTTTCCTTATTTTTATCAATTTATACTTATTATATAATTATTTTAATAAATTATCCTCTACAACATATTAGAATGCAAAATTATACTATATAGAGTGAAGGATCTTAACTATGTTAGGTCAAAAAATAAATATGGTAGATGTGTTGAAAATGAAGCACAATTGAAGTAAAATCGGGAAGATTCCTAGAACACAAAATGTAGTTGTATGGCAGGAGACCAAGAGGTGGATAAAGGGAGTGTGAAGGAGTATGGAGAAGAGTGGTATGGCTGGCGTGGAGGAAGAAAGGTGGGAGGACAGAAGTAAATGGAGAGGTTTATGTTCGAGACAGACCGTGCCAGTGGCAGGAAATGGTGCACGAGGTGAAAATCAACTTTTAATATAAAATGTTAGCTGTAATTAATGAGAAAATGTCTAGTAAACATTGTATTGAACATTAATAGGATAGAAATGCAGGGCCTATCAGAAAACTGTAGGCCTCCTTTAAAGTTCACAATTAAAACACAACAAATTACACAATTATTTCACTTTCAGGGTAAATAAGTCTCCTTCAGCAGAGGAGAGTAAAAACAAACTGGACTATGGCAGCATGGCTAGAGTTTAAGAGCCTGTGATTAACCCTCTTCTGCTGAAGAAGGGAACTGATGTACCTTGAAAATTACACAGCGGTATGTCTTGTTGTTTCAATCCTAAACGTTGAGGCCCGCAGTTTTCTGGTGCGTATGCCTTGTTCTTCTATCCTCCTTAATATTGACTTTGGTGCCATTTTTTATTTAAGTTAGTAAAGGAAAACCAACAATCGTATAAAAAGTTCAGAAAAACAAACATGTTTATTATTAGTTTGTGCCAAATTATTAGTGTCACAGAAAAATATGTATGAAACAATGAAAATTACTTTAAATATTGTGGGTGATAAAAAGATGAGTAAAATTGTGGGTCACCACCTTGAGAAAGAAAGATATATAAAACATAGTGATATTACTTAAAAATTTAAAAATTAATGGGTTAAAATAACAGTTTATAATTTAAAAAATGAAATAAATATCATTAAATTATATACATAAAATATTTATGACTTTAAAACCAGATTTAAAGTCTCCTTCAATATAAAAGTTCCCAAAAATCTACACATGTAAATAATAGGAACAAAGCAATGTCACCAACTTTAAAAAATTAATCATTAAAAATGATACTACAAAACTTATTTGAAGAGATGGTGAAATAAACAGATAGAGTTGGCTCTATGTGGGCTATTGCAAAGAATGGAGTATTGAAATCAACGATGGCAGTATATAAAAATGTGTTAACGCCAACACTGTTAAATGCATTTGAAGTGATGGTTTGTCAGGAAAAGCATAAGACCAAGGTGAATGTGGTTGGAATGAAATATCTAAGAGATAGGTGGAAAAACTCATATGGACAGTTATGTTGTAAAATAATGTGTGAAAAAGAGACACATTAAGTGTTTTAAGAATAAGAGCATGTATGATCTGGTGTATGGATGTTGTTAAAGCGAAGGGAGTGTGCAAGGAAGTGGGGAGAAAGTTAGTGAGGATGGATTAGGTACATAATTGTTTTTAGCTATATGCACAGCTTGTTATCTACCCCATAAGGGAGCAGCGTGATTAGGCAATGAAAAAATACCTTAATACTTTAATACTCATTTTTACTTTTTGTAAATGTACCTTTCTAAAATTATTTCAAATAAATTAATAATTTAACATTGATAATATGTTGTTTTGGAAATTAAGAGATATATATATAAACCTTTATCAATACATTTAACTACAAAACTAATATTAGTTACCATTTAGTTATAAAATTGTGTTGGTTAGCCTGCCCAATATCAGTGTTAATCAAGATAGCAATAAATATTTTACCAATCCTACCACTTTTAAATCAAAAAACCCTTTACTATTTTATACTGTCTTTAAAGGGTATTATTCTTACCATCTTATTCTCATTTTGAATGAACAACATTTATAAGCATTAAAAATAAAATTGAAATTAATTTCATAAAGGGATAAATTTCTAGTGATAACACATTTAAGGCGCATGCACAAATGCATACGGAGGAATGGAAGTGGAACCGAAATAGAAGTGATGATAATAAAAATATATTTACTTTTAAAGTTTTAAAATTATGAGTAAATTGAACTTGAGTCAACTCATCAGCTTTTTGAAATTCTTTACTCAAAAGAAACAAGCCAAGCTCACAGACCCCTAGTAGTCATAAATTAACAAGCATAATAGAAATCTGTTTATGTCTGTAATTTTAAATAAGTTTAATTGATTTACCTAATAATTTAAAAAATGAGAGCCTGAATTTATATAAAATAATTTAAAACTTTAATTATTCTATTCTTAATATAATTAACACCTAGAAAATCATTGTGTAATTAAAACATATTTGGGCAATATTGTTGATAATATATCTTATATTAATAATATCTATAATATAGTTTCAGCTAAGCATAGATCATTTTAATTTAGTGTGATTACAATACCTTTATAACAGTAAACTTGCTTATGTTAAAGATAAAAACTATACTATAAGGACACAATTACTTTAAAACAAAAGCATGCAATAAAAAATATCATGTTTTTGGATTTCCAGAAAATGGTTCAACTTGGTTCTTCGAAACATTTAACAAATGAGATATATTACTTATTCCAAGTACAGATGAAAGGCAATAGAATTCTATCCTAAATTAAGTAATCATTATACATTTGTAGGTTCTTTAAATCACCATTTGACAGGCGGACATAAAGGTTGAGATTTGTTCCCTGAAAAGATTTTTCTAAATTGCTTTCCATTCCTGATAGGCTAATTTAGATTAATATATTTAAGATTAACCAGTTACTGATATTTAAGTTAACCAATAAGTGGTTTAAAAACGGTTTATGGCTTATAGAAAACATGGAAATAAATCTAGTACTTACCACCCCAATAGGGATAAGTGATGACAATTTAAATTAGCCTTAGGCACTCTTAACTTACACTATTGACTAATATATTTAAGCTAAAAAATTACACTACACATATGCCCAAAGTTTTAATGGTGCAGTTTAAAAGTAAACCTATGTTGTTAAAATAATTAGGAAAATGAATGTGGATTAAACAGTTTTCTTTCAATTAGTATTATTAACTCTTTAAAGTAATAAAATAAAGTAGTTTTTAAAAAAGTAGAATTTTATATAATATATAAGTTCACCAAAGTTTGTCACAAACTTTGATGGGAATTAGATTATAAAGTATTATGTTTATAATGTTTCTTTTGGTATGGATGTAGTCCTACACTGACGTACATCTTTTGACTAAATTAAATCACTGAGGTGCATCTTATGAATAAATTAAATAGTTGAGAACTGATACAGACACAGAAATCACACCCAGAGTTCTTCGAGTGCCAATGCTCTGCCACTAAAACTATCGAGAATCTTATTGCGAATATTATCAACCTTTAACCGTTAAATTTTTAATAAGTGGGAGAATAAACGCCAACCCCCCTTTGACATTGAGTTTTTTTTTAGTAAAATCTACAGTAGCTGCTGAATTATCATATACGTCAAAAACTGCCTTAAATTATACATAAAGAATGAACCTGAATACATGATACAATGGTAAAGAAATGGTTATATATACAAAGAGCTATGTTTGACACCTGTACCTAGGTGTTATTTCTCTTCAATATTTAATCCAGTCAGATCATAATATTTAATCATCAATATTAACAATGTAAAATTCAACAATCTCAATGATTTAGTATTAACACCCAAAAACAAGGTCTTAAGAGTCAATAAATGTACTTAAGTTATTTTTTATATTTATAAAAATAGCATTAAAATCCCTTATTTTAACAAAATCTCCAAACTTAAATCCCAACTGTTTAATCCAGAACAAATCTAGGTTTGACGTGGCATAACTTGTGAAGGACCTTTAAGCAACAATGAAACTTGACAAAGGATATAATTAGGTAGTCACGTAACTAAAATCTACTCATATCACTCTTGATCGAGTCTATATAAAACTTAAAAGTTAAATTTGGATCTAAGCAAAAATATTTCTTTAGAGAGAAAATCTATTAGCAATCAACATTTTACCCAGGGAAAATATTTTTCAATTGTTTGCAAAATGTTGAGGAATAAATGCGCAACCTAGAAAATAAATGTATTTTTCTAATCAAATATTAAAAATTTTATTTGTAACATTTGTTGTTGCAGTTCCACACAAAATGACGTTTAGGACCAAGACTCGAGTCACTCAACCAAGTCTAGGAACAAGAGGACCCCCAGACATGGAACAAGAGACCCCCAGACTTTTAACAAGATTATTATTATTATTAGCACCGCGTCTTTCTACCCGTTCGGGTTATACGCACTTACGCTAATGTGTAATGGTAGGGCGATTGTGAGATGAAATGAAGGACCTACAGTTTAACGTGGAATCCGAACCACGGTGGAGGCCTGGCATTCCCCACATTCACAAGATGTCTTGCCAGAGGTGAAGGAAGGGTTTGGTAATCAGATAAATCTGTGCCGGGACCGAGGATTGAACCCCGGCCGCCAGCACAGAAGTCTGACACCTTACCCCTAGACCGCCAGGTCACCCTTGGAACAAGAGTTTAGTAGAGGGGTTTCAAACTGAAATTAGTCAAAAGGCCGGATTCCCAAACTTTAGGTGTGATGGTAACAACGGGCTGCAGTCTGTTTTTCCCGAGCACGCAGCGCTGCTGTGACATCACCAGGCGACCCAGTTCGTTCTTAAGCTTCATGCTCAGTTGACACACACTATTGTGCGCTGATTTAAAGTAACATCTCCATCTGTTTATCTACAAGTGTGATGTTAAGGCTGAGCCTACTCATAAATATATGGTTATAAGCGGAAAAATGTATTTAAAAAATGTTCATTAATCCAACATTGTTGCTTTTTATTTACTTTAGTAATATATCTGGGCATCTTTCATAATTCATATGGAATTTTCATGCCATGCTAAAAATAGTTATTGAAATATTTTCATTAAAATGTTTCCATTTTTAATGGGAAAACAACAATTATTAACGATTTCTTTATTTCCTTTGTAAAATCAAGCCAGAGAGTTTGTTTATGAAACATCATTTAATGAATAATTTATTCTTTTTGAGTGTGTTTTTAAATTGGGGTTAGTTTCAATAATCCCGACGATATTGAGCTCTAACGACTCCCAAGTCGACACAATAGCAAAAATACATAGTTTTAAATACAACTTCTCTTTCTACATATGTTATTATTATTATTAGCACCGCATCTTACTACCCATTCGGGTTATACGCACTTACGCTAATGTGTAATGGTAGGGTGATTGTGATATGAAATGAAGGACCTACAGTTTAACGTGGAATCCGAACCACGGTGGAGACCTGGCATTTCACACATTCACAAGATGTCTTGTCAGAGGTGTAGGAAGGGTTTTCTACATATGGTTTTCTTAGTTGATAATACAGGGTTGCCACTATTTTCTTATTACCAAATTCCCTGTGTTTTCCAGAGAAAATTTTCATTTTTCCAGACACCATATAGATATTATAAATATAATTATAGAGGCATTTAATTTAGTTTTAAAGAAAATTTTAGAAATGAAGAGTGGTAATTTGTCATTGGAAGCATGTTTTATTGTGCAAGAGAAACACATGTTTAAGAATTATTTGGAAAATGCTGAGAAATGAATGACATTTTCTAGAAGGAAAAATTGGTTATATTTTCTGTCTACCCTAAATGGAATGAAAAAAAATGGGAAATACCAAAAATACAATTTTGAGTTTAAATGTGGGGGTGGAACGAGACGTTTGTCTTATTAGCGGGGGTGAGTGGAGGAAGACGAAAATGCACCGCATTTGCCGAACGAAAACGAGCCGTCTCAGTTGCACTCAGGACTTATCTCAAGCTGATGAGGTGCTGGTAAGCAGTCATCATAAATGAGACGTGTTCCAAACAGACTGCTCAATTCTCCAGTTACAAATTTTAGTCTATATTGTTCCGCTTAAAAGAACTTTCTTGCCCAAATTCACTAACAAATTCCAGTAAATTCTAGCTTTTTGGTGAAATTCCCTGTGTTTTCCCGGTTTTTTCCGGACATAAACAAATTTATTGTCTTTTCCCGGTTGTCCAGGTGCGTGGCAACCCTGTAATAGGTACCATTAGTATGATCGTTACCTATTTACAAGCTAGTATTGTTTTGCAAATGTTGGCTAACCTGAGGTATCTGAAACCAAGCAGCAGTTGAAGGTGAAGCTAATCTATGTGACATTCTACCATGTGGATTAGGATAAGAAGAGCCCATGTCCAATTATGAAAATTTTGATAAATATAAACATCTTAATATATTAATTAACTTAAAAAACAAGTCTTGACTGCTGTGAGAATAAAGATAGTTGGTTCCCACTTACTAGTAGTGTAGGACTATGAGTCTCACTCTAGTGATATATTGTTTTCATAGAAAGAAACCAAATGCAAGTTTTATGACATTAGCCCTTATTTAACTGAGGCAGTCAAATATGTAAAAATCCGCACTTGTGGCCTATATTCTTTCGCGGTTTTTCTTATTCTTGAGCATTACAGGATGTATGTAATAATAAGTGTTAATGTTATATTCAGAGTATAAAAAAATTACTGCAGATTGAATTTTATCCATTACCGGTATATGATAAATAGTCATTCCAGGTCATATCAAAGATAGTTATTTTAAATAAAATATGGTATAAACATAATTTGGAGTTCTAAATAGGTTTTTATCTTCTATCTTTGTTTTGTGGTCTAAGATTTGACTCTTTGGACTAAGTTATTTTACAAAAAAATTAATGAGCCAAGTTTTTGGTAGTCAAAGTTTGAACATGCTTATTTGATTAGCTTTTTAAATGTGATTAAAATAACTAAGTCTACATCCTTGTTCAAGTTTTCTAGGATATTTAATATTTGTTAATACAATGCTGAGGATGATTTGGTTCTCTATTAGGATTATTTTTATTATAACTATTATTAGGTAAGTCCGACACGTTAGCTCAGCTGGTAGCATGTATATGCTAAGCTGGGTCCAGGGTTCGATTCCTGGCAGGGTCAAAAAATTTATGGTTGAGTGAAATGTGTGTTTACCCTTTCAGTGATGAATTAGCCGGGGACTGGATGTTGTGCCTGTCCTAGTCTTAAGTTAGATTATAAGGCATATGAAGCTAAGACAGGCATAACCAGACTGTTGTGGAAAATATATGACTTGAATAAAACAATGACCCAGGTAGGTCACAGTCTGGAAATATTAATGTATGTAAAAATTTATTATTATTACAAATATAAGATAAGAAGAAGAATTTTAATTCATCCATACATTGAAAAGAATATATATTCAGACTATTCAATCAAGTGAGCAACAAAGAAACTGCAACAAATTTATATCTTTGTAAAGGATGTTGAAAGAAAGTTAACTTGAATAATAATATAATTGTTCTATAATTATTCATTGTGAATGAGTTTGTAAGTGGCCCAGAGACTAGCACAATGCATTTCTAGTGACTGATAAAATGAGTCAAACCAGTTAGCAAACAAACAGTCTTCCGACCTGCCAATGGAATATATTAGCAGTGACATGCAAGCTATTGGTTGGTAATTTAGGTTTTACTTGATGTGGGCAAAAGGCCTTAAAAATGGTGGTGCAATAAATTTGGATTTCAGTGAGATCATATTGAGTCAATAAAATGTGCAAAAAATTCCAGAAATGTGAGAAAATTCTCTGACTTTTCCCCAACAAGGCAAATATCCTGACAATTCTCTATTTTACAGGTTGCTTGACACATTGTAAAAACATTTAAACATAATGGTGTTAATTTAGAGAAAATATGTATCTGCATGTGACAAAACTTTATTCATTATGCTCCACTTCATACTGAAAAGGGGAAATCAGAATATAAATAATTAACTATTTTTGATTAAGAATGTTTATAAGTATTAAGTCGATATTAATTTTTTAACTGAAAACTATACTAAATAAGTATTTTTAAACTTTTTTAACAATTTCATTAATTTTTCAACTAAAAGATATAACTTTCTTAGTTTTATTTTTAACTGTTTCAATGGGGTTAACTTCAGTTAAACCAATCTGTGCATCGGAAATGTTTTCAGATAGCTAAAGTAAATATGCATCAAAGGTCTTCACATATATTACCACATTAGCCTAACAGTGTGAAAGAGAAAGAGAATAAGCTATGTTATACCTGTTTGCCATTCAGGTTGACGAAATGCTCCGCAACACATCGATCCACTGCTTCATCAAGCTCGAACGACAAAAATCCAAACCCTAGTGTGTCACAGGACAGCAACCAAATCAAACAAATGAACCTTTTTGCAATCAACACCTGCCTTTTGCTTGCCCTGGGTTAAGACACTGCTGCCCGCTTCCCGTTCATTCCATTCGTCCCGGACGTTCGCTATATAAAAAGGAGGGGAGGACACCAGCTTGCGCCAGTCTAATCTATGACTACAAGCTTTTAAGTCCTTAATCAGGAACCAACTTAAAAGCTTGTAGGTAAACTTGTTTTAAATATATTCACAAATAACCTAAAAAGAGTTTAGTTTTAACAGTAAAAGACTCCCATATTACTAGCCTAATTTATCAGTAAACTTACAATTAGGCTTAGCCATAGCTAACCTAAACTAGGCTATCACTAAAGTTAGAATTTTACTTAACGTCAATAGACATAGAATTAACTTATAAATGAAACTGAATTAAATTAGAGTACTTCTTAATATTAATATAAGTACTTAGTCTTATACCAGTCCATGCTTAGCTGTAAAATGAGACAGCGGTGTACTGGCGAAGAAGTTAAATTTGTAAGAGAGGTATTAGAGGATTCAGGAGATCACAACAAGGTTAATCACTAACTAAAGTCTTCTAAAGCATTTTTTAAATAATAAAAAAACAAATAAAAAGGACTGGCAGCAGTGAACCACCCGAAAGCATTAAAAAAACACTGAAACATGGAGAAAAAAATAAAAGTTCATAAACACCTACCACACACAGTTTATTGTAAACACTAGGAACAAATCTACTGCATTTATAAAGAAAAATATTGAAATCTCAAATTAAAACTCGCGACAGTTAATAAAAACCAATTAATACTAGGCCAATACCAGTAGATTTTAAAATGTAATTTATGTCAATGTTAAACACCCGGAACTTAATGGTAGAAATTTTTATAACGTTAAAAGCACCAAGATTTTGAATTTAATTTACTTTCATACAAGCCTAAATGGTGTTCACAAAAGGTGATTCACATATAGTTTGGTTAGTGATAAAAGAAAAGTGAAATGTTAAAACAAATAAATCCAAATCAATATAATACATTGATAAATTTTTTTAATTACTAACCAAATCACTTAAGAAATTGTTTTTATACCAAATATGACTAATTATACTACCATAAGAGTAATTGATTAAAGGTTTGATTTGTAAAAAGTAACATTATAACTATCCAAATTGGATATAAGCCAAAATTTCTTAAAAATTATTTGATATTTTCTTTAGGAAAACTTTTCATCAAACTTGCCTCATCCAAAATTTCAGCAAAATTCAAAATTAAGATTTTTTTACCTCCCAAAGCCAAGACTTTCAAAACACTTTCTTTGCCAATTCAGTAGATTTTCATATAATGGTAAACAATACCCAAGAGGAATCATTATCTTCCTTAGTCCAACCATGAAACATCAAATAAAACTTAAGATGAATGCTTGTTGCAGTGAAGAAGCTAATATAAGAGGGATACAATAAAAAAAAGTGTACATATGAATAATGTTACAAGACTAAATACATTTGGTGGCATATATATTTTGTCTCATTAAATACATTTGATGGCATCAAGATTTTCTCACATTAAACAAGGAATTGGGAGATCAAGGAAATAAAACTGTTAAACTTTAAAAGATAATAAGTCCTATATTTTATACTTAACATTGATTATATTTTATTATTAAACTATAATATAGTAAAATATCATTTTTAAATGTACAGGTGAGAATCTGCCATTTAATTTAAAAATTAAGATCTACAACAGGGAATGTAAAATAATTTCTAGACTAAATGTAATCTTCATCTTATCATATACTTAGTATAATAAAGAAAATATGCCAATTGCTATTAATACTCCCTTATTATTGTATTATTTTGTGATCACCAAATGCACACCAAGATGTTCGTAAATAATGCAATCCACACGTATTTTGCTAATAAAAAGTATTTGCTTCCAAAATGTGCCTATCATGATGATATGTGCACAAAATTACTGCCTTGTGGTATTTTATCGTTCATACACATAAATTTTATAATACATAGAAGCAAACACAATCTTATTTGCAAAATTAAAGTAGAAATACCCTTCACGCTGTTACACAGATGCAATTGGACAAAGCAATGGTTGGTGGGGATTACCTCTCAAAGAAAGGCGATCATTACCTCTTGACCAATGGAATCTGTGTAAGATGTGATGTTCATTTCACTATGAAGTTACATTGTGTGTGCAGTCAATATTTTTTTCAAATATTTTTCAAGTATTTGGTAAAAATATAAGTTTTCCAACAAATGTTTAAGGAAGTTTTAAGTATCTGCTAGATGCAAAGTATTACCTAAAATAAATTTAAATCAGGAATTTTTAAACATAAAAAATGTATTCGCAACTACCTAGGCTAGAGATAAATATAAATTTAAATATAATATGTGTATACTTAAAATTAAAATGAACTAAAAAGAATTAATAGATTAAACTGACACAAACATAGCAAATATGAACGTTTATAGAAAACAAGATATTTAGAGGTGAATGCAATTAATTTCATTTCAAGTATTTTACTTAAATACAATGTTAAATTAACCCTCTATTAATTCTTAAACCACATTATGTTGGAAGGAATATTGGCAGCCAAAGAAATTATTTTTATTAAAAATTTGTCTTTCAACAAAATATATTATTGTTGGAATTGGATACCAATCATGGCTAGTAAACATGATTTTTTTAGGTTATAAATATTTCAATAATTTTGTTTTACATTGGTTTAAAATACTTAAGTGTTTATGACAAACATTTACTTGCTACTTAAAAGATAAGTTATATTTGTAATGATTTTAAAGTGAGTCTTGAAAGTGATCAGTTAAAAACATTTTCAATACTTTTAGTTAAAGGAAAATCAATATTCAAAGTAAACACAGCATTCAAAATATATTTTAAAATAGGGATGCGCAAGACTCAATTCTATCTTGAATGAAGCAAGAAAAAAATATCTTGATAATCTTGAAAATTAAAAATGAATCTCAAAAATTTGAAAAAGTAGGCTTAAAAAATTTACAAACATAAAGAATGTATTATTTATAATAACACCGTAAAGAGTCAAAACTAGGTCAAACTTTCTCCCCTAAAACATCCATCATTTGAAAATGTTATAGTTATAAATAAACCGGTTGATCTGCCGCCGGTAAATCAAGAGACTACTAAAATTATTCCTGTTAACACTACAAAATGAAATTATAAATAGTATACATTGAAACTCTCACTACTTCATTGATTTTATTGTAGGGTCTTTAAGGTTCTTTGATAATGAAGGTAAGTTTAGATTTGAGACTAAAATCCTTTAAAAAAATTTGTTTCAATTTTTCAAGTGAAATTTGTTTTAGAGCTTTAATACTACTTATTGGTGGTTCAAAAACAATGATAGGATTAACTTAACAGCCCGTCCCAGACGAGTGATTTAACACTTAACTGAATGTACCATATTTATATTTATTCTTATAGTCATAATTATTTCCACTATTCAGATTTGAGAATCAAACAAATTGAAGTTTCAATTCGATATTCGTATCCATCAAATAGTGGATTTGAACCAACTCTGATTAACTTAAACATAATTTAAAATTTGTCTGGGCTATATCTTAATTATTTGAATCAGCGTTAATGTTATCCAAAGCAAGTGCTAGCATGAATGTCAAAAGGAACTTTAGCATTCTATAAACTAAATATATGCTTTAATAAAGAAATTAACATTTTTGTACTTTCAAAGGGTATTTGTTCGTCTCGTTCTGAGCCTAGACATTTTTCATATTTGTGTCTCGATATTCTCCCAAAAAAGTGGTTCTCACACATTCCTATTGTGGTGTAAATAGTATACTGAAGATGAAACCTTAATAAGCATGATATAGTAGAGGCTCATCTACACACTATCATTAACACATAATTAGCGATAAAGGAGAACTTGGTGATGCATTCTTGAAATGATATCTCTGTGTGTACACAAAAAGTTATCAGTGATCAGATATGTAGCTTTTCACAATTGAAGTAAAAGGGGATGGTGGAGAACATGGTCTCCTGAGCAACGAAGGCTAAGACATAGTGCCCCAACAAAGAAAATGAATGTCATGAAGTATATAGAGAAAATACAGCAAGGTCGATCAAGGAAAAAGATGGAAGGAGCAGATAATAGAAGGTGTGAAAGTCATCATCAATTGTTTCCAGCCTGTAGCCAAGTCAGTTTAGTGAAATGCAAGTGAGAGGAGAGAAATTAAAGTGAATAAAGGAGTAAGAATGGTGGAAGAAGATGGAGGCCTGTTACTAAGCTGACGCAGCTACTTCCTTGATATGTTTACACAATATGATAAATACATCGTTAAAATGATGCATCAACAACTATGCATTAGTGATATTGTGTACAGAAGGCTTAAAATGTAGACCGAATTAAATCTCAAATTCATTAAACATGTTAAAAAACTAGATTTAGTAAGAAAACCCACCAAGGTAAAGAGAAAAATATGTAAGAAGAATTCAATGCACAAATGTAAAATGTCCCTTTCTTTGGTTTTTATAGTAGAAAATCACACGCACGCACATATACACACACAAAGAGTTTTTACATTTCAGCCTAATTGCCTTAATCAAACAATAGAAGGAAACTAAGGAAAAAGCCTAGACTACGCTATTCAGAATTTCAATTAACTGTATAAACACTGTGGTAAACCGAGTAAAATAAAATGAATCTTACCTTTAACGGTAGAAATTTAATTTATCTATTTAAATGAAAATATATATTTGGAAGCAGGTACAGGAAAGGTAGGTAGAAAACATATATTATTATTATTAGCACCGCGTCTTACTACCGTTCGGGTTATATGCACTTACGCTAATGTGTAATGGTAGGGTGATTGTGAGATGAAATGAAGGACCTACAAGTTTAACGTGGAATCCGAACCACGGTGGTGGCCTGGCATTCCCCACATTCACAAGATGTCTTGTCAGAGGTGAAGGAAGGGTTTGGTAATCAGATAAATCTGTGCCGGGACCAAGGATTGAACCCCGGCCGCCAGCACAGAAGTCTGACACCTTACCTCTAGACCGCCAGGTCACCTGATGAAAACATATAAAAAGGAACAAACACAATATGGCTGTTACAATGAAAAAAAAAGAATACACTTCACACTTTACATTGCTGCCACTGGACAAAGAAATAGTGGCTACCTCTATAAGAAAATAGATTATCACTGCCCAATCGCCTGACCTATGTTTCATTCTAATAGAACTCATCAGGGAGAAATGTGAAACAAGGAACTCAACTTTCTAAAAGATGAAACTAAAAAAAGGTAGGAAAAGGAAATTGGTAAAGGCAGATAGGAACACTCCTTCCTGATGAGTTCCGCTAAAATGAAACCTAAGTCGGGGGATTAGGTGGTGACCAATTTTCTTCAAGAGGGAGCCGTGTCACCTCTTTGGCCAATGGCAGTAATATAGTGTGTGAACTGTAGTGTTCTTTTAATTGTAACAGCCATATTTGTTCGTTACCTTTCATATTTTATATCCACATTTCCTGTACCTTCTTGCAAATGTATATTACAAATTACCTCAAAAAGTGAAAAGAGGTTTTCCATAAAGAGATATATTTAAGTGAAAAATAAGTAAATGAAATGGATTTATTTTAAAGAAAGGTTAAAATAATATGAAAACTATGGTGAAGTTTAAAAATAAAATTAAAGGTAAAGCAGATCTACAGTATTAGGTATTTCAGGTGGTAGTGTTGACTAGTAATCCAATGTGAAAGGAGAACAGTTGCACTGATTTGGGAATGCTCTTTATATGTTAGAAGTGTGAAAGTCCTTGGTTGCGAGTATTAGCATGGATGGCTAGAGGTTTGCTGACAAGCAGGATTGAGTACAAAACATATTTTTCAAAATTCCCTGACTTTTCCAGGCAACATTTTTCAATTTTGCCTGAATGCTTTTTTTCAGTTTTAATGGTGGATGAAGACTTGTTTTATTTATTATTGATCGTATATTAAAAAAAGGCTGTATCTACTAAACAAAGTTTTATTAGTTATTTTAAAAATTAAAATGTTAATATATTTAGGTATTTTTAACTTTTATTTTAGTGTTTGTTGCGAAATTTATGGGATTTTTAGACATTTTTTTTAATTCCCTGACATCCAAAAATTGCGACATTTCCAGGTTTTCCCTGTCTGTAGCCACCATGAGTCTAGTTTACAGATATGAGTAAATGAAGGGATGAATTGTAAATCTTTTGTTTCCAGCGAATGGGTATGCCGAATGTGAACCATGCATAAGTTATTCGTTATTACTTTTAATTGTTTAAATAATTTGGTGATGTGTGAAATTAATATTATCCAGTGCGTAGTTTCTTAAATTAAACATCAAGGTTCCGATTAAGAGGGTTAATTAAAATATCCCAAAAAATATATATTTATATTGTAGCCCTGCAAACTAAATTACTTGTTTTATAATGTCTACAAACTAAGGACTTCAAGAAAGTAATAAAGTAACGTGTTAATTTTAAAATATTGCCATAACTTTGCCTTAGTAGCTTATTAGACATGCATAAAATAATGTTTGGTATAGAAACATAACTGACTAACAAATTGTCATTTTTTAAAAAACGAAATCCAAAATAAATACACAATTCCCTGATTTTTACCAGATGGTTAGTGTTTGATGTTTCCAAACCAGCATTAAGTCAAATAATTGTCGTTTTTTTCAATTGGAAATATAAATAGAAAAAAGAATGTTTGGGTATAAATTTGAAAATGAGATGAAACCGCTACACACACACACTTTATAGAACATATGGCAGCTCAAAAAACATGCCTTATTATAATAATTTTATAATAATAGTAACAAGTATTATTAATGTAATTTTATTAAATAATTATTTCATAAGAAATGGATAACTATATAGAACCATAACTTTAGAATTTTTTTCTACCACACCTTAAGACGGTAAGCAATATGGATAGGCTGTCCTTAGTATCCAACCTTGCTAAATTACTACACTGTATACATAAATAAATTTAAAATATTTCCTTGGAAACTTCTCATTCTATAAACATGCACCTCTATACCCCCTGCCCTTTTCCACCTTAGGGTGATTATCAGCTTGAACCATTGAATTAAGTAAAAAATAAATAAAAATAAGGTATCATCAGTTTTAGAGAATCACCACAAAACATCTTTCTTACAACACAATTGGGTCAACAGATCTGTTTGACTTTTCTTACATCATACATTAGGATAAAAATATTTCTTGAAGAAATAAGATTGACTTTATATATTCACGGGCTTGATGAAATGGCTTGGCAAACTTATAAGTAACCAGTTAAAAATATATATATTCTTAGGAACCTTCTGACTCCTTATATTTTCTGGCATCTTAACTTTGACTAAGATAAATTGGATTAAATATTTTAGTACAAAAGTATCTATGGAACTTTGCAATATGATATTAAACTAGACATGATTCTTAAAAGTGTTAACAATAACCATGCTTGTAGACTTATGCGAAAGTTAATTTAACAATTATTACTATGTAACAACAAATGACAGGTTTTTGTTTACGATAGCTTGTATACCCTCAGTGTTTAAGTAAATTGAGTAACAAATACTGATGGTGGGGAACAACTATTACTTACGAATTCTCCAGAATAGAACCTTGCAGTTTCCCAAGAGAGAAAGACACTCAAATTATAAAACAAAATTGATTTTTTTTAATTAAACTAACCTCTGGACTTCTTTTTCTCTTGGTCATACATGATGACAACCTCCATGACCTTGCCAAAGCGTGTGAAGTATGTTCGCAGGTCTGTTTCGGTCACATTAGAAGGCAAACCTCCCAGGAACACTTTGGGAAAACTGTTACTCCGCTTCGGTTTCTGCAAGCTGCGCGGGTTACACGGCTTTGGGTCAATCTATGAAACATATGAGTATGTATACCTTAATTTAATGTCTGTAAAAACACTTAATACAGTCATTTCGCATAGTGTGTTCAAGGTAGGATAATATGCTTGTTCCATACTCGGGGTCACCAATCAAACTCTAGAATAAAAATGCAACACAGCATCTGGTTTTTCTGAGAGAAAAAAGTATAATTTTCACCTTTTTTTTTGTCTTTTCCACCTTTTTTTTAAGTCTTTTCCTTCAGTTTTGAGAATGAACAAATGCTTTATGAAATATTAGATTTCATTAAAAGCTAAGGTGATCCTCGTCTGGAAATTTACATCAAATAAGGTTTAATCAAACCTTGAATGTGCTTGCTGTTCAGATTACATAATATTCAACAAAATCTTCAGACAACATTAAATATGTGTTATCCATATGCCGTATGTCTATATCAAACTGTGCCATATTTCTTTTTATACATAACTTAACTGGGCAGTCTATATTTTCAAATAATAGCTATTAATAACAGTTTTGAAATGTCCATAAAATATATAATAGTTAGTACTTTAGCCGTCTTAAATACTATGGCATAAAAAGATACGATAGTTCTCACAGAATTATATTGAAATCATATTTCATACAATATTTCTTGTAAAAACCTTTTTTTAAAAGGTGTGTGCAAATCATGATTTTAATACAAATATTTTCTAAACAAATTGTGAAAATTTTTAATCAAACATGAATAATTTCTAATATGAATAGTTAATAGAATAAAATCTTAAGATTAACTACCGTATTGGCCCGAAAATAAGCCGCAATTTTTACTAAGAAACAGCTCTCATAAAATTCTAATGCGACCTATAATCGCATTCTTAGATAATATACATTCAATTTTGTACCGTTAGGATACGCATGTTGTTAAATCAATTTATAAAGAAGTTAATAGGCACCGCCTTTTAATAATAGATGAAACTTGGTAGATGACCTTAATAGGTTATTTAAAATAATATGAAGAATGACTTATTTGTGTGTACAATATTTGAGCCACAATGGCTGCCAAAATAAAATTAGTTTCATCAGTGCATTCTATCGGCAATATATCCTTTTGGTAAATGGAGCTTAAATATTTAGAGTTAGTCAGTCATGATCTCTAAAATATAACTGGATAGACATCTGTGGCTGAAATTTTTGAGTTGTCGTCTGCATACTATTGTGTAAGAGAGAAGGAAACTTTTGGGTATCTCTTACACCCATACAAGGCAATGTGGCATTTTGGCATCGTTCATTGATTTGATTGAATATAATATGAGATACATGTGTGATTGTTTAAATGAAATAAATATGTTAGTAAAGCTTTGAAGAGCATAACAAAGGTCAAAACTGGTTAGTTTTTTCTTTAAATAAGTTGATGTAGCCTAATATATAGACTTACCTGATATCTGAAATGTTCAACCGGGACACCGGAATGCCGAAATTTAAACATTTTATTTCTTACATGTTAATATTTATAAATAAGTTAATTAAGTAAGAAGAAACACTTTGAATGAGGAATAAAAATTTGAACTATATTATATATGTACTTTTCATTGGCTAGGACTTTTTTGGTTTTAATCTTGTAAAAATCTTCACAAGCTAATCCGATATTAATTTTACATGTCATCAAGACTTTAATCGTAGATTACTTCATTAAACCCCTATCATCATTCCATGCGTTGTTCATCAACGAAATTACTCTCTCAACTGGTGTAGATGTCCCAGGTAAGCAGAAGGCCTACTCAACAATCTTGATCAGTATTGGGGCTTCTATTGTGATTTCTCTTGAAGTGACCAAACAGCCTGAGCCATTTCCAAAACTATTTCCCAGAGGTCCAAGTATGCAATGCCTCTTTCATAAAAGCAATCAAATTCTTCTTTCACTCTGTTACGAACTTGCTCATATAGATTCCTGTAGATGTTCTTTGCGCCCATAGGGATAAAGTTTGAAGCCTTTCTTTCTGTCAGGTTTCTTTTGAGATCTTTATGAGCTTCAGCAACTTCAAAAGCTGTAGTGTTATCTTTTTCCATTCCCAGGAAGTTCTTGTTAAACAGTGCAAGCTGTCCGTAGACAAACAAGTAGAGCTCGCGTTGAACAGTAAACAACCTTTTTATTGTTGTTGGCACATTTCTTGGTCTAAAAAAAACGCTTCAGACCTTTTAAAAATTTGTAAAATTCTTTCCAGAGTGGCATCAATGATAGAAACCTGGTGTTCCGTGTTGAATGGTTTACTGATCTCAGAATATTCACAAATTCTTTTAGTTTAGTTACACGGACTGTGTATATGTGGAAGTATTTATAAATCTTCACCAGTAAGGCCTCAATATCGATTGGGAGAATGTCTACTACAGTTGTGCACAATGTGTGCTCCACATCCGATTCCATTGATTTCCCGTCCTAGGCTATTCTTGAGTCGATGAAAAACATTGTTTTTCCCTGCTCTTTTCACACCACCGAAGTTAGTGTTGCAGTTATCTCCACAAAAGCCAACTAATTTGTTGTTCAAATCGTTTTGCAACAGGACAGAGCATAAGTGATTTGTAAGACTTTCAGATGTTTCACCCGACACAGATTAGAAATCTAACAGCTTTACTTGCACTTGATGAATCAACTAATCGTGTTTCCAGTTGCTGGTGTTTGCAAAATATGTTCACAATGATTAATTTTATAAGGAGTTTGTTACTCTTTTGTTATCCTCTTGAAACTACCAAACCCTCAAGGTATTTTGGGAAAGGTTTAATCTCAAAGAATTAAATGTATTCATTGTATGATTGATTATGTCCTAGCCTTAGCCTCAATAACACTTCCAACTTCACTAGGAATGGCTTTTGATCAAATAATTCCAAGTGGGAATTTGGTCAGTGGAGCTCAAATCATGCATTTTCAAGAAATTATTTATAGACGTGGATGCATGTCATCATTTGCTTATTTTCCCTACAAATGTGTGACGGCTCTCAAGAGGAAATTTAGCTGAGCAAATATTTTAGTTTACAGATGACCTTAAATTAGCTCAGATTATAATGGAACTTTTTGCCTGCTTGGATGATTATATATACATACATATACACACACACACACACACCACACACACATACACATTAGAGATGGTTCGAAATCTACTATTTCTCAGATCCCAATCAACATTTTATTTTTGAATCTCGAATAATGAATCCAAATCCTAGCAAATTGTATTGATTTACAATTAGACCTACATTACACAATATGGGCCCAGGCTGTGCATTAAGATTTATTTCAATCATGCTTTCAATCTTAATCAACCCCGAACACCCCTTGCAAAATACAGGTTGGTTAAAATCCAGCCAAATTAACACTCTAGACTCATATTATTGTTTAGAAATCAAATCAATCAAAATTGAGTGTCTTAGTTATTTTTTTAAAAGTCTTGATAGAATGAGTTAAGTTTCTAAAAAATTTGAAATAAACAGATTAGGCCTAGTTACCTCAACTTTAATCATCTTGAGGTTTAATTTAATTTGATAAGAAAGCTAAAATAAAATAATTTATTTTTAAATACTAAAACATGCTTAAAAATTAAACATACATTGGAAATAGTGAACTCAATAATGCCTATGTATTATTATTTTCTTTTATAACTATTATCTTCTTCGCATAGAACAGAAATATATTTGATTCTTGCGATAAATAAATTTCTGTTAATACTGTAAAGTGGGCAGGGTTTTAGGCCCTTAGTTCTCAACCATTTTTCGTTTAGATTTACATTAGTTTGCCTTTGTTTATATATTAATATGCTCAAGCTACTCAGAGTACTAAACTGATACATACATTGTTCACTCCCATTCGTCTAGGCCTAATTTAATTCTCTATATTACTATTAAATGGTTAATTATAAGAAAGTGTGGGGTTTTATGGTAATTATAAGTCATGTAAATCATAACCAAAGTTGTAAGCAATGCATGTTTTAAATTTCAATTCTTTAACTTCATTTTCAGGCCTTTAAACTTTTAATCTTATAGTTTTTCATTATTTAAAGTCTTTGTTGGAATATTAGTCATCCAAATTTATTACTTTTACTTTTCATTTTAAGCATCGTGCAATGTATTGATAACTGAACCCGGAAGCTGGGAGGCGCACCTGTTTCTTACACGTGTGCTCTTTCGGGAAGGGGGAGGTTTTGGCGCGGACTCCTGGCCAATCAGTGCTTTCGCTTGAGCGTCTGGGTTTTGCATTATATGGAAAGGGAGCGTCAGACGCGATCGGGAGACAGGACTGTTAACACTAAAATAGAGTAGACCTGTAACAACTATCTAACATTTCAACCTGTAGAGATGGGGGAGAGGAGATTTAGCCCAGGTGGCTAAAAAGTTGTCTTCATCAATGTAACTAACTCGTTAATCTAAATTATTTAGCCGTATTATCATGTAAATCTTTTTGTTAAATTAAAACTTCAAATACTACACTACCTCATATGTTTTTAATCGGCTGAGTACCTCACCCCCACCATTATAATTATAACCCGAGATGCTCTACCGAAACAACTGACTGCCGTGGACGACACCGTAAGAAGATGATCGAGAAGTGACTGGGTACAATAAATTATATTTAAAACATGAACATATTTTTGACTCTTGCAATATGTTAATTCCTATTTTATTAAGCAAGACTGTGTTTGAATATTTTTTCAATTACTTCAATAACATTTGAAAAAAAAAACACTCCTAGTTAAAATCGATTTAAAAACAAATTATGAATTAGCACTTCATTATTTGATTCTTAAAACTTGATAGCACTTACTAAGTGATAAGATTACCTGAATCGTATTCCAATGAAATAATATACAATACATAGGCCGGTAGGAGTAAATAAAGTTTTATTGATGTCTAAAACTGTCGAAAGTATTTATTTTTCATGAAACCCAACAAAATATCTATGAAATAAATTGGGGTTCTTTGCATAGTTTATATAATTAGAACCAGTTGGGTAGTAAGAATTAACAGACATTTATTTAATCATCATTCTGGCCACTGGCGAGTAAACATATACATCATGGCGGCTGACTTATCATGTATAATGTGTTATTACTCTTAAAAAACAGTAATTTTTTTTATTTCAAGTTTATTTGTAATTCTAGTTTTGATTTTCAGTTTTTGAAGAGCTTTAATGTGTTCATTAAAATATTTACAAGATTGTTTGTGAGGTGAAAGTTTCAGAAGTAAGCATACGCTGAAACAGTTGAGTACAAGTTTCATAAGGGCTGAAAAGGTATGGGTAATAGGCACGTTAAATTTTCTACACCAAACATTTATAAAAAAAAAAAAAAGATTGATGTATTCATGTTTATCTCTTCTGTCCAACAAAATAAGTATTACAGATTAAGTTGTGCTTTGAAAATAGGCCTAACTTAATAATTATTTAATTAAAAAATCAAAATATTATGCTTTGTATGCGAGGTGAAAGATTCGACCATCAAATCCAATGAAACACTGAATCCTCGAATCTAGAATACTTGTCCGGATTCGGTGGATTCGAGTATTCGTGTGGCCCCCATTTAGTGCCACACTTAAAATGGGATTCGCGTGTGATGAGTGCCACAACTATTTAATCATTTGTGCAAGGTTGAACAAGGAAAATCCCCAAGATGTTATTTATCAAGTGCTTTCAAATTTTTCTGTAACTGTTTATAATGTTTTATAATATAAGAGAATGTTTTCATTCTAGTGAAATAATAGTCCTACCTTATCTATTGGGTAACGACAGAACTAGCGCAAATCTGGAAAGTCAATCAGATTGGCTCATGGTGCTTTTGACAGTATAAGGCAGAGCCGATCACATCAGCTTTTGATACTTAGAGGGTTAAACCAACACATATACCCCTTAGAATGATTTCAAATAAATGTATTTAAAATATGTATAGAATGGAAATTAACAGCTTTCTTATTTAAATATATTATGGAGCTCATTTTAATACAGTACAATAGTTTGAATATATATCCAAACTAAATTTAGTACAATAGTCTATTATACTTTTTAAAAGAGTCAAGTTTGGCAGGCATGCTTTCATCTGCTATAACTCACATTTTTGACACTCACCGTCCTTCCATCTAGTTGATGGGGTCCATTCTGCAACACCAATGACACATTGGCAGGGTCAGAAAATGTGACAAAGCCAAACCCTCGAGAGCGTCCAGACTCGCTGTTCTTCATGACAACACAATCAATCACTTCCCCATAACGTGAGAAGTATCGCTGCAAGTTTTCTAAAACACCCAAATATTAATATAACAATTTTTGATATTTTTATGCTAATTTCAACAATAATTTGAGGGCGTAATTTTTGCTTTCGAATTGACAAAATAAAAAAATTGCATATAACTTAAACTTTAATTTTATTTAATGTCTAGAGCTTCAAAATATATGACAAATTTTGATAAAGCTATCACAACACTATAGCATTAACCGCAACGAAATATCAACAAAATGTTTTAAATCTGTGGTTCTTAGCCTTTTATTACTTGTAGCCCCTTAAAATACTTTTGTGGCCCACTAGTTTTTATTAACATATTAATCCCTCAGATTTATTCTATAATAGTGGCTTTATTTACAGATTATAAAAACAAACCAATAAAAAAAACTTACCTAAATATATTTAAACCCTCTTCTGCTGTTAACACTTTCCACTAATTTATCTATTCTTGTTTCAAATGTATTACTAAATGCTATTCACATGCATGAGTCGATTGAGTCATTTTGCTGCTTCATTTTAATTTTTATCATAGTGGAAAATCCCTTTTCACATAAATAAGTAGAAACAAAGGGCAACAAATTTTGAATGATGATGGTAAACAGACGGAGATTATGTATACTATTCATGATTTCTATTATCGGTGCTTCCCCTCCATTACCACGCAAAATAAAGTATCTGTACTTACACGCTTATGATCATCAAATTCTTTCTTCCAAAACATAATATTTAAGATAACAAACTTCCCTAAAAGGTAAATAACCATTATAAATAAGGAAATTCGGAAACCTCCCCAAAAAACCATTTGTAGCCCACCGGTTGAGAATCACTAATCTAAGGTGTCATTCTCACAGTAGACTAGACTGCTGATGACAGGGAGTTTGGGTTTGAGGCGCAATCAGGTGTACTGAGGGGTGTTTTTTCCTAAATGGTTTTCCACTCTGCATGCCACAAATGGGGGGTACACTTCCTCTAACATTCAACCTTCCTCCTACCTAACCCATTAGCTAATACATATGCATATAACCTGAACATCTAGTAAGACACGGTGCTAATAAAAATAATATTAAAACCAACTAGCCTTACTGGATTTTATTTCAAAATTGAATAAAATTTTGAGTGCAATCTGTTGACAATGTTACTAAAATAAAACTATCTAAAAGTAAATTAACATTTTTAGGATGTTTTATTGAGCTTATTATGTAGCCAATTACACATTATCGAGTAAAATTATCACAATAAAGCCTTGATCAAACCAACTAATTGGGACCTCAAGGTGAGTTAATCAAACATATAAACCCATACACAACATGTAAAAGTCAATTTGTTAACTGATATAAAAGCTTAACGGCCATTGTAAAGACCCCACCCCTCTATCCCTCATTCAGACAATCAAACACCTGAATAAATTACTTAGCTTTAAAGAACACTACCCCGCAGTATATCACCTAGTGTCTACACGAAAATGAAATAAAATGCTAAAAAATTATTTTCTGATCCAGGTCAAAACTTCTGTATAAATGAACATGGGTAAAATTAAAGTAGTGTACAGTACAACTTACCTTGTGTAGTTTCCCAGCTAAGACCCCCTACGAACAGTTTTCTGAAAACAAAGAATTCATCCCTTTGATTGAATTAAAAGAAGAGATCACTTCCCCAATGTTTCAATGACCCATGCACTTGCAAGATATGGCTTAAAACACTTGAATGTTGGGTTACATGATGAGACCCAATGGGAATGGTATACAATTTATGAGTATTTATATATTTTTCTTTGACAAATTGCATCAGAAAAAGTTTTATTTTTAATACACAACAAAAATACTATGAATCTATTCTTAGCAATATTAAGATAGGTAGTAAATTTTATACTCTAGTAAAATTAAAAAGACATACCATAAGCAATTTGTTCAGTCATGTTATACAACAATAACACAGATCATTCTGAGAACTCTGTAAATCAATCTGTAATTAATTCTGGTTTTATTTGTTTATAATGAACCTTCATAATTCTTTACAAACATAACTTTTTGGTAGTTTAAACTTGAAGACACCAATTTTCTACCCAAGTTTTTTTTTGTTTAGGTAGCACAAATCTTGACAAAGTGGCGGAGAAAGCGGTGGGTGGGTGGGGGGGGGGTACATAAGCTTAGTCACTTTACTCATTGAGCTGGCTTAAGTTAGCTTTGTGCGGCAAGTAGAGGGATTTTGTCTTCTGAGTTTTATTAATAAGACGAATGACAGTTTGTGGCCATTAGTAATTGTTTTCACCAACCCCTTTCTTCATGGTGGTATATGAAACTCTAAGAATTAAGACTTTTATACTCAGTTTAGTTTTTTGAATGCATGGATAGTGTGGAAAAAGCACAGACTCTAGAGAATGATCTGTAAAACATATTAACCAAAACAATATACAGTAAATAACAGCATGTTACCTATTTTGTAAAGATTAATTAATAGATTTCAATAAAGGCTGATTGTATTTGAACTCTTATTTTGTTTGTCTCCAACCCACTACATTCATATTTTTTTTAAATCAGTTTTAATGAACTTCGATCATAGTGGAAAAAATATCTGATTCCGTAGAGGTTCATTATAACCAGAGTTGACTGTATATGTTTAAAACCTAATTTAGATCATAAGTCTAAGCTTTCAATTTAGCCAAGTCTATTAATGAGCTTTAGTGTTCTCCCCAAGCCCTTTTGAATGAGCTTTTTTTTCGATCTTTAAAGGCTTTCTAGGTTTTTTAAACTTTAAGTTCTAATAATAATGCATGTGTTTTCTTATTTTCACTTAGCACAGCTAAAATTTAAGCCAAATTTATAATAATGCAAAATATTACACCAGCCCCATCTTAGCTACCTTATAAAATTTTAAGGGAGAATTTTGATAATATATTTCAATGACCACACAACACAATCAACAACAAATGGGAACCTCAACAGATATTTAAATAGGATATTTTGGAGCTGCTTAAGTGGCCCCATGGTCTAATGCGCTATTCTTGCAGTGGACTATGCCACCAATCACTGGGAAATTTAGGTTTGAATCTCGGTTGAGTGTACTATATAATCTTCCTGATTCCTAAAACCATTAGAGTAATTAGTACATGACGTACAACTCGAATAGGTAGTAAGATGTGGTGCTAAAAAAGAGATATTTTAGTGCAATTAATTATTCTATTTCATAAAGTTTTTTTATCAATATTTAGAAAAATAAAATTCCATTTTAAGTGATTTAAGTTGGACAAGTTGTACTAGAGTGATGTGAAAGAAACATAAATATGTAATATAAATATAATATATATGCACAATATTTAAATGATATGTGTAAAAGATTTGTTAGTATTAATTACAAGGTATGATACATTTTAATTAAGAATATGTATAAACTGTAAAAAAATATCTAAAAATTAGGTACATTTTAAAGTAATAGACATTTGCGTCACTTAAAACTAAATTGATAAATCAAAGGATGATGTGACCATGCATATTAATGTATTACTCTTGAGAATTGACAGAAAATAACTTATTAATTTGAAAAATAAAATTATAATTTATTTCTTAGCTTTAGTTTCCTTTTCCTTGATTTCTGGCTGAAAATGCCGGAGTTATTTTGACGACATGTTTCAATGCATCAGGTCTGATAAGAAAGAAAGAACACACCTAATGAAATTTATGTTTAAGACACAATGCGTCAGCCAATGTGGTGTAACATATGAGATTAAAGAAGGTTAATAAATTATAATGTTTAAAAATAAATAATTATGAAACATATTTACCAGAAATTAAACTATGTCATGGTGTCTACTAAACTTGACCAATGAAATCCCCGACCTTTTACCTGATTATTTCCTAAAATTCCCTACTAAAAAGTATGTCACATCCTTCTAACGAGGATGGAGGGAGGGGGGCTCCTTCCATCCTCGTTTTTCTATTAATCTTTTTTTTAATAATAATAAGTTTTAAAATTTTGAATTAAAATTGTTTACTAGGAATTAAAAATATATTACACAGCTACATACAAAAAAAATAACAATTTACTGATTATTGTATTTCATATTTTGATTAAAATATCATTTTCCCAGATTTCTATTGTGATATACCAAATTCCTGACTTATTCCAGTTTTTTCCTGATCACTTCAAATTCCTGGCTAATTCCCATTTTCCCTGATTTTCCCGGATTGTAGACACCTGTATGTGCTTGAGTAACCCATGTGTTATTAAGTAAACTAGTAGTTACAATATTATATTATAAATATATGAAGGTATTATGTATTGTGATATTGTGAAAAAATAGATATATTTTGAATTTATTTATTCATGATAACTTAATTTATATTAAATAAATTGTATGGGATTAATGATAGAATAACAAGGAAATGAAAAAAGGTTGAATTCTTCTCGACACTGGCCTGAACAACTCAGTCAGGACATCAACCAAACCCAATGAACAAAAGCATGAAACTAATTTACAAAACCTCAAAAGGCACAACAATGAACAGTCTAATATATATTTATTCAAACTGCCTTACTAAACAATAAAAATGTATTAAATGAACAAACAATTTTTGAAAATTATACTTAATACTTTTAGAAAACTCCCTCAACATAATATAATTAAAAAAACTTCCATTCCTGTCAGGACCCGCCCAACCTTCCATAGTTGTTAATGAACTGTTTGGGCCAGTGTCGAGAAGACTTGAACCTTTTTTCATTTCCTTTGTTATTCCATCGTTAATCCCATTTAATTTATTTTATTTAAATTAGATTATCATGAAAAAATAAATTCAAAAGATATCTACTTTCACATTTCCACAATATCACAATACAAAAGAGCTTCATATATTTAAAATATATTTGACTTACTATTTCATTATCCAGCATGTTCTTATTGCACTTCATATATACAAGTTAATTGTAATTATCCTATAAGTTTCCTTAATAACAAGACCTGGCAACCGGTTTCATAATTATCTTTTCTACATTATAATTTATAAACCTTCATTAATTTTATGTCATACCACATTGGCTGGCGCATTGTGTCTTAACCATAAATTTCATTCGGTGTGTTCTTTCTTTCTCATCAGACCTGATGATGATGATGATGCTAGTGATGCAATGAAACATGTCAAAATAACTGTGCAGCACTTTCAATCAGCAATCAAGGAAGAGGGAACTACAGCTAAGAAATAAATTCAATTTTTATTTTATAAAATTTAATAACTTTTTCTGTCACTTCTCAAGAGTAATACATTAAATGCATGTAAATCATCTATTGATTTTATCAACATAGTTTTACGTGACTAATTATTTTAAAATGTACCTAATTTATAGATGTTTGTTACAATTTCAACATATTCCTAATTAAAATATATCATAACTTGTAATTAATATTAGCAAATATTTTACAAATATCATTTAAATATTGTGCATATATATTATATTTATATTACATATTTATGTTACTTTCACATCAATCTAGTACAACTTGTCAAACTTAATTCACTTGAAATTGAATTTTATTTTTCTAAATATTCTTAAATGTTCCTTACCAGGAATTCAAATGTTTTTCAAAAAATATTTTATCAAGGTGGAAATGATAAAAATTGTTAAAATACTCTGAACTAAAGAGGAAGTGTTCATGAATATGGTTGTATGGATGACATGTTTGTGAATACCGATGTATGGATGGCATGTTCGTGAATACCGATGTATGGATGGCATGTTCGTGAATACCGATGTATGGATGGCATGTTCGTGAATACCGATGTATGGATGGCATGTTCGTGAATACCGTTGTATGGATGGCATGTTCGTGAATACCGATGTAATGGCATTGTGAATACTGTAATGTTTCGTGAATACCGATGTAATATGCATGTTCGTGAATACGATGTAATATGATGTTCGTGAATATGACATGTTCGTGAATATCGATGTAATATGACATGTTCTTGAATACCGATGTAATATGACATGTCCGTGAATAGGGATAGTGACATGTTCGTGAATATTGATGCAAGATGGCATGTCCGTGAATAGGAATAGTGACATGTTTGTGAATACCGATATAATATGACATGTTGTGAATACAGATGTAAATGACATGTTCGTGAATAACGATGTAATGACATGTTCGTGAATAACGATGTTATAATTATATATTATTATTAGCACCGCGTCTTACTCCCATTCAGGTTATACGCACTTTCCCGGTAATGTGTAATGGTAGGGTGATTGTGAGATGAAATGAAGGACCTACAGTTTAACGTGGAATCCGAACCACGGTGGCGGCCTGGCATTCCCAATAATAACGATGTAATATGACATGTTGGTGAATACCGATGTAATATGACATGTTCGGTCGTGAATATCGACGTGAAATGATGATACATGTTGTGACATAATCGATGAATATGAGACATGTTCGTGAATATCGATGAAATATGACATGTTCGTGGAATATCGATGAAGAAATATGACATGTTCGTGAATAATCGATGTAATAGTGGACATGTTCGTGAATACTGATGTAATATGACATGTGTATCGTGAATATCGGATGTTAATATGACATGTTCTTGAATACCGATGTAATATGGCATGTCCGTGAATAGGGATAGTGACATGTTTGTGAATATTGATGCAAGATGGCATGTCCGTGAATAGGAATAGTGACATGTTCGTGAATATCAATGTAATATGTCATGTTTGTGAATATTGATGTAAGATGACATGTTTGTGAATATTGATGTAAGATGACATGTTTGTGAATATTGATGTAAGATGACATGTTTGTGAATATTGATGTAAGATGACATGTTTGTGAATATTGATGTAAGATGACATGTTTGTGAATATTGATGTAAGATGACATGTTTGTGAATATTGATTAAGATGACATGTTTGTGAATATTGATCTAAGATGACATGTTCGTGAATAATGAATGTAAGATAACATGTTCGTGAATAATGATGTAAGATAACATGTTCGTGAATAATGATGTAAGATAACATGTTCATGAATATTGATGTAAGATGACATGGTCATGAATAGGGATAGTGACATGCTTCTTAATATGAATGGTGGCATGTTCGTGAATATGCATGGTGACATTTTTGCGAGTATACAGTACCATGTCCATGAATATGGATGGTGTGTAAAAAAAATAAGTGCATACCATACTAAAATACTTTAAAGATCATGTTGGGACATTTTCATTCCTTTAAATATTTACTTTCCCATTTGATATTATAATAGGTGAGTATATTTTAATTTTCTTATTACTAGAAAATTTACAAATACACATATAAGAAGTCAGTAGTTGGAATACAATTTGTAAGAATAAAACAGTTCAGCCACTAAGCTTGTACATAGTTTATTATTCTTAGTTATGAAAATAATAGTAGTAATTTAAAATTGCCTGTTACATTATTCCACATTAAATATTAACATCGCTTAAGGCATACTATCACAAAATAGTGATGAACTATACAAAAAAATTATGCTAGAACTTTACAATATGAAGAGTTAGAATACGCATTATGTACATATCAAGCATGTACTAGAATAAGCAAAAAATGGGATAGGTTCCTTGAAAAATGGACAAGCCCCACAGACTAATTGCCACCAAAAGCTTTGTTTCGGGTGAGGTAACTGTCAAACATTTATCTTACTTGCAGTAATCCCTTGACACCAGACACTTTTTGTTTTTAGCTCATTCACCATTTGAGGTATGCATTTATACTGAGAGATTCTTTGACTTGTGACCTCCATATAAATTACCCACACATCGAGTGTTTTTAGGTAAAGGATGTTGGGAAAACATACTGGCCATCTCCGAGAAGAGTCCTTACAAACGCCATAATTATAGAGTAGCTCCAATGTTTCTGGGAGAGTTTTAAATTGCAAGTATTTCAACACTTGGGTAAAGCATGCTCCATAGCCGGAGGTTGTTCTATTTCTTTCCCTGGTACACAAGTCATGTAGTGTCCTTTTGAGCCTTGAGGACAGTGGTCTCGTACAAATGAGTTTAGATTTCTTAAAACACAGACCCTTGAGATTTCCTCCTGGCGTAGTTTACTGTCTCAGCAATTCTCGTTTCTTTAACTTTCAGTCCTGTGCCTGCTTCAATAATGTAAAGAAAAGCATTATAATGATTTGTTTGCGGGATGCATCCCGTCTTTCTTGAGATAATATAATAATTCACTGATTCTCTACTTCTCAGAATTATGTTGTTATTCCAACTATGCTGTTTCACAATAAACCATCATAGCAATATAAACAAAGGTTTGTAACATATGATTTTACATTCCTAATAAGTTTGCTATTCACTGTTTAGCACTATGTAGGATTTGTTAAGGATGTCATCTTGCACTTACAGCCCCTGAACTTTTTGTGGTCAAATTGACCGCTCTTGGGTGTTCTAGGTATAATGTTTCATAAAGTCAATTCAATTTATTTACAACAGAAAGAGACTCAAAGTTTCTTCTTTATAATGTTGTGGAATTCTCACACATGTGCATAACTATGACAAAACTTTGGCTAAAAACACACCCGTGAAAAAGACACGCAAATCAGTTTGACTTTATGGATTGAGATTATTAGTATAGGTGCTTAAAATGAAAAAAGCTAAACAAAATTTGTGCTGGAAAAATAATTGTAAATAGAAGGTGTATTATTTTATTGAGTATGTGAAAATTCCAGAAATTTGATCAAATGTTGACCTTTTCCTGTTTTCCAGGTTATTAGATAAGTTCTTTAGTTCATATTATCTTCTAAAAATGGCAGATAAATGTCCCAAAATCACTAGTCTTCCAATAGTGACTCAAGTAACGGAATTATTTAGATATATTTTGATTAAATTTCAATTCTAACAATAATGCTTGTTCCTTATTTTCATTTGCTAGTTTAAAACTCAAATATGAGTGTTTAATCAAAATTTGCGGTAAATGGACATGAATTTATCCAAACTTAATGTGTCTACGTGTAAATTATTCAGATGTTTACAATGAGATGGAGCAAGAACAGTTCAGATACAGCCCAACATTAAAGTTAGGGTCATTCCATGCTAAATCAACAAATTTTAATAAAAGAAATTGCCACACCATTTTTGATTTTGATGAAATTTGGTAGGAAATTTGCACCAATCTTTTAGACTTCAAAACAATTTTTGTTATATTTTTAAAAAATACTAGAGATATAGGCTATTTTTTACAAGCAAAAAGTGTCATTTTAGGATCATTTTCTAAAATCTGCATTAGGTTTATTTGAATTAGCAGGAATGACAGCTAGGGCTCAATTGAAAGCTTAAATAATGAACTTTTTTTATTAGACTAAATTAGATTTGAGTTAAAGCTAAGCATAGATTTTAGGCCTAAATTTTCATTTTTTTAATGGATTTATTCGGAATACGGGCTTGAAAAATATAACTAAGGATTTATAGTAACAGGCCAATATGTTTCCTGTTACACTTATGTGCAGAAAAAAATTGAACTGTTACTGATAGTCCTTCAACCTAAAAAAATTGCAAGAATTTGGAAAATTTCAAAAAATTGCTTTTTGAAGCTCAAAAAAGTCATGTGTTAAAAATTCGTAATTGCCAGGATAGAAAGACCCTATAGAGTACTTTAAAACAAATAATATTTCATCTTGTTACTTAAAGGGGTTCAGGTGCTACAATCCTTTGAAGTAACAATAAAACAACGCTCAATCACTATTGAAAATTGGGCTAAGCAGGCATAGACATTTTTGCTGAAAATTACAGTAGCCTATAATTTTTTGGCAAAATTCAAATTTGACAGAATTACTGAATTACAAAAACATAATTCAATATAAAAACAAAGCTTACTTTTAAGGCACACTTAGTGTTTTAAGTTTATCGCGCTGCCGTATTTTTCTCATTAAGAAGAGTCGACAGGTGCTCATTCATTACTTGTGGTGTTATATATGACCTCTTACCCAGGTAGCCTGCTCAAGAGAAATGAATGCTACGGGTTAGTGTGAGATATACAAAGAGTTTAATAATTTTATTTTGGGACCCATGTGTCTGCATTGGCTCACATGTGTTGATATTTTTTGAAAGATGTGCCAAGACCATGAGGATGGAAAATGTGTATTCGATATTCTTCTTCAGTATCATGAACTTTTATTTCAAGAACCTCACTCAACCACCAATCCTCATCATACACACAACAGATGTAATCCCTAAGCTTTGGCAGTAGGTCAGTCTGTTGTTGAACCTGAACTTCCTTATTGACTGCAACTTCTGACAAGGGATGTAATGCGGATGTGAAGAACACTTTGACTAACAGGAATAAAACTATGATATGATCTAGTCTCTGGTACGGGAAAGGCAAGTTGTTACCTTGTCTGAAGTTGCAGTCCAACCTCTTCAATGTCTTGTCTTGACCTAAAGAAACTATTTTTTTTTATATTGTCCACGCAATATTTGTACATATCTATTGGTGTGATGTGACTTTTTACTGTGAAAGGACCAGTTGATGCACGGTCCGTCATGATCGGGACATAGCCTTGCTGTTAGTACCACTTTCATCTAGAGATGGCATGAGCTGGCCTTTTTCCCCCTTACTACTGCCGTTTCGCTCCAGACCATGGCATTTCAGGCTTGCCAAAGTGCTGTAATATTCTTCTGTTTTTTTTTTGTGTGTGTAATAATTTGCTTTTACTATGAGTATGTGTATACGATTGTTTTAATGTATATGTTTGATTTTTTTGTGTTAAATGCCCTATGCATCAAATAAGCACTATTTCTTTGTTTTCGTTAAATAATTAAGGAAATAAATCAAAGTGTGTTAGGGATTTCTTTTGGGGGAGTGTGTCAGGAAGTGAGCCAAACCGGAAGATTTTTTTGGGGGGGTTGTGGTGATGGGTGGATGGGTGTGCTTCGTAAGGTTGGAGTGAAACTGTGATCGGAGGAAAGTAACAAATACAGACATAGAAGTCTTTGGGATGTCACACGGAGATGTTTTTATTTAACCTCAGTGTGATGCTGCGCCATCCTGGGAAAGATAGCGTTTTGGGAAGCCAGCCCCCACTTTACCAGCGAGGAAACCTGCGTGAAGCAATCTGTACCACGTGTGTGGCCGGCACGTTCCTACTAATTGGTTATCCTCAAACCATGAGACTGTGGAAATTAAGGTAACTTCAACTCCATCAGTATAGGCCTAACGCCCAAAACACTAATACCATCAGTCTTCATTGAAATACACCAGATAAACCAGGTTTCAACCATTTAGTTTCCAACTGAAAAACATTGTTGATTGTTTAGTCCTTTTGTTAGAAAGAAGGGCAAGTACAGACTAATCATCAAAGACATACAACCACTATGATTAAACTTTTGCTAGTTCTGTATATAATTATCAGTGTGCTTAGTGAGTTTATGTTCTGTACTATAATTTAGAAATGTAACTGATTGTTGTAATTGTAAACTTTTTTTTTTTGTTTGTTGGTTGTAATATTGATGGGTTTGTTTTAAGACCATTTTGTTTGTTTGTTCCTTATGTTGGAGGGTAATAAATAGATAGTTCCTTTCGCTTATTAATTATACCTGTCATGGTGAGTTCAGGTACCCAGAAGCCCGAGATTAAGCCCTGGATGTTCCTACACTGGCGCCAGCCGGGCAGGCAACTAAATTTGTGTAGAAACAGGGATTCGAACCTGGCCAAATGTTCGAAAGAGAGCAGTGAGGTGGAAGCCACCCTTACAACTGTACTCTGAAGACTTGTCTTTCTTACAATCCTTTTAACTGTCCCACCAATTCCATCACATGATCCCTTGCCATGGCATGTGGCAAAAAAATGCCACTCGGCTTGAGCTCAAAATCTTGTTCACGGTGACACAAATTTATGAAATTTTTTTGTTCTTATATTGGGCAGTTGACCCATCAGAAAAGTAGAGCACTTTTTTCACTTGAAGGGATAATTTTAAACTGTCCATGAGTATTTTTTGAAATGTGTAGAAAGCTGTGGTGTTATGTTCCAATGAATCGCTGATTACACAAAAACAACTGTTTCTTAACTCTCCATTTTCTTTGAAGTACAACACAAAGGGGTGTAACGTTGCCTGGTTACTCGACCAATGGTAGGATTGTACCTCGTCTTGTACTACAAAACAAAAATTTTCAGAAAAGTCTCCCATTAGTGTGCATTCTTCCCTCTTGCAGATTTGTCTTCTTTGTGTTGAGGAATTCTGCTTGTTTCTTCGCAATAAAATGATGGACCTTAAGTTGCTCAAAACCTTTCCACTAGCCAGGGTTCTTACAGATATATGAAACATAAATTTAAGGACTTTTCAAGGACTTTTTAAGGACCAAAACTTATTTCTCGTACTGCCAAAAGCTAAACATGTCAATAAAAAAAATTATAAACTGTACCAAATTTTAAATAGATGGAAAACAATAACGTTTCACTAAATTTAATAAACAAAAAGGACTATAAAATATTAATCTAACTTTTTTGTCACTTACTTTACTCTCCTTAGTTTATTGTTTAGTGCAGTCATTCTAGATTCAGAATGCCACAAGGTGAGTATGGAATTCATATTTTAACAATGTTTTCTGCTGGCACATGCTTTTCATTTACATTATTTTATATACAGGAGTCAATGCATGAATGTTTGTACTAACTATAATTAAAATCTCAGTTTTTTATAGGTCCTAGAATCAGTAGAACAAGTAACAAACACTTTAAACAAAAAAATATTGGGCCAAATAACATTTAAATGTTTTTATATTCATTTAACCTATCAGATAGCTGCTTGTTAATGTCAGCCAGTGCAGCAGTTTTCTCTCTGGCTGTTCTTCTGAAACTGTTAGACTTCGACACAAATGTTAGATTTCCTGTTGTTTCTGCTTGCTCTGACAGTCTATCAGCAGATTTGGTAAGTGTGTCAACATCAGCTTGAAGCCTTTGTTTTTTTTCTTTGAGTTCATCTATTTCTTCTGTGAAACTTTTTCTTTTTGAATTCTTCAGTGCAGTTTCTTTCCCTCTTCGATTCGCCTCCAAATAACTTTGCCACTTTTGACGTGCACCAGCAACTGAGATAACCATGTCTTTGGTGATTTCAATATTAGTAACACCACCGACTGATGCAATTTGTTGACAAATTATTCGCTGTGCAATGAGTGTGCGCTGTTGCATATTTTCCACTTCTATTTGCTTGTTTACAGAAAAACCTCTCTCAACTGCTGCTTGACCATGTGATAGAATAAGTACCATCTTCATCACACACCACAATTTGTCATATTTTGTTCTAGGCTTTGCACAAGCACAGAACAGTGACTCCAAACAGTTTGTCCCAGGCTTAAAATTTTGAAATTCAGAAGAAAAGCCAAACTCTGCAATAAATTCTTTATATGATGAAATTAATGCATCACATTCAGTTTCCTGAAGTCTTTTTGCTTCCACTAGTATCTTAAGCACTGACACAAACTTGGTTGCACAGTTAGTATCCACATTCATATCTCGAGGATCCATACAACTAAGGTTTCTCACAATTGAGTACTGTAATGGGCACTTATGCAAGATTTTCTTTACTGTTTCGATAAGAAAATCACGACATTCCATTCACACTTGAAGAACATCCTTTTCTTTGACAATTTTTTTGTGGAGCAAATTCTTGACTCTGTTTTCTGCAGCGAATCCCAAGTTTACTTTGGTCACTGGCAGCTGGTTTTCTTTTTTCCCAACTTCAACTTTAACCAGTTTGTTACTGGTAGTTGCTTTATTTATTTCATCTTCTTTAATGAATCTCTCCATTAAGTTTCTAAGCATTTTCAACATGTCTCTTTCCAAAAATGGAAGCATTGGCGCATCAGTTTGGTACATTGTCAAAAAAGGTTCTACTTGTTTTGCAATTGACTGAAATATTAATAGCTTTATAGGAGTCAATGCATCAATGGTCGCTTCTTTCACAACTGTAAAGGATTTGGTGTTTGGATTGGGAAGTTTCTTGACAGTAACTAACTGCACATATTTAGTTACATGAGGCCACATTTCAAGAGCACGTGTTACAACATTTGAATTTTCAACCCATCTTATGGAACAAAATTTTTTGGGGAAGACACTACTATCAGTTACTTTCATGTAATCTTCTCTTCTCGCTAGTGTGTCCTTAAATAAGTAATAGAGGCTAGATAAGACTCGCTCCACATCCCAGGTTGATGATAATGAGCCATGCTTAAAAGCACCATGAATGATATGAAGCCCACAACTGCCGGTATGAATTACTGCCATGTTTGTGTCTCTATTCAATTGATCACACACCAGGTCATAAAATTTCCAATTGACATTTGGACCATCCATGGATAGTTGCAGTAGAGATTGTTTCGGAAGGCCAATTTCAGAACTCAACTTTTCAAAGGAAGTGAACATATCTTCTGCAGTAGCATGGCCCAGGAAATCTGAATGGATGTAACAAGACTGCACTTTATCTGCTTCCCAGTGGCGAATATGGTAATCTAACTGCTTCTCCTGAAGCTTTCTGTTGAGGCTTTCATCGAATAACAAAACATATGAATCTTGTTTCTTAACCTTCTCCATAAGTGCAGACTGAAAATAAGGAGCAATGCCAAAACAACATATATATGCACATTTAGTTTCCCCCAATGAAAAACTTTTTGCAATTCCACTGTCTAAAAACATTTTTTTGAATAATAGTCCGATATCTTCACATGATTTGTATGAATAGTGACTGCTGCATACTTTCAGGGCCCAAATAATTTCGGCCTTTAGAGTTTCCTGTCCAGTTAAGAAGGAGCTTACTATCTGCTGTCCTTGTGGTACTGGTCCTGAATCAGTAGCCACAGAACTCGAAGATTGCTCTGGTTGTGTAGCACCGATAAAATAGTGAATTCCAAAAGGGTTTTTTTTACACGCAAGACTACAATGTTTTTTCCCATTCATGTGACTTGTTAACGCAGACACCCCCATCTTGGCAATGTCAAATACTGAAGAGCATATGCTACATCTGGCTTTGTTCCTGTCTGGCACTTTTACAAGCCATTTATTAAATTTGGGGTTGTGTAACCACAAGTCATTGAAGGTACAGTTCCCCGGCATATTGGCACGTAAATAAAAACAAAACAAAAGGCGATTTCCTGCCTTTACGTAGCACACGGTATTAAAAGTTACAAAAAAAATCCATTCAAGAATAATGAAACAACAGTTTATTTATCCATGGCAGATTACTTGCTATCACACTTCAATAAAACTTTTGTGTGGAAATAAACACAGCAGTAACGAAGCAAAATGAACCAGTACTTAAAGATTTCCAAAGATTTCCATAGAAATAAAACGTATTAAGATAAAACAAACTACCATCTAAACAGTGTGTAGTAAACACAAACTTTCACGGGATAATGTTTACATACACCAAAATGGCGCAACCATAGATAATAGAGTTATAGAATGGCAACTCCCTGTAGTATGGCTAGAACAGGAATTTGAGCGCTAAGATGGATGAAAGATGAACTAATAGCTATCGGTGGGCATTTTAGTGCAAAACTGTAACTATAGGTACTTAAAGTGTTAATAGGTAGTCGTAAACCTTCAAAGAATTATTAAAAATGATGGTTTTAAAGAAACTTATAAAAAAAATGGCGAATGCACAGGAATTGAGTTTTTAAATATAGCAAATTAGAGAAAAAATCGTATTTCATCGAGAGTAGCGCTAATGCGTTTGCCAGAGAAGTTAACACTGTTTCTTCTTGCCCCTATAGAGATCCAAAACCATGGGATGATGACGTGAAAAGATCATAAATCAAACAAAAGAAAGGGGAGAGTAGCGGAGAGTAAAGTAAACAGTAGACAACAGCTAACACTTGATCAGAGCATACGCTAGATATTTCATGCCCCAGTGCATCTTAAATCACGGTCTTTACAGCCATTATTCCCAACCATTTCAAAAATAAATACTGAAATCTGGAAATTCCAGGACTTTTCAAGGCCCAGAGTAATTTAAGGACTTTTCCAGGCCTTAAACAGACACACATTAAATTCCAGGTCTTTCAAGGACCGTACGAACCCTGACTAGCCTATCCAAGTACTCATCAAATGGAAGAACACAAATAGACAGATCACAACGGTCTGTTGAAACCCCCTGTTTGAAATTAAGTTTTGTTTCAACTTTTTCAAAATCTTCCCACCCTTCTTCCAGTACTGTGTGCAGCCCATAACTTCCTGGACCATCATTACACTTTGACAACATGCACAACTCATTATCAATATTGCAGGCCATATAGGTAAGGAGATGTTTGTAGTCCATTCCAACTTTTATGGCTCCAAGCATCAATTTTACATTCTGGTGTATGATACACACACAGGCGGAATGCGTGCCTGATGCACCAGTTAACACGCAGAATTTGGGTCTCAGTTCTGCAAACTTGGAAAACCCTATTTTCATGTTTGGGTACTTCTTTTTAAAACGTGTGTAAAGCTCCTTAAGATTACATAAAACTAATTGTTTTTTAATGTTAACCTTCATTCCATCAGGTACTCTAACAGACACACAATCCTTGTTTCCTGGCATCATTCTACTATACTCATCATTTTCATTGAAATCTTGTCTAGTTTTCATTGAAGCTTCATCAAGTTTTATTTTAGCCAGATTCTTCCCAATTTGCGGCAAAATCCCATTCTTTTTTACCAAACTTCTTGAGTGGCGGACTAGGTATTGGCTGACAAACTCGCTCCGAACTTTAGCACTACTCCATCTGCTAGGACCTAAACTCAAAATGTTAATTTTTTCTTGAGTAGAAGAAGCAATTTTCATTTTGTCTCTAAGTTTGTCAATTAATTGCTTATACTCATTATCTAGATTAACATGTGTTTTATTTGAAAAACGTTCATCAGTCAAAATGTTCAACTCAAAAGATTTGTTTAACTTTTCTGATACAAATTTAGCTATTTTTGTAACTCTTCTTTATCACTGAGCTTCTGCACCTTGACAGGAGAAATGACAAGTGCTGAACAAGCTTAATTAACTGACTCAACAAGGACCGTTTCAGGTTCATAAATGTCTAAATATTCATTTTCATTATTTGCATGTTGAAAGTGTCATTGATATTTCCCAGAGAGATTTTTAACAGGTTTTGAGTGAACATGTGGGGTCTGAGCAAGACTTGCCATAAATACGAAAGTATCTGTCTAAAAACTCAGCTTTATGAAAAGTAAATACATTTTTGATTTCAGTAAAACCGGTTCTCATTGAAAATAATGTTTTTTCTTCTTCAGTGAACTCAGAAATATTATGTAGTACTGAAAACCTAGTCAGGTAATTTATGACATACCCCTCCAGTGATATATAATGATAATTTCACTAGCATAAAATCAAGCATTTTAAGCTTAAACTACATTTATAAAGAGTTTTTCACAACTTTTTATTGAGCACTAAACGAAAAAGAAATCAAAAACACACTTCTGAAGAGACTTCAGTACAACACACAACCTACATGGTCTGAGTCAACCCAGCAACTGAACAGAACAAGTGGAGCTATGCCTGTTGAAACATGTTTTGAACCAATAGCCACAGTCTGTGAAAACTGCTTGTCCATACAAGCTTGTAGGGTAGATGTTATTCTACAGTTTAAACAATACTTTTAATATATTCTACATCACATAATTTGTAACATCCCTAAAACCCTAAAAAAAAAAAATATTAAAAAAATGGCTCTATAAACAATAATACCTAGATTTATTGTTATTAAAACATAGCCTATCAAATTTAAACTTTTTATAATAAATAATAGGCTACTATTATTTATATATTTTCTGTGTGTTATCTAGGTATCGTAATCTTTCAACACTGAATTTTAATTAACTATTTATACTTTTAAACTATTGGGGCCTATTGGAAATTATCCTTTCTACTTAGCCCCGTTTTCAATAGTTATTGAGCGTTGTTTTGTTGTTACTTCAAAGGATTGTGGCACCTGAACCCCATTAAGTAACAAGATGAAATATTTTTTGTTTTAAATTACTCTATAGGGGCTTTCTATTCTATCCTGGCAATTTCGAATTAACACATGTCCCACATGACTTGTTTGGGCTCTGAAAAAGCAATTTTTTGAAAACTTTCCCAATTCTAGCAATTTTTTTTTAGGTTGAAGGACTATCAGTAACAGTTCAATTTTTTTTTCTGCACATACTACTCACAAGTGTAACAGAAAAAAATATTGGCCTGTTACTATAGATCCTTCATTAAAAAACTGGGTTATCTAGGGAGGATTCTAGCTTGTAGATAAATAAACAATCTACAATTTTCTGTGTGAATTGCACTTACATTAAAATATTTAGTGCACAAGCCCAATTGCTTTAGTTACACACTAGCCACAAAGCACTTGACAATAAAATAAATTATAATTTAAAAAGTCAAATGATTTTTATGTGATATTGGTTAGGCCTATGTGAAGCCTACTGCAATCCTACAATAGGCTTTAACGTTCAAACATAAAATAAAGGAACATAGGCCCCTAGTGAGTGATCAGAATTAGACTTAAAACAAAACACGAACTAGAACAATGATTCTACAGTGCTTGAAAACCTAATCATTTCCAGCCTTTGGTTGGTTCAGTTTAGTAAACTGCATTTCTTTTCTCCTTCCATCATTCTTCCTGCTTTATTAGCATCCAATCTTCTACTCTCATTCACACACTTATCTACTCCTCCCATATCTTTCTTGTGGTATTTTCCCTACATAGGCCTATATTTCCATTGACCACTAGTCTTCTTTTCCATGCTCCTTACACATATCTATAATTCTCTCTAGTATTCCTTTATTTTCCAATCATTACCATCTCTGCCTTGCTTTCATAACCCCATGTGCCAGTTCTCCAAGATCTTTGAAAAAAAAAGTTCAGAAAGACGGCACTCTAGCTAGAAGTTTGGCTAATCACGACACAAGTAGCCACCCTACTTCAGCTACAAAATAAAGTAAAACATTTTACTGTTGGTGCATTTTTTCTGTTATATAAACTGTGTTTTTTTACAAATTAGGGAGCAAGAAAAGAATAACTAAGATAAAGGATGTTTTTTAGGTTAGTATGATAAATTTATTTAAACAAAATTTTATTTTTTTAAATGAGAATCATTCCAAATTTGCCTCCAAACCGGAAATCTGACCGGCGTTCTTAATCATTAGTAACTATCGAAAATAACATATTAAGTCAACCAATTAGTATGAATAAAACAATGTAATAACATATACGGTTGTGCTAAAAGGCATACTAATTGCAAATGCAAAGAAATTAAAGTTAATAAGTTTTCGTAGCACGTAAGGAACGAGGTAAAATCGAGCATTACAAACATATAATGCTAAAAATTACAAACTTTAAATTTATAAACAAAAAACACTATAACTAGAATAAATTGATTGTAATACTCACCCTTTATCATCATTGTCCATTTCAGATTTTATTCTCATAGTCAGTAGACACTAAAATTAAAGAATAGTAGATTGTTTCATTCAATGAAAAGTATGAAACGCTCTTTGGTAAAATGGCTTCCTCGGAAAGGGTGCACACAACCTTACACACGGACACCGGCTTGCATGATTTGACGTCACATTATTATGAGTCAAAAAACAGACTAGTTATAAATATACATCGTAACTATAGAATTTAACACTAACAAATATAAATTTAATTATAACGTTTAATTTTATTGTAGGTAATATTAGGTAATTGGTTGAATAAACTAAACTTGAAAAGAAAACGACGCTCTATCCAGTTTTCTAGTAGTGTAAGGTGAATCATGAATCACTTTCTTCATGTGACTATTATGTATTTCAATAGGTTAAAGGTAAGACCGCTAGTATGTTCCTGGATGAAAGCTTTCAGTATGGTTGGGTTGTTACATTCGCAATTGCATTTAAATACTTGTGGAATTGGGATAATTGCAAATTAATTGATTTTTGTAGCCAATATTTTCTCCTTAAGGTGCGGCAGAAGGGCACGAGTAACTTTACAGTTTTTAAAGTATTACATTTTTTTAGGCCAAAATAAATCAAATATTTATCCAGTAGCAACATAGAGTTTAGTTTTCTGCACATGCTAATATTAACAGATCTTTAATATATGCCAAGGGCATCCTGGGATTTAATCAAAACGTTTTCCTTTTATTTAAAAAGTTTTGACAAAATTCCAGGACACTTTTGACAGATATTCAAGATCTGTTGATATTAGCACGTGAATAAAACTAAACTCTACGTTGATACTGAAGAAATAGTTGATTTATTTGGCCAAAAAAAGTAATGCTATAAAAACTGTAAAATTACTCGTGCTCCCTTCTGCCGCACCTTAAGTAAACAATCGACAAAAGCAGCATGTGTAAGTAGTCTAGTCCAAAGGATAAGAAAAGTAGTATTAGATGAAACCAATAGTTGCCCAAACACGTGTTATTGGTTAATTTTACCAATTAGTCCAGGAATTAAGAAAGGGTTTAAACAAATGTATAGGAATATGTTCAACTTTAGTTAAATAATTGAATATATAACTAATTATCTAGACTCATCCAATAAAATAAGTTTCCACAAATATTTAAAAAAATAAAATTTCTTGAATTTTTTTCCCTAAGTGTTTTATGTTACTAAAAACAGAAACCATCTACGATCAAATTGTCGAATATTTTTCTTAAGTTTTGGTAAATAGTTATTATCAGTTTTGGGAAGGCTGTGTCTAATTTTAGCACTTTATATTTATTGAAAACTGAAACAAAAGTGTTGATTATTTTTAATCATTCTCAATATGCAGTCTACAAAGGTAGACACGAGATTCAAAATACATATAATTCGGAACGTCCCGGTAATAAAAATGGAAGGAAATAAGGTTTTGCCCGGAATATATTATGTACTTTGAAACGTGAATATAGTCAAAAACTTGATTTACCTTGGATCCTGCAGTGGACCTCCAAGAACAGTATCCTGCTAGCAGCAACACAGGAAAGGGGTGGCTTCAGGGTACAACAAATGACGGTACCAACAATATAAATATGTATAAATATAAGATAATAAAAGTAACATTAATAATTTAGACAGCAAAGAATTGAGTTAAACTAGATACGGTATGTAATATAAAAAAAACTCCCTGCCTAAGAGAACTATGCATAAGTTATAAATCTAATTTTACAATTGAATATTATAATAAAAAGGACACAATTTAACTTAAACTGATCAAAGGGATCTAAATATTCAGATAGATCAGAATTACTTAAAAAAATACTTTAGCATAAGATTTAAATTAATAATTTAATAATTATAAGTGTTGAAAAAAAAAATTCTTTAGAGTAATAAAATTTTAATGAGTGCAAAATGTATGTTGAAATTATTTAACAGTTTAATATTTATGAATTTGAAAGATAATACTTGAACTATATTTCATGTCTAGCAGTTGATCTGTCTAGTATTATTTATCAGAATCATAGTCCAAAGAAAAAATACTGAAAAAAGGGTTTTGTTAAAAATATTAATTTCTTAAGATAAAAATTTTACATAAAGAATACAAAGTGTCTTGTGTAGTATTTATTAAGAAAAGCATGTTGAGAGTAAGGAGGTCATAGTATTCTTGTAGTCTCTTAGAGCCAGTATAATCAGATGGTTAAGGATGATAGAATAGAAAGAATAAACAAAACCATAGCGCCTGAATGAAGTCTTCTTCGTATGCAAGTCACTGGTGCAGTTTTTTAATTTATGGTAAAATCGCTGAAAAAATCGTTGCGTCAGACTCCTTTTAACCAAATCAATGGTCTGTAGATTGTTGTAAATTTTAATATGTCTTAATATGTCTTAATTATCGATCTTTTAAAAATTTAAATTAATAGTGGCCTAAATTAGGATCGTCTTCTACAAACACCTTGGTGCCAACTTTCATCTCTAAATCTCTTGGAATCAACTAGAATTCCTTGCCGCCATCGAAAACTGTCCCAGTCACTTGTATAATAATGTTAAATTCATCAAAGTTTAGTAATTCAAAATCTAGTTAAAAGATTATAAAAAATCTTAGGAAAATTCAAACTGAAAAGTAGTCCAATGAATAAGTGGAAATGTAGCTGCTTTCTTCATGTAAAAGTCTTGGGATAGTACCTAGTCCGATAAAATGCAACGTGTCAGAGCATATTATGTTCACAGCTCCTATTTGTCAAGAAATATAATATTTTTTCATGGACACTTAAAAATGAAGTCATAGAGTGACGTAACCTCAATGTACTGTACTCTTCACTTCAGTGCAGTGTGGATGGGTTTCAAAACATGGCCAACATTCTTTGGTATCTCTTACTCGTTCCCTCTTCATCATGGGTTTGAAAGGGAGTTTTCTTCTTTATTAGATGCGTAGTGAACCTGCGCACCCCCTCAATTTTGTTTGGTGGAAACAGCAGATGATCTCACAGCGTATCACCTCGACTTGTCGCTTATTAAATAAAATAAGTAGTAATTAAAATGAAAAGGTGATTTTTTTAAAATCGTTTGAAGTATTAAAGCTATGATAATAATATTTAAATTTTGATTCAACCTAGTGCAATATTTACACAGAGAAAAATAGTAAGTAAGTAAAAATAAAATAAAACTTATTATTATTTCTTACAATTAAAAAATAATAATAATAATAATAATGTGTAAATTTAAATTTCTTATATCAGTTATAATGGGTATTAAGCAAATATTTAATCAAAAGTGTGCACGGATGGATTAAAATACGGGCACTGTATTTTTAGTTAGCAACAATTTGGTTTCATTAATAATGTTGCATGTTGTCATTTTAAAGATCCCTCTGCACTAAGATGTCTTGTGCACGCATTCCTAGAAAAATCAATAGGCGAGTTTTTGCAATTGACTTGGATACGTCTTGTTATCGAGGGTTTACGACCAAGTTATTCTGACCAAGGTGGAGGGAGAAAACGATTTTGAGATGTTTTTCTTAAGCAAAAATGGAGGTTGTTGTGAATTATATCTAACAGCTGATTCTTGAATTTATGTAATCCTACTAAATGTACTGACACTCAACGGAAAATAAGCCATTTAATTTGATTCTTAGTTATATTGATGCTTAAATTGACTAGTCCTAATATTTACACAACGTATCATGATAAACACATCTTCCCAAGAAAACATGAAGTGCGTATGTAATATTAAATAGGCCTAGATCATATTCATAACTAAACGGGTTTTAAGTATCTACTTGCTGTCATGTTTTTCTCGCTAGTAACAGCTGTCCATTTTAAGGTAAAAGCTGAAATGAAAAGTTAGAAGGCTCCTGGACCTGATGGGATAAAGGTTGAGATTCTTCGGAAAATAAGTGAGCAGATAGCGCCCTTCCTAGCGCAGTTGATGAACAATTGCATGGCCCAAAAGGTCGTGTAACAAACGTATGAAAACAGAGTCTGGTGGTGATTCTTAGTAAAGGCAAGAATATGGACCCTCATCTGCTTAAGTCGTACAGACCTATTAGTCTCTTGAATGTGTGTGGGAAACTACAAGAGAAGATCCTGTGTAGTAAACTACAAAAGCATCGAGAGGCTGTGGGTATGCATCAGCAGCAGTACAGTTTCAGGAGAGGTAGAGCCATGGAGGACCTTATTTGTGAAGCTATGAATCCTGTAGATAGGTTTAGTGGAAAGTACGTTGTAGGGATATTCGTGGACATATCGGGAACTTTTGACAATTTATGGTGGCCTGCATTTTTCAAGCAGCTAAGGGAAATTAACTGTCCGGGGAATCTCTACAGGACTCTTATGGACTACTGTAGGGATAGATATGCTAACCTGAGGTACAGGAATATTAATATGCAAAAAGATTACGAAAGTTTGTCCCCAAGGATCGGTCTGTGGGCTGATTTTTTGGAATATACGTTTTAAACTTGGATTCATGGCAATTGAGGCGCTCCCTGATACGTCAGGAGTGGTTACCTTTGCGGATGATTTACTTACAGTGGTTGAAGCTAAATCAAGAAGGGAACTAGAGGTCAAGAGCAATACAGTACTCGCTGGTTTGGACTCTTGGTGCAGGAAAGTTAAGATAAGTTTAGCACCCGCAAAAATGACATAATTATTGATGAGGTACTCTCTATTTAGGGGGGTGTGGGGGAACAGTCAAGAGATACACAATGATACACATTAATAGACAAAATAATGGACGTAGAGCTGAACCAGATATATTGGCGTTATGTTAGACAAGAAGCGTGGCTTCATGACACACGTGGTGTCATATTGTTTTAATAGTTGGACTTGTTAGTTATTGTTTATGCAGAACGTTTCTTTATCTTTACTTAAATATTACGTCGGATTTTTTTACGTCGAGTAGATGATAGGTGAAAATATGGTGACCGTTAGAGGACGTATAGATGGAGATAAAGATTTACTGTTGTTTAAAAAAAAAAGGCCGCCCTTAGAGCTTCTTTCACGAAGATTGTGAAGACTACAAAAGATCTGTTTTCAGTTGATGGTGAGAAGGACTTAATGGCCATTGAAACAAATAACCAGCTGTTGTAAGGAAAATCAACTGAGCGTGCAAACCTCGATGAGCAAATATTGAATAGCCTGCTTGAAAGTGATGGGTTGGAAAATTAATCGAGTGCCTAAATAGCTAGTGTGGATGAATACAAAGCTAATTGGGCAACTATGTTTATTCATTTTGACATATTTAAGGTTGTACATGATACTGATGTAGAGTCCGCAGCTAGAATTCAAACAGATTATAGAAGTATACATTGTTCAAAAAGTAAGTGCAAACTCCCTAAGATAGAATTTAAGAAATATGAGGGTGACATAACAGAATGGTTGAGTTTTTGGAGCCAATTCGCTAAAATTGGTGAAGTTGAGAATTTAGTTGCAGTCAACAAATTTCCGTATTTGATTCAGACCACTTTAACTGGTTCAAGGGCAAGAGAAGTGGTCGAAAGTTTTCCTAAGACTCGATAAAATCATCCTTAGGCTATACAAAGTTTGAGATTTTTCTGTAGCTTGTTTTAAAGCCAGGAAATTGACCATAGATGAAAAGCTTAAAATTATTGGGAGAGTCGCTGTTGTTTTGTTTGTCTGAAAGGTGAACATATTGCAAAGAGATGTAAACTAAAGTATTTGATCTGTGATGGTAAACATAGTATTCTACTTTGTCCTAAACTAGAAGCTAGTGTCCTTAAGTCTGGGGATAAGGACAATTGGAAGAAAGACTTACCTGAAAGTACAAGGGTTCCTGTGGAGAATACATTGGCAATTAATTCTTGCTCTGAAGTACTTCTTCAAACTCTTACTGTACAATTAAAGGGGAAAAGGGGTAATCGAACTGTTCGAGCTCTGATAGACACGGGATCCCAGAGATCCTACATTCTAAAGGAAGTGGTAGGAAAATGGGATACACATCAATAGGGGAAGAACGTATTCAGCATGCTTTGTTTGAAGGAAGCCAGTCAGGTGAAGTTTCACACAATCGTTTTCATATTCAGTTGGTAAACATCAAAAACCGTTATGTATGCGACTTTGAAGTTCTTGATTATGGCAAAATATGTTGTCCTGTGCCTTTCGCAAGAAAAGATTAATGTCACAGAGAACTACATCTGTTGGGTATAGAAATAAATAATGAGGCTGAACCGGTAAAAGTTTTAATAGGGGCTTATTTTGCGGGAAAACTACTAACAGGTGAAAGAGTCGTTCTTAAATGTGGTTTGGTATCTGTGAACAACTATTTAGGATGGACGCTACTGGGCAGGGTTCCATATAACAAGTCACTTTCTCATAACATGACCATAACTTCTTTGTTTGATAAAGATATGCCCATTTCAACACTCTGGGATCTTAATGTTCTGGGAATCGAGGACCCAGAGAAGCGAAGGACAAAGGCTGGAAGAGAATTAGCAACATTAGAACATTTTAAACAAACTGTCAAACGGGATGTGGATGGTCGTTACATGGTTGAATTTCCATGGGTTTATAGACACCCCCCTTTCCCTCCAAATTTCACAATAGCTCGGGAGCGTCTGGAAACAACGATCCGGGATCTGAAATCTCTTGAAGTTGAAAGAGCCTTCACAGAAGTGCTTGAAGAGTGGAAGAGAGAGGGAATCATAGAAGTAGTGGTTAATGCTAAGTGTGTGTCATACCCCCTTCTCCTCAACTGGCATGAGCGCTCCCATATTCCTGGGTCTTCAAACAGATCCCATTCCAGCCTCTCCAATGTAGGGGGATGGGAAGGGAGTGGCTCAACAGGAGCGGAAGTCCTCTCAGAGATCACTAAACAAAACAAAAACACAAGCAGTAACATGTCCTTGATTATACATATCAAGGGCTTCTATGCCCGACCGCACTATTTGACTTATTTTATCCAAAGTCATTAGTTTTCACAGGGACAAGTTCCACAATAGTCTGAGCATCTTTTACGTTATACGCACCACTGGCCTTGCTAAACAAGGTCTCTTTCTTATTGTCAAACAATTGCTCACACAGAGTTCACTTAATTTTGACACATAATTTTATACGGAAGTTCACTGAATGTCTTCATGGCGAATGTTCATTCAGTAGATGCCACAAATAGAGAATTGATTAAACCCTAACACTAAACCTAACATCTAATTACATGATAACAAAAATACGGCACATGCTTCGAAGCATGCAGATTTAACACAAATAATTACGACAAATTTAAGAAAAGGGTTATTAACGTGTAACTAAACCTAACTTAACCTAAACTTAACCTAAACTAGGTAGTGGCTTGATAGTCACTACGGTGGCCACCAAGTCACGACCCAGTGACTTCTTGATCAATTTAGTTATGACGGCAACATTTTAAGATGGCTAACATGGACTCTTCTCAAAAGACTCTCGTCCTCCTGGTCTTTCAGACGCACGCTGACTGGGGTGAGAAACTGATCGATCAGCCATGGACCACTCCATTTTTCACACATTTTCGCTGAGATCTTCTCAATAGCGGAGCTGAGGGGAAACTCTCTGCAGAGGACGGTGTCTCCGACCTTAAAGGGAACAGGGACCCTACCTTTGTTATAGTTTGCTGCTACTCTACGTTGAGCCTTTTTCAAACTTTCTAGCACGAGGCGACACCTATCTGCGTGGGGAACAACGTCATTCTCGTCAAGCAAAGGGTGGATGTCCCATACAGCTAACAAGGGGTGATTTAACTCTCTTCCTAAAAAAACAGAAGCTGGGGAGGAACTAATAGAATCGTGATAGGCAGTATTAAACGCTAAATTTAAAAACTCTAACTCCTGATCCCACCTATTCTGAACCTGATGGTGGAACACAGTGAGAGCAATAACTAAATTTCTGTTGAACCTTTCAACTTGGTTCGGGCCAGGATGATATGGGCTCGTAGTGATGTGCCTAATCCCCCATCCAAAACACATATCTCTAAATAGTGCTGACCTAAAGCATGGACCATTGTCGCTAACTATGGCACGAGGGGCTCCTAAAAATGTCCAAATCCTTTTGCACAAAGCATTGACAGTCGTGGACGCCTTCATATCCCGTAGAGGGATTAGAAAAACAAATTTAGAAAATGCATCAATAAGTACCAAAATGCAGGTATTTCCCAGAGTGGAGCGGGTGATCGGGCCAATATAGTCCACAAAGACTTTCTCCCAAGGGTAATGAGCCACATCGGCCGAATGCAGCCCAATACGGGAGTTCTGTGTAGGTTTAGCCTTCTGGCAATCAATGCAACGACTAACCCAGGACTTGACGTCACTATACAGGCCGGGCCAAAAGAACTCATGAGAAATTTTTCGAACTGTCTTCAAAACACCTAGGTGCCCTCCAATAGCAGAATTATGAAAATACTTTAACAACATATGTCTCACCGCAAATGGAACAACTACCTTTCTTCCTTTTCCCCGAACATTGTAAGATACTAACAAACCTCTAAACAATCCAAACGATCCCACCTTCTCTCCCTTCTCGAGCCGCTCTATAATGTCTCTACACCAGGGGTCATCTCGTTGGTGATCATTAATAGAGATAAATGACTCAGGGATGGTTTTTATAACACAAGCAGTTACATTCATATCGTCAGGAGTTACAGGGGCCTGGTCTTCAGTGACGCGCGATAAGGCGTCAGCAGTGACATTGTTTTTTCCCGAAATGTGATGAGTAGTGAACTTAAAACGAGATAACCGCCAAACCCACCTACCAATTTTCCCAAGTTGCTTGGGATGCCGCCACATCCAAGCAAGAGCCATACTATCAGTGTATAACTCGAACTCTCTCTGTTCGAGGTAGTCGGCAAATCGCTCGACTCCAAAAATACAAGCTATACATTCTTTCTCATATGTACTATATTTACGTTCTGAATCCGTGAGCGTCCGGCTGGCAAAAGCAACTGGCCTAACACCTTCAGGGGATCTTTGGGACAATACTGCGCCCAAGGCTAAAGAAGATGCGTCCACATGAAGCAAGAAAGGACTTGAAAAATCTGGCATTCTAAGAACCTCTGGGGAGATAAGTTTTTTCTTGAGGGTTTCAAAGGCCTGAGATTGGGTTTCGCCCCACACGAAGGTAGCTCCCTTTTTTTGAGTGAATTAAGGGGCGCGGCTATGTCAGAAAACATGGGGATAAAACGAGAGTAATAGGCGCACATGCCGATAAATCTCATGACCCCTTTCAAATTTCTGGGAGGGGGGAATTCTACGATGGGCTTAATCCTCTCGGGGTCAATAAGTAAATTACCAGAAGAGATCACATAACCCAAGTAGTTGATCGAGGGTTTGGCCCATACAACTTTGTCTGGGTTCACGGTTAATCCAACCTTACGTAGGCGAGACAACACACTATCAAGATGGACGACATGATCCTCGATACTATCACTATACACACAAATGTCGTCAAGGTAATTAAAAACATATTTATATTTCAGGTCCGAAAAAACATGGTCGAGGACGCGACTAAGCGCTTGACCTCCTATACTACAACCCAGGGGTACTCTGTTAAACTCATATTGCTGCCATGGTGTCACAAAAGCCGTATACTTTTTGGAAGGTTCAGTTAAAGAACACTGCAGAAAACTGGCGTTGAGATCAATAACGCTAAACACCTTAGCTCTGCCCAGATATTGAAACGCAGATTCTACACTCGGCATAGGGTAGGGGTCGAATTGAATTTTCTTATTTATTTTGCGATAATCTACTATTAGTCTGTGTCCTTCCCCTTTTTTAGGAATTATAAAAGCTGGGCTAGCGTAGGGGGAAATGGAAGGGCGGATCACCCCTTTAACCTCAAGATCATGAATGAGTTGTCTGAAGATCTCCATTTTTGGGGGGGGCATGAATATGGACCAGATCTAACCGGGACGTTGTCCTCTACAACAATGTTATAGGGCAAAATATTACATTCTCCTAGCCTTGTAGTAATGACGTCAGGGTACCTCGCAATAACCTCCTGAATGACCAAATCCTGATTATCACAATAAACAAACGATGGACAGGCAGTCTTATCACTAAATGGAATTTTAACTCTGGGGGCAAATTCAAAATACAGTTCTTTCCGAGACATATTTAACACGCTTCCAGTTTGCCACAAAAAATCATTACCTAAAATGACTTCATATGGGATCGACGACACACAAAACATTTGTCTTACCCATGAAAAACCAGACATTTTGATGGATACTGAAACCATACGATTAACAGTCAAAAAACTTCCATTACCTAACAAAAACTTTTTTTCTTCCACCAGTTCTTGATTACAATTAACTAGACTCCTAATCTTTTCAAGCAACTCAAAACTGATAAAAGACGCACAAGAACCAGAGTCCAATAACGCGTACGCGACATACGAACCAATAGTAATCTCAACCACAGGTGAAGGGGGGGGGACATTTCCTCCAATTGAGACGCGCAGCGGCACCTCCACTAACACTGCGCGTTACAAGTTTCCCAAGGGACACTGGCGCTGAAAGTGCCCAAGTTGACGGCACTTGAAACATCTAACCTTAGACCTATCTGGGAGGAGAGAGGGTTTGCTCTTAAAATCTAAATTAGCCCTACTACTAGACTGAGGAGGGGTCCTATATTGTTCGGGCATTCTAGAAGAAGAGGCGTTTACACTTCCCACAATGGCCGGTTTCCTACAAACACCTACCGGGTGGGCTTCTAAATATTCTCCCTCGGCCTGTAAAGACCCTTCAATGCTCGAAGCGAGTGTATATAGCTCAGAAATAGTACTCGGTTTGAAAGAGAACACAAAATGCCTACGAGTCAGGGGGGACACATTTTCTAGAATTAACTCTACCACTTCTTTTTCTGAGAGCTCAAGATTCAAAATTCCCGCCGCTTCAGAGATCGACAGAATAAACAATCTAAGCGACTCATCAGGATATTGAAATCTGTGCACAAAAATATTACTAAGTCTCTGTCTCTCCCTCTTATTCACCAAGGATTCTAAGGCTCTATCCCTAACCTCTTTCCAAGATAGACCCAACTGGATACCCTGAGAAATGATATGGGCCAAAAACCCTGAAGTTTTGCCAATACACAAAGTTAAAAAATCGGGGTCTCCAACTAAGTTAAGTTTGTTCACCTTATCCACTGCTAACAGAAATTGAAATAACGCAGTGCTAGATTGACCGTCGCAAGTAACTATATTTTTCAAACAATCTCTGGCAATATTTAACTTAAATTTAATGGAGGGGGCAGTGTCCGCTGGGTTATCAACACTATTGGGAGTTGGTTCCCCTACTTCAAGCCTCTTATTTGCGCCTACTTCTTCCTTTCCCTGATCTAAGGGGGCGTGGCTCACACTAAGGGTGGGTTCACTAGAATAAGGAACGCTGGACTCACTTAAACTTTTTGACAGAAGAGCCCGCAACTGGATAACCGTGGCATTGGGGGGGTGCAGTATTCCTCTCCGGTCCAGCTCCGCTATGAGTTCCTCTCCTTTGAGTGTGTACACCTCGGACTTTGAAGAAATCCGGCTCATTCCAGTGGCGGAGTCCATGGCCGATGATGAGTTCATGAAACACAAAATTTACAAAAATAAATATTAGTCCTGAAACGCTCACTTCTGCAAAAGCAGGGTGGCGCACTTTGTGTCATACCCCTTCTCCTCAACTGGACAAGGGCAGGTGAACACGTACAATAAGGTAAAGAGGGCATGAAAACAACAAGAAAAAGAGTTAATTGCAGAAGAGCGTTAGGACCGCATATTTGTTGATAGGCCTATACTTGGACCTATTCAATCATCTGCCGCCATGAACCCTTTTCAATCACCATCCACTACAATACCTAAAGACTCAAAAGGAACGGTACGAGAGTCTTTTGTTTGATCAGCCAAAATTACTTTGAACTAGTCGATGTAAATTAAAGATTGCGAGTCTAATAAATAATTATTTATTTGAGAATAGATTAACAATAATTATATATGTATATATGTGACAATATATATATAAGTAACAACAGATAGTTACAAGAGAATTACATAAAATAAAAAAGGGTTATGCCCATAACTATACTGAGGCGCTGTATCCATAGCAACCTTGTCCTAACGGCTACTTTTACAATGTAGCCATTACATAAACAAAAAAAAAGGTAAAGGGGTTATGCCCATAACTATACTGAGGCGCTGTATCCATAGCAACCTTATCCTAACAATTACATTCACTACGTAGCTTACAGCCCCTTAACAGGCCTCAGCGGCAACCCGCAGTGCGCGCTTCATAGTTACAAAACATTGGCGTATTACTTAAATGCCAACCCAAAAAGAAAGTAATATACTTATATTATTCTTAGCACAAATTAATCCAGGCATTCGCCTTGTAAAGGTAAGTTAAAAAAAAATATAAAAAGGTCCCTCATAGTTTCAATCACGGGACAACAAGCCGGAAGGGCAAAACCCTGGCAATATATTTAACAAATTATATATAGCATTACGTCATATTAATCTACGTACTTAGCCATTCTTACAATATTACAGAAAATGACAGATGAAAGTCGAAAGAAAATTTAGAATGTACTGGCCAAAAAGAGAATTTAGACCTAACCTATAATCTATTTAAAATATTCTTTAAATATTTTCCAAACAGTAAATTTTGAGTAGTACGGCCGAAATTTGAATTTATACCTTTGGGAATAATCCCATCCCGTGATGTGTGTCCTAGACACGGGCAAACCAAGAAGTGCTGCTTAAGGCAAACGACATCAGATTATAAGCAATTTTTCTCTGAGAGGAGGGGAACATAGGGGAAGCCAAAAGGACATAGTAGAACATTCACATGAAACAGCGGGATTGGTGGTAAAGAACAAATAGGTCATTGGAGAGACGTGGGAACATCACACGTGATCACAGTCTGACACACTTATCCCACGTGCAACGTGAGAAAATGCACTCTCACCACGCCACAACCACCACAGTCTATCAGTTTACGCTTTTTCACGTCGGGGCGAGAACAATGTAACACGGGCCGGGATGTTTGTTGAGAGACTTCACACACGGAGACCGGAGAAACGGGGCAGTTTTTAGTGAGTCTGTTAGGTTCCACTCTTCGGGGTTGTGACTTGGTGTTATTTAACTCATATTTGCTTCTTGCTTGTAACGTTGATCTCAAGCAACGTTACACTACAAAAATCATCAGCACTGTTTTTAAGGCCGAGGACGCAAAACATTTCCCACTCCACTCATTCTATTTCGACAACATAAATATCCTGTAAAAAAGAGACCAAAATTTTTGGGGGCACTACAATAGACTCGAAGCTAACCTGAGTAACCACCTTAAGGACACGAACCAAACAGCACTGGTCATATATGTACAACTATACTCACTATAAAAGGAAGAGAACAAAAATAACAAAACAACTATCCTATATAAAATCAATGAATAACCGATTATATTGTATAAACTGTGCAAGCATGGAGCCAAACATCCTTCAATGAATAAATTACAAGCCCACACAAAACAAGATACTCAGAACGAATCACTGGCTTCACTCCCTGGGCACTAGTACAGCAACCTACAACGAAATAACAAAGTGCAGAGAGCTGCAAGAAATATACAAGGAAAGGAATAAAAAAACTCTACGAACAGCCCAACACGCACACAATCGTCATAATCGAGACTTATACGCTACCGACCCTGCTGAGATAGACGCTTCCCGTGACCCTGGCTGGCGAGAAAGCATTATTCTAACTAACGACTCTAATATATAATATTAATAATAATAATAAATATAATTATTATGTAGAATAGAAACTAAACAAACTGACAATCGACTACGCCAAAGAACAGTGGACATTACTCAACGACCCACACCCACCTATTCCATCCTATCTCCCAACCTCAGACCCTACATTCAACAAGTCCTCTCATTCATGGCCATTACTACCTTAGTCACGGCCGAACGCCACTGGATAACCGACTAGGTTTTTTTTACTAGTCGGGAGAATAATATTGGCGCCGGTTTCGGCCCAGATGGTGAATGGAAATGTATCCTATTCAGACCTGATCCTAAGAAAAGAAAATCCTACCACCCTTCGTTATTTTATTACCTTTTCACCGCCGGACTCCACGGGGATAACCGACTTAGTTTTCTACGAGTCAGAGAATAAAAACTGGCAACCGTTGTCGCCCAGATGGGAATGGAATGTATCCATCCGCTTCAAAAAAAAACCAATCCCAAGAAATTTTAAAATCTACCACCCATTTCCTAAAGCGACTCTCACAATCACCCACAATTCACCATCATACCTAAACACACCTTCTTTATCCTCAAGATAAGAAATCCTCCCATACCCGAGACCCAGCACAATCATCTATCACCTATTTCCCCTCACAGTGCGGGTTAAATATAACATGTAAAATCTTTTTAGCATCATTTCATTGGTATCACTTCATCAGGTAAATAATTTCATTCACAAGGGTTTAAAAGTCACGACAGTGACTTGGTACTAAAACAATAAATCAGCTCTTTTTAGATGACCTAGATGGCGCTTCTGTCAATTTGGGTATCTTAGTTGGGCAACAGCCGTATGGCAGCAGAATCAGTGGGGACCCACCTTGGCGAACCACCTATACAAAAGAGCTAATAAATTGTCGTGTTTTAAAAAGCAATTTTGTCTTGACTCCCTCTCCTTTCACCGTTCCTAAACCTCCCACCACGACTCCTGTTGCCGGGACTCCGTCCTACCAGCCCACCGCAACGTCCGTGTTGCCGGGGCTCCCTCCTTATACTTTTCTACTCTTTTTCCCCTCGGGTTGTCCTCG
>JBCFYV010011172.1:62547774-63025274 GCA_039000515.1 Timema cristinae
GAGGAGAGGTCCATGTGACGGGAACCGTTACAATAACCATACTATTTTTTTCTCATTATTATTTTAGAAAACGACAATTGATTACAAATAACTTCCATCTCACCTCTTCCCCACGAAATATAGACCCAGATACTACGTTGATTATAACAACGATTGTAGTGGCATGTAAGAAATATACACTTTATTATAAAATTGTGATGAAAAATTAACTAAATTTCGTTTACCAAATACTTTTAACTAATTATTTATTGAAGTTATACTTCTTTAGGCGCGTTATGAAAAAAATGATGAGAGTGAAATTTTAAGATGCGCGCGCATCACTGTAACATAAAAGTAACAGGTTGAAGTTAAACCGCTCATTAAGTCTCGAAAAAAAAAAGCTACCAACAAAATAGAAATAGAACCTCTGTTAGTCGCGCATGTTGGTACGCTCGTCGCCTCTGATCACTGTTTTCATATATATAATATTTATCCACATGTTTCTAGTTTCTACATTCACAACACGTGCTTTAGTTTCATACAAGTGCGAATTATATATGTGCTAATAAATTATATTCAGTAGTGATTTAAATTGAATATTTTGATTAATATTATTTACTATTCGTAAATATTAGTGAAAAAAATTGTGCTTATAGACTTTTTCAAGTGCTCCAATATAATTGAGGTTAACTATCCGTATGTATTATTTATTGATATAAATTAAAATATTTTTTTTTTGTATTTATTTATATTATTAGTTTAAAGTTTAAGTTCCATTAATAAAACATTAATGTTTATAGAAACTTTAAAACTTATTTTAAAGTTATACTAACTGCCATATTTAGTGACGAGATGTCTTTGGACTTGGAGGAATACAAACCTCTTTGGATCTAGACGAAGATTACACAGTTCGTAGTTTTGTTTTGTAATACTGCAATAAATGCCATTGCGTTGTTTGAATGTAAAAATCCAACAATAAAAGGTACGTAATTGTTTTGTTACCACTGTCTAAATTGAAACAAATTTTGCGCTTGACATACGTTTTGTTATTTTAATTAATTAATTATTAATTGGAATACAGTTATGTAACTAATTGTATTTTAAGCCAATACAATAATATGCTGTCATTTAAATTTATTGAAGTGACAATCATGATTTAATAGTGGCGCCTACTCTTGAGTGGTGGCAAATAAAAGGCGCAACTTTGCTCTTAAATTGCGCCTGCTCCTTTTAGTGAATAGGGATTTGGAACATATTTCAAACTTGCGCTGGTGCAACTATTTGCTCCCTTTGGTGAATCCAGGCCCAGTAGTGATTTAAATTGAATATTTTGATTAATATTATTTACTATTCGTAAATATTAGTGAAAAAAATTGTGCTTATAGACTTTTTCAAGTGCTCCAATATAATTGAGGTTAACTATCCGTATGTATTATTTATTGATATAAATTAAAATATTATTATTTAATATAATTAATACTAAATATTATTAAATTATTTTTTATTTTTTAATGATGCCAAAGAAGTATAACTTCTCACGCGCGTACATAAGTACACACACCCATTTTTCTAAATAATTTGATTTAACATAAGTTATAAAAACCAAGACCTTATCTCAAGATTAACTCAAGTCAATATTGTAATCGTGTTACCCAGTTGCCTTCGGACTTGCTCAAATTAAAAAATAAGGATCACTTTTAATTGGTATAGGATGTGAATGTGGGGAATGCCAGGCCTCCACCATGGTTTTGATTCCACGTTAAACTGTAGGTCCTCCATTTCATCTCACAATCACCCTACCATTGCACATTAGCGTAAGTGCGTATAACCCGAACGAGTAGTAAGACGCGGTACCAATAATAATAATAATAATAATAATAATAATAATAATAATAATTGGTATAGCTAACAGGAGTGTGAGCCAAATGAAAGGGAGTAATAACATTCTTAACTTTCTCAAGAGAGGCTAAGTTCTGAGTCAATCTGTGTTGAATGATTATAATTTTTGTCTATTTTAAGTTTTCAAATCTTTAGTGTTTAAAATGTATTTAAAAAATAAAACTTTTTTTTTTACAAAATTAAGCTCAAAATCTTATTTGATATTTAATTGAACTTTTTTTAAAAATTTTTAAATTGGTAAACGATATTGTGTATCTTTTGTACGGTTGTCTCTAATTATCTATTTCTTGTAATGTGTAATTGAAGGGTTTCCTCTTCCACCTCTTAAGCACTACCTTAAGAGAGATGACGATACCCTAGCTTATGTGAGTTTAGTTACATATTTACTATTGTTCACACTAACGAACAACGAATGTTCCCTGAACTATTCAAACTCTCGAATCTACGTCTTTGTTTGTTTCTAGTCCAGATTAGCATGTAGCGGAAATATAGCTGGGATATAAACGAAAGTAAAAATGGAAATGCTAATATTTGCCAGGAAAGAGACCTATTATATAGAGTAAACAGTATATTTGAACGTTATTTTACCAAAGAGTTTAAATATCGGCCGCGTGTAGCCCGTCATACTATACGAACAACATATTGACATATTTTAACTAATGGTGGTGGGGTTGCGGATAATAAAAAACAGAACAATACAATTGGAAGACCATATTTTTGATAAAAAGGGAGAATAGGAAAAACTAAAATAATAATTCCGGTAATAAAACTCACCTTGGCGCTAGTATTCGCTTACCTCGAAACTCCTGTTTGTGAAAAAACATTTTAAAAAAGATGGAATAGGGTTTTGAAAAGGGCGTGATCCATAAAGTGGAATAGCCCTACCTGAACCCGAAGCTATTACCGCTCGCGATAAAGCCACAAGGGAGTTTGTGAGTTTGACTGGTTCAGTGGCTGTAGCTTTTTCTTTAGGTAGAATTTAATAAATCAAACTCTGGACGAGGATGTGTGTAAAAAGAATATATATAATATTATAATATAAATATAATAAGTAGAGAGTGACCTGGCAGTCTAGGAGTAAGGTGTCGGACTTCTGTGCTGGGGTCCCGTGTTCAATCCTCGGTCCCGGCACAAATTTATCTGATTATCAAACCCTTCCTTCACCTCTGACAAGACATCTTGTGAATGTGGGGAATGCCAGGTCTCCACCGTGGTTCGGATTCCACGTTAAACTGTAGGTCCTTCATTTCATCTCACAATCACCCTACCATTGCACATTAGCGTAAGTGCGTATAACCCGAACGGGTAGTAAGACGCGGTGCTAATAATAATAATAACAACAATAATAATAATAATAATAATAATAATAATAATAATAATAGCATTTGACCGACCACTCGCTTCCAACATAGATCCCTCTGACCGGCCTCTTTGTACGTGTGGCAATCATGAACATTGATTGCTTTACCTAAAACTCGACGAGTATAAATATCAAGTTAAGACTGATCATACTGATACAATAAAAGAAAGGGGTGGGGGTTGTACGATGCAAATAATGCCTACAACAAATAGATAGATCACCCTAACCCCAAATGGCATCTCCGAACAATAAAACGGCCACACCAACTGGAATTAGGTCGAATCCACTAATTAACGAATCAGAATCTCAATCCTGTAAACCTGTATCTCCAACTTACTTCCAATTCTTGAATCCCACTCTTGGAAAAAATTATGAACATAAGAATAAATATAAAGAGAATAATATAAAATACAAAGAGTAACTAAATCTTAACATTATTTCTTATAATCCATATAATATTCATACGTTCATTTAAGTGTTAAATTATTGATCTGGGAAATGTCTATTAATTTCATCCTAAATCATTATTGGGTCTGAGCCACCAATAAGTGTTATTAAATGTTTAAAACAAATTTCACTTGGATTTTTTTTTAAAAGGATCTGATTCTAGAATTCTCAAATCTCAATTATCCTTAAGTATTATTATTGTTATTATTTTAGCACCGCATCTTACTACCCGTTCGGGTTATACGCTTTAAGTACTAATCACGCTAATGGATTTGGAATTGGGAAGGTTGAATTAGAGGAAGTGAACCCGCATTTGCGTGGAGGGAGAGTGGGAAACCATTTAGGAAAAACCACTCCCAGTTCACCAGATTGAGACTCGAACCTTGATCTCACCGTCCTCAGCAGTCGAGCTTAACATGACTAGCGCGTTAGCCAACTACGCCACCGAGGCGGGTATCCTTAAGTATTCTATGGATTCAAGGGTCCTATTCCTAATTGCCTAATTTCAACCAATGAGGTTCGGAATGAGGAAAAAAAGAAAAGAAATCAGATGAATCGTACCAGCATTTTGTTGGGACGAGAAATGGAAATCATTTGGGAAAAATAAAGACTCCCAAACACTCAACCGAGATTCAAATGACAACCTTTCCATCTCTAATAAATCAGGCAAGACTAAACTGATGTGTTGATTGGTATGATTATTATCAGTACATTAGTGTTTATCTAGATGACTAAAGATTGACTAAAATCATATCATTGTTTTTAGTTGGCTATTTCTTGAAATGTGATCGCCTCTGGGGTCTAGTAGTCAGGATTCCTGGCTACAGATCCGGAGGTCCCTGGTTCGAGCACTGGTTCTTTCAAAATATATGAGTGAAGCAGTTGGTCTGGAACGGGCTCAAACTCAACCTCGTGAGGACAAATGAGGAGCTACTTGAATAAATAAGTAGCCACTCCGGCTTAGAAAACTGAGATTAAGAGCTCATAGTGCTGACAACATGACACCCTCTATCCGCAAATATTGGCACTATCATTATCAACAGCCGCGGCCAGGTAAAAAGTTACTTACTTATCCAATGTGTCTCGCATCAATATATTTTTGCTTTTCACATAATCTCCTGTAGTGATACTCGTTTAGAGTCAACAATGAATGTTGTCGAATCAACTCCAAGAAGGACTTAGGTTAGGTGTAATATACAAGTGTTTATAAAAGTAATAGTCCTAAATATAGTAAATACTAATTTCCTCTAACAATGTGGTTCGTTTCTATCAGAGAGAAGAATAACTGCTCCATGAAAAAAAATGCTTTTCAAAGCCCTCGTGGCCACTGAAAGTAGGCTACTTGAATCGATGATGAGTACATAGTGGCTGCGATCTATATATGTTAGAACTCAAAGTAAACAATCAACCCTTACGACTTCCACTCACTCACCGGAGCTGTCAAATCCAAATGTTTTCAATTGTAGGCCCCATTATCTGTCGTAAAACATTTATATTTCATTTTGACTCGTCTTTTTTTTTGTTCCATTGTGATGTTTTAGCTGAATATACACAAGTGTGATAATAACAATAATAACATTTCACACACTAATTAAATACAAAGATTTAAAAAGAAAATATACCCATACTCGACCTACTGGAAGAGCATTTTTAAATATCTGCTAGTACTGCCCAAAGCAAACTTTGAATTAGTTCTATTGTTGTACTTTTTTGTTGGGTAAACAATCACTTTTTTCTCATGAATAATCAACCTTTGTTTTGAAATAAACATGGATTTGGAGATCATCTAATATTCTAATTTCTGTTTAAAACGTACAATCCTGTTTGGCTAAGTTTTAACGATTTATAATTAAATTCTTATTAAATAGGTTTACTGTTTTAGAACAATGAAACCCACTTCTGTGATCGAATGATTGAGAGCTTCCCTCTCGCAATAGACTGGACTGCTGAATGAGGGGAAGATTAGGGTTCAAATCCTTGTTGGTTGTACTGAGGTTGGTTTTAAATAAATTGCTTTTCACCTTCCTTCCACGCAAATGTAGGTGTTTTTCTTCAAAACTCAACATTCCTCATTCCTATCACTATAGGGTTGATATTTGGATAGACCGAATGGGTACTATGATTTAGTGTTCAAAAACACACACATACATAATCACGCCGTTCCTTTAGGGGTAGGCAAGAAACAGTGCACATATCTCTAAAAACAACAGCTCCGTTATTAATCCATTCTCATTATAATAGCGAGTTTTAGTAAATCTCGTAAGGTTTGTGAAACAAAATAACTACATTGTTGAAGAAACCCTCCAGCAAAAAGCATATTTCAAATAATATACACCATTACAGCAACATTGAGAAAAGAGAAAGATCTCTCTATAGGTACCAAAGACCATGAAAATTAATTACACAAATACCTCCATTTAAAAGTATTTGTTTGAATATAGATAAGAAAATTTGTTTTTATAAAAATATATTTCAAATAAAGTATTTTTATTTTTAAAAGTACTTCAATTTCGTATCTCAAATTTTTGTAAATATACTATCGAGATTTGGAAATTTCCGCTAGTGTAAAGTATTCTCAGTCATTTTCATAGGAAAATGAGAGCTGCCTTTGTAATTGTAGGGCTAAACAGTACCTAGTTACAAAATCCAATCAAAATCGTAATTGTATTTCGAAAAATCGATCTTGCTTTCTTTTTGTCCTTTAGTAAACTACCCTTAATTTTAAGGCTATACATACAATTCCAAAAACCCCTCGTGGGGTCCTTACGAAATCCCTAAGCACTAATTTAAGCCAGATTGGTAACATAGTTTTGGTTCCAGACCAAGATACAGACACACATACAAAAAAACCTATAGCATTGTGAAAACCACTTTATTTTTAAACAGAGGGCGATGAAACGTCATCATTTATTAATATCTCGAGCTCTACGGGTTGAAAGAAAGTAAAAATTCACAAAATATTCCATCAGTAATTAATAATTATTATTTTGGCTGATGGTGGCTAGTAAGCTGTACCCGATAAATCTTCCCCAAAATCTTATTTTGGCAACAACCTTAAACGCAAATCTACCTTAAATTAAATAGATGGTGATTCACTTGGGACTGAACATTTTATTTTGTTTTTAACTAAATCATGATTGGAAAGTTACACCTGAATAATATAAAACTTACATTGGCTCTTTTTCAAGTAGGAATATCTCATACAAGATGCTGGAAGTGCCCACTGCTAGCGTACAGACACATATTTACTCGATGCTCCATATTGGCAAATGTGCGATGTAGCGTAGTGACGTCGATGGGAGAAAGTTAACGTCTGATGTTGTCTTTCAGTTCCTCAATCAAGTTTTGATTTTTGGCATAAGCTGCACCTTTTAAAAGTTCCTAGATAAATAAATTTGGGGGTTACCGGTCTGGAGATCTAGGTGGCCACAGATATTTGAAAATAATCATATTCTGGAAAAATCTGCGAATTTCTGCCATGCTCCTATTGGAGGTCTGGAAAGTTTTATAGGCCTGTAGATGTAGATATCTGCAAGTTTCTGATCATCTAACCGATTTTGCGTACAACCCGAACGGGTAGTAAGACGCGGTGCTAATAATAATAAAATCTAACCGATTCAAAAACTTAGTAAATATTTCCAAGTATCGGTCACTATTCAACATGGCTTCAAGAAAGATTGGCGATGAGACACTGCTCACCAGACACCAATTTTCGGGGGATGCAATTGCTCTTCATTGAAGGCGTGGAGATTATCACTGGCCCACACCCATGTATTCTGCGATTAAATTGCTGGTTTAATGAAACCATGGTTCGTTAGAAAAATATGCTATGGATTTTCAGCGAAAAATTGGTCCAACCATTGACAAAACACAAGTCGCTTTGCAAGATCGGGTGGTTGGTTGTAGCTCGTGAACAACCGTGATACGGTACGGCTTAATCTATGTCTATTTGACTGCTTTTTTAAAGGTCTAATATGATCGTCCATCCTCTTGGGATAGCATCCGAAGTGGTTTTTGTAGGGCTGCCAATAATCGCTCTTTCACACCCTGTATTGTGTACTCCGTCATATTAGGCCGTCCGCTCGTATGCGGATGCACTTTAGTCCCCGTTCTCTCCGGTCCAAAATGTTAGCTCTGGTGGGTGGTGTACACCCACCAAATGTTTTCAGAAACTACCTCTGACATTGTTTGAAGGAACCAGTCACCCACTACTGACACACAATGAACACACGATCTTCAATTGAGTACACCATATTTTTTCCATCTACTCGCTCAAACAGTATAACGGCCAATATCTAGACAGATGGTGCGTCAATTTGGATCCCAGCTGGCAGGAAGATTGTTTTTTCCAAGTCTACTGCTTTGTCATGAAATAAAGAGCAGTCCCGTTTTGGTTTCACGCTCATCTTTTATTTCACATCAAAAGTTTTCGGTACTGAGTTATTAACACTGCATTTGGGATCTTTTCAGTGGCCGCATGGTCTAAGGCACTACTCTCGTAGTTGACGGGGAAATTGAGGTTTAAATCTCAGCGGGGTGTACTGAGGGTGTTTTTTTCTCTAAAATGGTTATTCGCTCACTCTCCTCGTAAATGTGGGTACACTTACTCTAAATATAACCTTATTAATCCCTAAAACCACTAGCGTAATTAGTATGTAAGAGAATAACCCAAATAAGTGGTGCTAATATATATATAAAATATTTGGGCGTACCAGTAAGATAGATGATTCTTTGGAGTACAGAGGAGAGATTTGCTAATGATCTTATATTGCCTTTGTACTTTACATGATACCCAATTTTACTTTCATTTTTTCGTATAGTGTTCCTATATTTCAAGGAGAAAATTTACCTGGATAATCTGTGGCCTAGTCACAAATCAGATGTGAGTTTATCTCCAATCAGTATCTCAAACCTCATTTTCAGTTTCACCACCAACAATTATGAGGTAATATTTGATCAAATCTCTGGTCTAGCTAACCATATTCACCTATTATCATTTTGATGGAAAAATATAGCTTATAAGTTTAGTCAATGTAATTAGTTTGAGCATTTGATGTCTATTTTAGTGATTAATAAATGTAAAGTAAGCGTTTGTACATATAATTAGTTTGAGTTTAAATTATTTTTAAGGATAGTAGTGTAAAATATTATTTAAAAATATCATTACAAATTTGTTCAAAACATTTTTCTAAAGAAATGTGTTGGAAAATGCAATTTATTACTACCAGAGACATAATATAAAGAGACTACTGTACATTATAGCAACATTCATTGTGTTGATATAAAGTAAAAAAAATCGTGTTTATAATTACATTTTTAATGGGTTTTTTATGTTGGTTCTATTCTTTTATTGTAACTACCCACTATAAAATATTTAGATCAACAATGCATAAAGCATTTTTTTACTGTGTTCCCATATTTGCTTTACTTTGTTGTTTGGTCAGATATGTTGTGGTCAGTTTATTGGTTGAGTAGATATTTCTATCCCAAGAATTAACTTGATAGTGAGCCAAGCTTTCCTTGATCTAAAATCAAGCTGATTGACAACCCGGTGATTGAAGAGTCAATATGATACAAATGTGCATGTGTACATTTACGATCAATGCTTCGATTTACTTGTTCCCATGCTCGAAGGGAGGCTCAGACAAACTCGGTACTAAACTTGGTAATCCTTTTATACACATGCAAATATTTTCCTTTGAATCGTTTCAAAATCCGTGATCTGTATTGGTGGTTGAAAAGTCTAAAGCGTCACTTTTTAAATATAGCTTGAGTTTTGAATTCTGACCTTGTGTAATGAAGAGGATTTTTCATAAATGATTTCCCACTCTTCCTATATGCAAGTGAAGGTTCATTTCCTCAAAATTATACTTTAATTATACGTACCTATTTAGTTTGACTATGCAACTAGCCTAGGTGTGTAGTAAGACGTGGGACACACATATACGAGTAAATCCATGTATGTATACAAAATCCCTATTATCCAGCTTTTCCCCTTGGTTGGTCAGGAACGCTACTCTTCCGGCGACCCCCATCCCCTCTTCTCTCCCCCCTCCCCCCAACGATCGCAAGCTTTCATTTTCCATTTTTTCCAGTCAACTGCCCCGTCTGCTATCTCGTGGCTCACAAACCTATTTTATTATCTTTCCACCGCACACACTAACCAGCCTCCACGGCTCTATTTTATTTCTTCGTCTGACAGCTGCCTGACTTCTGAGAGCTGTTTGATAAAATTACGAATATACATATTTATGATTAAATTCCTTTGTAGTTTTTAAAAATAATTTAGAAAATTCTGTTTCATAAATTGTAGCTTACTCTTGTCTTGATATAACTCACAAGTGTCTCTACAAGTAAGTTTATAGTTCGTTTTCATTAAAACTAATTGTAGATTACAGCCACTTGTATATAAAAAGGTATTTGATACAAATCTTAGTACATAAGTAAAATACAATACCAATGAAATTTGAATAGATTTTTTCTTTAGTAAGTGTCCTGTATAGTTTTATTTTCTCATGGTGTCCTACTGCCTACTATAATGGGGTAGGGATGAGTAAGGAAGCATTTTAAAGGTAATCTACCTGCATTTTCATTGAAGGAGAGCAGGAAACCATTGAGGAAAAACCACATTCAGTAGACCCAACCGGGATTCGAACGCTGATATCCCCGTAATCAGAATGCTAGTCTAACATGAGTGACACCTTAGACCATTCTTCCACTGAATTTGTTCAATTTTAATTGAAAAATCACTTCTATAAACAATGTTATATTCATACTCTGATGGCGATAGCTTAGGTAGGTGATTATTGAATTTAGGACATGTTCATTTAATTTGAGAAAAATAATAAGCGTAGGCTATTGTCACATTAGTCTAATATAACGAATGAGTTAATTTAAAATGAAGGTATTATTACTATATTTAAGTCAACTGGTATTCGAAAACAAGGCGCTTAGGAAAATATTGGGTCCGGAAAGGGATTAAGATAATGAAGGGTGAAAAGGTTACTTAATTATGAGTCACATACCCTGTAATCATCAGCATAAATGGTTTGGGTGATAAAATGATCCATGCTACGGTAGGTAGGACATGTAACGATAGTGGAGACCAACTACAGCCACGTTCAGGGTATTTACTGGCAAACCCAATGGAAAGAATCTATTGAGAAGACCTAGACACAGATGGGAGGAAAGCATTTAAATAGACCTAAAAGATATAGGATGTAGTGAGATAGACCGGAAAGAATTAGCTAGAGATAGGAATAGGTGACGTAATTTTTTCAGGGCAACAATTAACTTTTAGAGTCTCTAAAGCTACGGAGTAATTATGGTAATTATGTTATAGAATAATATCAGTATTTGCCTGAATTCAGGAGTAAAGAAATTATATGAGTACACTACTTAATGTTGATAATAATAATAATAATAATAATAATATATTACAATATTATAAATTTTAAAGCATAATCTTTTTCTCCTATTTTAGTATAAATAATATTTTACGTATTCCAACTATTTAATATTATTAATTTTTAATAATCTTAACCATCATAGTTAAATGAAGGAAAATTTGGGGTTGTTACATTATTTTAGAAACAATTACTAAAGAAACATTTTTTTTAATTTGAGGAAGGATATATCTTACGCTAATAATTAATGTAGTTTATATAAGAAAATATGTATATTAGTAGTTGAGCGAGGGGATTTTTTTGTTTCATCTTTGAGGACTTGGAATTTAATACATTTTTCGATTCAGCAGAATACCAGCATTACATTTCTAGTAATGCAGTTTACATCAATGATGGAAGGTGCATGGTTAAAAAACTACCATAGGCAATACAAACGTTTGGTCAAGTAAAATAGTAGTTATTTTTGAGGATGATACACGAATCTATACCGTCTCCCAAAAATAGATTCTGTTTTTGATACATACAGACAAGTGTCGATAAAGACTGATGATAGAAAACATCGAGCTGTTGGTGATTATACAAAAGTGAAACATTTAACGTCTGCCCACCCAGTCTAAAATTGGAAGCAATTCCTTTCAATTGATTATGTACCGTTTATCGTATAAAAGCTACAAGATTTAAACGCAAAAAAAAAATTAAAAAAAGGACAATATAACTTCAACTGAGCCTACATAGGATGGAGTAAACTCTATTTTGCTTGTTGTGCCTCCCCCCGTCGATTCCCCCCTCGAGCACCTCATGCCACGATGAAAGTTCCGCACGTACTAAATGTTTGAAAAGTGCAACAAACTGAACCTTGATTTCACCTGAGGCATGCTGGGAACTCTGTGACGGTGCAGTTCTAGAAACATGACGTATTGCTAAAGTGTTGTTCTCGGTGGTTCACCGAGCTTGTAGAAGCTTCTACCCGTTATATTACCACCCCATCCCTTTCTTATTGGTTTATTGTTCTCCTTTGTTTGTACTAACCCTTCTCTCCCTCCTCTCTGAGCTAGAGCTTTCATATATATATATATATATACCTGTGCTGTGCGTATGGTAATCACTCTTGTCAGGATACCGTCCTTGGACACATCTTGGTGTCAAGGATGTTCATAAGGTATAAGGTATAAATTACGTTTCGGCTTTTATATTCTCAAAATTCCTTTTTGGCCATAAATATTGTTATTTAATTTAAATTATATAATCATGGTTGGGGAAAATGTATATAACCTTGATTTTGTTATAGATTGGTTTAATTATGGTAAATTATGTTAGCAAGTTTGTCACGGTGGCAAAATAAAAGCGAAGTACCTTTTTTTGAACTCACGTGTTATCTGCTTTTCTTGAACTAATATGTATGTGATATTTCCTTTTGGAGTTTTGAGTTTTGAGTTGACTATTACTGCACATAATGCACACCGCGTATGGCGTTAGACGTCATTCAGTTTGTTGAATGTATTAGCTTTATATATATATATCAATATTATAGCCCGTCCGGCAAATGTTGTTACGATTAAATGTTTGCACGTTTTTGTATAGTCTGTTATACTTCATACCCGGTAAGGCATAAGATGTCGAGGTTTGGTAATTGTTAAAGTTAGGTAAACTAGAAAACTTAGAGCCCATCTGGTGGTGAATTATGTTATTATTCTTGAATTTTTTGGCTATTCCCCTTTTGGTAATATGTTGTATTGCGCTAACGTGTATTTATGTTGACGAGAAAAGACCATTACTGTATTTATTGTAATTAAGCTTTAATACTATTGAGGATGGTCGCTGAGTCCTGTTGTTAATAGATTTTCTACTGTTATACATATGTATTGGTATTAGTATTCAAATCAGAGTGATTGTGCAGAGGCATCGTTATTACTTTTATAATAATTATTATATTTTTATAGTTAGTTTTGGGTGATTAGTGAGACCTATTGTTGTCATATTTCCAATATATTTTATATTATATATATTTATATTCTTACTTCAAATTGGGGGGATTGTTAAGAAAGACAATTGGTATTGTACTTCTAATATGCACATATGTTCATAAATTTATCTTATTGTTTAATATTAACCTTTTTTGACTATAATATCATTTATCTGTTATTTATCAAAATAAATTATTTAAAATCTTATGTTAATGCTTAGCTTATCTTATAGTCTAATTGAATGAAATATGTCCCGTCCTCTACCCTGATGTCGGCTAAATTTTGAGTCCTCTAAATAATATTTGTAAAGTTGGTTCATGGAAGCAGAATGACCTATATGCCGGGGTACGGCCTATTTGACATATGACGGTCCTATTGGCTCCTCTGCAACTATTGTTTATTTGTTTTTGGTATTTTATATTTAAAATAAAATTTTGTATACCCGCCTTTATTCTCAGGAGAATAAGGGTGGTGTTACAAGACAGAACTGATAAGTTTTCTTTGCAAAGAATGGTAAAGTGAACATTATCTACAGAAGTTGTTTAGATGAGTGTTGTATGTTACTTGCGAAGAAAAGTGCTACAATATTACAAGTGAACTGGCACAAAAAGTCTCTGAATTGACATGCTTTTAAGAGGAGGCTGATATTCGACTTCTATTTCATGCACATTATGATCTTATGTCTGGATTCAGAGATATACTTATAAGCTGTGTAAATAATGATGTTTTGTTGATTAAACCATTTACAGTCGAATCAGAGTTTAAGAAGTATCAGAAATGCATATTTTTGAAATGTGGATGAAGTAACCAGGAAAAGTACTGCAACATGAACCAAACCCAGGAACTTCTAGGCAGGGAAATGTGCAAAGCTTTGCCTGTCATGCATTCACTCACTGGGTGCGATACATGCAGTGCTTTTTCTGGCAAGTGAAAGTTTTTAGATTAAAAAGTAATTAAACAAAATGTTTAATACAAAAAACCTTTCGGTACTCTTGGTATAGCAGCTGACATATTGGAGGAAACAAAGAAACAAATTTATTCATTTGATTTTCAATTCTACTATGGAAATAAAAACTACTTAGACATATATGAATTAAGTAATTCCATTTTTTCTGCTGAAAAGGGGTCAGTGGAATCTCACAGTCTTCCTCCTTGTAGGAACACACTCTACCAACATATAAAAAGGGTGAACTATAAGGCTCTTGTTTGGAAAAAAATGTCTACAAACTGACCCTGATATTCCAGCCGCAGACCAACATGGTTGGACTTCTGGAACCGACAGCGACGGAAGAGCTGATCTGAAAGTACAGTGTATGGACTGCTCTCCTGCTCCTGACGCTGTTTTGGAACTGATATCCTGTTCTTGATCAAAAAAATGTGACATGCCATCATGTCAGTGTATTTGCAACAACCTCCAATGTATAGTCATGTGCAAATACATGGATTCATTAATACGTATTTATTTTTAATTACTTTGTATATTATATGTGTGCCTCTCTGTGTAGTTTACATGTAACTAAACAACCTTTAGAAAAAAAATATTTTTTTCTACAACACATAACTCCTAGACCATAAATCCTACAAAACAATATTACTGGACATAAGAGTATCTAAAATTTCATGCTCTAAAATTTTAGCCCAGTACATATTTTCAATAGAACATATCATTTATGATATAATTGCTAAAAAAAAAGCTAAACTGGACTTGTCTGGTGGTCATTTTCTTAAATATGGATGCCATGAGTTACTCCATATTTCAGGTTATCATCAATAAATTAATACCTTGGATCATTAGCAATAAAAAAAGGTACACGTTATCAAGTCCCCATAGATCAAAACAAAATCCCCAATTTTTGTTCCTTGCCCAACTACTATATAACTTAGATGATCCAGTGGACCCTCTTATAAATCTTATGAAAAAAATGTCAAAATTCTCGCAAATCCCATTTCGTGGATCTTTGTTCCTGTGACACACCAAAAAAAAAAATCTGGAGAAATATTATGATCAGTGTTTATATTTCAATTAAATCCTTCAAATAAACGTAACATAGCCTGCAAATTTTTAAAATTAGAAATAGTCAATTTTATAATGAGAATATACCTTCTAAATCAACATTTATACCAGTAGATTTTACAATACTTTTTCTGGGCCTCACGTCTTATTAGCCATTCCCATATTTACACTAGACGGGTTCATCTTTGTCAATGTCAAACTAGATCAGCAGTTGTTTATGTCTTAGCGTACGTGTCCAATAGTTTAGGTACAGTTACAGTTAACTTAATAAATAAGTTAGTTCAATCAACCGTATATGTTTACAAGCATATATTTAGTTTTAGGAACTCTTTATTTGAATTAATTAGACATTGGAATATTGTAAATAAAATCAACGCACTCACTTCTAAATCCGCTTACCAATCAACTAGCTTTAAACAGTTAATGTCAATCGTAGATGTAAGCCCCTATTATCATGGAACAGACAACATACGTCACTTGCCTGTCTATATCATAGCTAGTTCGTACTTATCACAATTACATCGTTCAATTAAGCTTTCCCAGAGCTCAAAGGTTAATCACGGTTGAGGTGGGTGTAATGGGTGTAGCCGTGTAGGGCAAATGTAAACCAATACTAGCTGGAATTATGATCAGTATAGTCACGTGAGTGGTCATGAGCGAGAGGCATCGATAAGCTTCAATTACTTGTAGCGCTTTCAGATGGAACAGAATACACAGTCATGTGTTAAATTCTCTTCAAAACTTATGGGGAATGAAACTTCAGGGAGAAACCAAACTATATTAGTCTCTACATTGGAGATTTATACAATTATGTATTATAGGTAAATTAAATATCCATATCTAGTCATACAACATAATTTTTAACAGTAATGGATAAATTATGAGATACTCAATTTTTTCACACAAAAATAATTTTAAAACTTATGGCCACCAACATTATATAGGTTGAATTAAATAAATTATGACTACTTAATCATGAGGAATATACTCTTTCCAATGCAGTAATATTGTAACTAAAGTAGCCGCCTCAGAGTAACTTTAAATTCTAGATTATTCAGTAGCTATAACATTGCCTAATTTTATGGCATGAATAATAACTATTTATTGTTTAAAATAAATGCTATGTATAAATATTTTCTTATAAAACCCAATGGACAACAATGACAGGTTGGATAAATATAGGTGGTTATAATTATGTAAAAATGTAATTGGTAAGCTATGCGATTTCTTCAACAATATATTCCAATATTTAATGTAAACTGTTCCATACTAGAAGAGTTCTAGTTGAACAATCCATTGAATGAAATTATTAATCATTTTGGTCAATATGAGCATCGTTCAGTCGAGTTAGTCCAGTATTTATTTATTTTTGTATCTCTAAAAGGGGTTTTTACATATGGGATGGTTGCTTTTAATTTTTTATTTATAAATTTTAATTAAAATATGAATGTAAATTTCTGAGAAGTACTAAAGAATGGAAAGATTTGCTAGTATGGGAAATTAAAAGGTGAGAGTAATATTTAATCAGGAAGCAATAGAGGACATGATAAAGAAAGCATGACAAAGGTGAAACTGTCATGTGAGGAGAACGGAGTAGATGATACCAAGGAAGATGTTGGACATTGAAGTGTGGGCAAGAGGCCAAGAGGAAGATCACAGGACAGGAGCTGAAAGGAGTGCAAAGAAGTGTGAAGTTAAAGAGGAGAAGACTGAGTCATTGTGGTAAAAAAGAGGTGGTGGGGAGAAAGAATACACTGAAGAGACTTTTGTTCTAAGCAAACCTTCCATTGGCTTTAAAAAGCTGTTCATGATAATGATGAATACAATACTAAACTATAGTATTTATTATAGTGGTGATAAAGGAAAACTTTATGCTATAATGATCATAAAAAGCAATGTGTAACTACAAAGCAGTTTATATTGTAAAACCAGATTTTATAAACCAGATTTTATAATATTTATTTACAGAAATTAAATAAATAAGTTATATTTCATTGGAAACTTTTGAAAATAAGAAATAAATTTCAATTACACTTCCTCAAAAACCTCAACAAAAATAATTGGTGAGATGTTGCAAAATGTTGTTATATTATATAATATCATATATAATATATTATATAGCTATATATATATATATATGTATATAGTTAACGTATGGAATGTGATTTTGTGGTATTGTTTGTCTATAGTGAGCGTGATAGTTTAAAATCCCATTAGCTGTGAGATGCAATGAGTAGTATATTTTTCAAATGCAATTATGTTTCTTTGGACGGAATTCATAAGATAGCTAGTTACTGAAGTGTATGCACAGTACACAATGTGATTTGTGAAGATAAAGATTGTAACATCTATTTAAACAGGTTATTAAACAATATGACAACCAGAAAACTTTAAAAGATCTAAAACTTATGTTGTTTTCCGGATCCCAAACAGACTTTTTTTTTAAACATATACAACAATGATAATTACTGCACCAGGTATCAAGACCACGGTTATAATAATATACACCTATACTCCATTCACGGTAGGAATTTCTCTCTGAAAGGTCTTTTTTCCTACCAGTATCCTACTATATAATATATTTCTGGTAGGGAAAAAGGCCTTTCAGAAAACAATTCCTACCGTGAACAGACATTTCATAGCTGAGGGAACTGCAGGTCTTATGGAGAAAATATTTGTCTTCTCTCTCTCTCTGTTACCGTCTGCCAAACCTCCTAGCTTTAGGTTGTTGGGAAGTGAGGGGGGAGGGTTTACTTGGAAATCCCTCATTGTAAACAATGCGGCATGGGAGGTTGGGGGGTTCAACTGACAGGCAAAAACATTTCCTATCGGTGTACAGCCTTTTCCATAAACATTAATTATTTCCAAAATAGTATTTTTTTCAAGGTGGAAGTTTATTAACTTCTTCTATTTCCCACGGTATTATGCTTAAAATTATTTTATGTATAAAGCTTTTTTCCTCATAATTAATATACAAACAAATATATTACAACATGCATTTTATATTAAATACTATGAATTACATTATTACTTGCTCTTAATAAGAAAATTAGGAAGATCACTATCAATATCAATCAAAACCTTAATTGTATTTAGAGCAGGTAATTCATTGTTACGGTAAAGGGAATGTACCTTTCTGCGAATTTCTGCTTGAGTAAAAGTGTCATATTTATCCAAACGCTTCATTTGAGTGAAGTTATTTCCTTTTTGATTGGTGTCAGTAACTTTCCCTTAGTTTTGAATACTTGTTTAAGCGAGGTTACTAACTTATAAGACACACCTGTAGTTTCTGCATTCTGCATTGCCGCTTGATTTACTAAACAATTTCCGTCATACCGAAAATAGATGTAGACTCTTAACACCATTGCCCTTTCTTTACTACTTAATATCTTCCTCTTGGAATGTAATTGTTTGTAACAAGCCGGAGATTCAATAATGTGTGTTATATTCGAACTGTTAACATTACACTATTATTCAAACAAATATGCACATAAAACTATAATTTCACGACCTTTACGGCAAAAAAAACCAACAAAAAACAAAGAAAACACACAACCATAAAATACCCACAAATCTTAACGTAATCATTAACAAATATTTCTCTTTACAGAGTACTAATAAATTATGAGTGTTTATTTAGTGAATGTTTTTGAGTTAATTATTAGGAAAACGAGACTCAGACTAGTGTAACTTTACGACTGTGCTGGAGGAAGAAGCCCCAATTACTGGCAACAACGACAGCCCAGCTTTGCCAAATTTTATATATATTCGAACGAAGACTGATCACGGAAAGCAAAAGAATGAAAACCCTGTTGCTCAATAGTAAGCATGCAGTTCCCTCAAAAATGAAATCAGGTGTAGCTCGAGCGAATATCTCCAGGCTCATTTTCCTATATTTAGGAAGAATTAAAACTCCTTCAGGTATCAACAGATGTATCTTCGGATAACATTTTTAAAATCGAAAGTGATTGTTCCAATTGATTAAACTCAAGTGGGCCACACTTTGGTAGTATTAGGTTGTTAAATGATACCAACCCGTCTTACATCTTCTCTGTCTAGTTTCCCTCGTGGTTAATGTCCAGAAAAAAACCCACGTAAATATAACTTACCATCCAAGAAGGAATAACCCTCTACAGGCTACAATGATCTACAATTTACTACAGTTTGGTTTTATCATTTTTACTGTATATAAAAATGTGGCCCTGACCTAAACACAATTTTTCCCTATCCAATGAAGTATAAAAACTTCTACATCACCTAAACGTTGGATATAGAATATCTCACAAATTCCTTCAACGTTAACACACTATTAATCAGCTAAATGTCTTCGAACTGGCCCTGAAATTACCAATGACCTAAAACTTCAACCCGCTACGCTTTTGAATAAAAGAAAGTACCGTACTAGCCATCAAGAATTATCTTCGACTTGTTCCAATTTTGTTCTCTTATGTGTAAGATGTCCTTTAAACCACCAAGTGATGATGTCCCTAGCTTCTATTTCTTGACTCGCCGTCATTCCAAGCTGTGCTGACTGTCGTGATGCAACGAGAATACTCTGGGGTGTAGATTTCTCCCTACTAACGAGCTAGCCAGATGACGTCAAAGGGGTTTGGGGAGGCAGGCTAGCCGTCTCAGGATAGAAAGTGACCTGCCATAAACTCTAGGGAGCTGAGAATTTAGAAGCAGACATCGTAGAGTACGTCTAACTCAACAAATATGTATTTTATATAAAACAAGCATTTGTCTAGTAATAAGGTGTTTTATTTTTCAATCTAAAAATAAATATACGTTAAACATATTGATGGAATTTTAATAACCCTTAAAATTTGAAAAATCATAGCAGTAATAATGTTGTAATGATCTTTACAGACATTTCCAGTTAAATGGAACTCTTTGTTTGAACTCATCAATATTTTTGTTAATGCAGCGTTGGTTGGAGGGAATATCTGTCTCTGCACTACTATTATTTTTATATGTATTTTAAAATGTAAATTTGATGTATTTCTCTTTATTCTAAACCTAAGCTAATTTGGTGGTACATTTTCCTACTGAGTATGGATTACGGGTTTGGTTTCCAGCATTTTGTGAAAATGTATTGCTGGGGAGATTGAGTCTTTCCTTTTCACAAATATTAATCAATAGTTGGGGGCGATGTTGCTTTGTCTGTTTCAGTAATAAGTTAATTTGAAGGCCATGTGCTGCAGAAATTGCACTTTAATATGATAAACAAATAAGAAACTAAAAAATATTTTACCCAACAAATTTTTAAACAGTAAAATTACTTCTTTTAAGGATTAGCTCGATAAATTCATAACAGTAAAATAAAATAAGTAAAATTTGAAAGTAAAATGGGAGTAATATGTGGTGACATGTTTCTTTAGCCTTTGATCTATCTTGGCAATATTATCAAAATACATAACTTTCATTTATTAATTTATTTGTGTATATTGTAGCTTTAGATTATGTTTATCATAAAGTCAAATTTAATATATATTTATTAATCTTAGACAAACAAGCGCAGTATTAAAAACGACTTCATAGAGAATTTTTGAACAATTTTGTATTTTACAAATTATAATAATTTCGCTTTTATAATAAATACATAAAATTACTTCTCTAATAAGAAATTCATTTTGTAATACAATAATAATAATAGCAAAACCCTATATTGTAGCTTACTTGACAATTTGTATACACCTAGATTCATCAATTAATACTTATTTAAAAAGTAACTTGAAGTACCTTGCTCGTTAGAAGAAAGTTATTTCGCCATTCATTCATAGGATAACATTATAAAACTTAATAAATCATAATGGGATAAAATTGTGTAGTTTTAAAAATTGGAAACCCTAACAAGTTCAATAATAATAATATAATAATAATAATAATAATAATAATAATAAACATGGAATTCATTTTATCTAATTATGTTTAAATCTAGTTGATAAAAAATCACTTTTAAAAACTAATTAACATTTGTTGATTGATTCGAACAGTTTATCTCACTTTAAATAAGATTTTTAAAACAGTTTTTAACTAACGTATGATTAGATTAGGGTGTAGTTATAACTATTATCCATCGCTATGACCAAGTGTTGGGTGATAAAAAATATCAAGCACAAATACACAAAATATATTTGCTATTTTTTTCTTTTCCCGTCTCATCTTAAGGGCACCACCTTTGTAGGAGAGAAATTGACGTGCAATCGGAACGCAATATTAATTTCCACGGGGAATTATTTTTAAATAGAGTAATAGTTGGAGTCTTATTAATAGAATAAATGTTTGTGAATATGTGACACTAGCTCATTTTCAACAACTTTTTAAGCATATAGGTAGAGTTATGAAACCAGGCTCGACAATAAAAGTATCTAGATTCAGCCTTCCTCTAACTAATACAGTAATTTTTTGATAGAATCACAAAATCAAATTTTAAGATATTTGATAGCTAGCAGCGAGCTTTCCTCTTTACCTTGAAATAATACATTTCGTAGTTTCCTTTCCTCTCTTTATTACTCTCATGTCAAAGGGTGGGTGTAGGTGAAGGGTTAAAGAGCGTATAGGTTTAGACAGAATAAAGACCATTCATTCTATTTTAAGCCGTGTGGTTTGATACCGATATATAGTTTCTCACTGACAGAGAGAGCCGCATTAGATCATATTTGTGAAGTGTGGTGACAAAAATTAAATACGCGCCAAGCTCCACGCATTTTAATTACACTAATAGATTACGGATAAAAATGTGAGGTTTAAAGAAAATTTTCCATTTGTGTGGAGGAAAAGTGTAAAACAATTTAATATAAACCACACATCCCCTACTCCCGGTGACGGTGATGTTGGGGTTCGAGTCATGTAGCTCGGACGGGTAATGTGATGGAAAGAAAGGCCATCTCAATATTAATTGATCTTTGATATACGTAGTGTATTTTGTCTCAACTAATCAATACCTTTAAGTCTATGGTTATACAGCTTACTTGAATGAATCAAATAGCCAAAGCTATTATTTATGCTTTTTAGTGAGGATAACTCCATATATATCATATTCTGAAAATTGAAAAATGATACCTGGACACGGGAATCGAACCCGGGACCTTTGGATTAGTACGCCAATGAGCTATCAAGGATTCATTCCGTGCCCATATATTTTAAGGCAGAGTCTATGATGGACGGATATGCCTTAAAATATGAGTGAAGAATGACCATGGGCAAGGGATGAATTCTGGATATATATATATATATATATATATATATATATATATATAACTTGTACGCTATCATAACTCGGTTTCAAATGTTATAAAAGTAAGTGATTGATTCAACTCCTTTAGAAAAAGCTATTACTGTAGATTTGTATATAAATCAGAAAAAGTATTCACTGTTGCTTGGATTTACTTCAAAAACACTGCGATCTAAATCAAACTACTCAGAAAGTTGACTTATATGATTTTTAGTCTTGGTACGACGACTAGTAAAATGAATGTGTTTGAATGGGAAGTAAATAAAAGTTTTATGTGACTATTTATTTACAAAATCAATCGATGTTTTTTTTTCTTTTCATGAGAAGCCACACGTTTCCATAGCGACTATCTTTGAACCTTGTTCTAAAGCTTTTCAACAAAGTCGAGGAAGTTTAACGATGTGTGTATTTCTTTTTGAATGGTTCTGGCTTCACTCAAAATTATTTATATTAAACTAATATTTTCACAATTTTATATATTTCACGTTTCATTATGAATTGGGATGCATTTGATGATTCATTCTCAATTTTAATTTTTAACTTAATTTCTTAGTAAAAACTTTTTTCCCCAAAGTTTCCCCATTTGTTCTTGTTATAAGCATGTACAGGGTGTGTAGTCATTTTCAGATACTCAAAGTACCAAATGATTATATGGGTAAATATAAGTCTAAAACACTTTTTGCAACATATACGTTTTTCACACACCTTTTTAGAAAAACGACACTAAAGTTATAGAGGGAGATGTGGCAACGCTGTGCCTGAAACTTACATCAAACGTATATGTTAGTTCAGAGTAGGTGATCGAAGGTTGATCCTTGCATGACTATTCATTGCTCTAAATGGTGTATGGACTCGGCGTGCACGCGGCGAAGCATATCGACGTCGAATGTCTAACAGCCGCATAGATTCATGCCACAGTGTCCTCGGGTGACTGCGTTAGGTCGTCAGGTGGGGTACAACAGAGCTTTGAAGTGACCCCACAAAATAAAACACGAGTGGTGTAATGTACGGTGTCCTTGGTAGCCATTGCACCAGCCCACCATGCCCGATCCACTGGTTGAAGTGGACTTCATTAAGTAGTCGTTGAACTTGTGCCCCATAGTGTGCCGGGCCACCATCACACTGATACCAAATTCTCTGTCTCACAAACAATTGTAATTCCTCCAGAAGCCCAGGTAAAACCGTGACAAAAAAAACAACGGATGGTAGCTGTTGGAAAACAAACGCTCTGGTATTAAAGAGGGACCCCATAAAGCTTCTTCAACAATGCCGAACCCAAACATTGTCTTCCAGGGAAGCGATCAGCATACAGCCATGCCATAGATCTGGCTCGACTGTCAGATGCTCCCAAAGCCATTTTAATATCACAATATTCTATTTGTTTGTAGCTCATTGCTGCTTACACAATACTGACCTTGTATTTCTGTCTACGTCCAAACACTAATAATTATGAAATTTCAGGCACAGTTTTTCCATATCACCTTCTCTGACTTTAATGTCGTTTTTCCCACACGATATATCCACCTTCTGGTACTGTCCGTCTCCACGAAATACAACTCAACCTGCATATCAATTAGAATAATGTGGCAAAGAGCTTACAAACGAAAGGTTAGTAAGACTCAATGATAAAAAAAAAGTGTCAGAGGTGAAAAATGAAATCTACCCATATTTGCGATGATGGATTGTGGGAAAACAATAATAAAAATACCTTCACTATCTGAAATAAACAGGTCTGGTTCTCATAGTTATTTAGCTAGATTTAGGCTTTAGGTTAATATTAGACATTCAATTTTTATTAAACTTTGGTAAATTTAAACAATCAGAAAGCTAATGTAATTTTTGTATGTTCTTGAATATATTTTAAAAAAATTCGAATACTCTTTGTGTCTATGGTTTTCATCACATTAAATAGAAGAGGATCTGAATTTGAAACATTAATAAAATTTCAAAGAGGCGAGAGAGATTAACAGTGAGAATATAGGTTGCATATATCAATTTTGAGAGTAAAAGATATACCTATATATTAAAATATAAAATATAATAACTAAATATGTAAAAATTGCTAGATTTTGAGAGAATATCACTATGGTGGGCTAAGTGAAAGTTCTTACTTTGATAAAAAAAAAAGGGTGTGTGTACTTATGTACGCGCGTGAGAAGTTATACTTCTTTGGCATCATTAAAAAATAAAGAATAATTTAATAATATTTAGTATTAATTATGTTAAATAATAATATTTTAATTTATATCAATAAATAATCCATACGGATAGTTAACCTCAATTATATTGGAGCACTTGAAAAAGTCTATAAGCACAATTTTTTTCACTAATATTTACGAATAGTAAATTATATTAATCAAAATATTCAATTTAAATCACTACTGAATATAATTTATTAGCACATATATAATTCGTACTTGTATGAAACTAAAACACGTGTTGTGAATGTAGAAACTAGAAACATGTGGATAAATATTATATATATGAAAACAGTGATCAGAGGCGACGAGCGTACCAACATGCGCGACTAACAGAGGTTCTATTTCTATTTTGTTGGTAGCTTTTTTTTTTTTCGAGACTTAATGAGCGGTTTAACTTCAACCTGTTACTTTTGTGTTACAGTGATGCGCGCGCATCTTAAAATTTCACTCTCATAATTTTTTCATAACGCGCCTAAAGAAGTATAACTTCAAAAAAAAACTTAGCTGGAATCAATGTGCCATTGGGAAGAAACATTAATAGAACTACGTTCCGGGTATTATACTAAGTTAGGGACAGGCACATTGCTCACTATCACTTGCCCACGGCATCGCTCACAATAAACAATACATCAACACATTTGACGACTACACGCTCTAGAAACGAATTAAACTTAGTCGAGAGCAGTGGTTTATGTGCTTACAAAGATTCGTGAAACAAAAGAGACTATCCCCCTCCCTCTAACCCCCTCAAGAAAACCCAGCTAATATCACGTGCCATCTTATGTGCCTGAAACACTAGCCGCGACGAATGTTTGCTGCTTACACCTGGTTTTTTTCTACCCTCGAAGCATAACATATATTATTGTTAGTTTTAGCAGGATTTATGAGTTTTAGTGAAGGATTTACTGGAGTGTCACTTGCTCTCACTAGCTAAAATAAATGTACAATACATATGGTTTTCTTTCTCATATCAAGTGAAATTATTTTAATCGTGAAAAAAATCGATCTCGAGATTATGACAAGTGTTTACGTTTTATGTGAATATGAACCCAAAAAAGTGGATTTTACAATTCTGTCTGATTCCATGTCTGTCCCTCTGTTTGTGCCTGGCCACGGATTCAAAAAAATGTGATGGATTTTGTTTAAACTTGATAGTTGGATATTATTGGGATATGTCACTTTTTTTTTACCTTGGCCCTTCAATTAAGGTTAGTTTTACAATGAGTAATTTTTTTGAATACCAACTTTCTCTACGTTCTAACGATTTTGTTTAAAATGTTCATCTAGGATTTATTTGACATAACAAATAGCATTATATAATTGGTTTTGGGGCAAAAATTCTTTGAAGGATAGTTTAATGAGGACTAATTTTTTAAAAACCTGAAATATTTTACTAATGGCATAAACGATTTGGTTCCAACTTGATATCTTGGTTGTATTTGACATAAACAAATAGCAGTGTCTACTTGTTTTGGGGATAAAAACTCATTTACTAATGACCGATTTTTCAAAAACTTGAAATATTTTACAAATGGCTTCAACGACTTTATTCTAAATGGGTATTTTGTTAGTATTTTACATAACAAATAATACTGCCTACTTGTTTTGTTTATTGGGTAAAAGCTCATTTTGGGTAGTTTACTAATTAGTGATTTTATAAATTGGCCCTAACAATTTGGTCCTAAATGATTATCTTGGGAGTGTTTGACATGACAAATAACCATTTATACTTGGTTTTGGGTAAAAATTTGATAAAGATTATTTAACCTAGTAGTTATTTTGAAAATTTCGTGTAACGAAACTGGCCCAATCCGTTCTGATCTAGGTAGATGTAGTTCTGTTTTTTTTATATAGCACTGCAATTGAGGCATACTTAATTTGACTAGGAATCTAGCCCATAGTAGTCTTAATACGCCTCAATTGGAATGGTCCAGTGTCACCCATCCCATTAGGGTTTAGGTAGGTGTCGTCTTGAATTTAATATAAGGATGAACTTAAGACGTGCTAAGCCTTACTATGAAAATGGCACAAAAGAGACGTCCTCTCTCCATTGCGTCCTTCCAACCCTTGATCTCCCGAAAAACCAATAGAAACAAACTTAAAATAAATATAGAAAAACCTCTATAAAATGAAAATAGGACAGGACAAATTATTATCTAAAATATTATTTCACAAAAATAATTATAATTGGAAGGACTAGACATTAACACTATAGTACTTTAAGAGAGTTAACAAGCGGATAATTTTCTTAAATATTGCAAGGGCGATTAATAATGTACTGATAATGTGAATGAAATAAACAATTTTATTTTATTTAGGCTTTGGATTGTAAAACCTACTATTACTAGGGCTAGAATTTTAGAGTCCTACGTATTGCACTGAGTTTATTGATTTAGCCTACGTCTTGCAATAAATTATGTGCTTGTGCAGGAATTTAAAAAAAACTATTTTGGAAATTGTATTTATTTTCTTAGAGATCTACCGTTCTCTGTGGGAAAATTCTCTTAAGAGTTCTCGTTATTTATTTGCAACATAATTTGTTTTTCTATGTTTAAGAACGTTTTACGTATTTTAATATTAAAGCAAAAATAAATACGTTATGTAAAGTATTTTTAGCACGCGTTTTACTACGTGTTCAGGTTATACGCATTTGTACTAATTACGCTAGTAAGCTAAGGACGAGGAGGTTTGCATTTAAAGAAATTGTACCTGCGTTTACGTGAAAGGAGAATGGAAAACATTTCTGGAAAGAACTTCCAGTAAACCCAACCGGAATTTGAACCCCAATCTCCCTCTCATCGCTAGTATAATTTAACATAAGAGTGACGCTTTAGAACATGCTGCCACCAAAGTAGGTTATGTTATTGGTTTTCACATAACAAAGCAAATATGGTAGACGCTCCTTAACAATTCTTGTTTGAAAGATTAAAATTAATTTTACTCTACAGGGATTTATAGTATTTTTGTGTAAATTTATATTTTTAGTTGAAATACTAAAACAAGAGTATTTTGTAAGAAAATTCACAATCATTCCCTGTGAATGAATAAGGAAACTCACATTCTGAAAAGAAAAATATTAGTTCTATTTTCAATTAAATTATGATCTGCCGTGTCAGTGTGTTGCATATTATTAATTCAGCCAGCAGTTTTGGAAACACATTCTGTATTTTTTCTTCAGGTCTTACTACCCGCAATTGCTTTAAGTATTTAAATGTAGCTAATAAAGTATTAATTATTACGTTATAATTAATAATAAATGTACCCCCATTTTCATGGAGTTAATGGGATATTTTTTAGGAAAAACACCCTCGTTTGATGGTGAATCCATGGGGGGAAGGGTGATGGGGGGAAATTGCCCATCCTCGAGACAGTGTTTGTTTCAAAAAAATTTGTATTAAATTTGTGTTTTTCTTAAAAGTACTAATTTTTTACTATCGGTAGTTAAATTTATTATTCTTAACTAATAATTTGGGTGACCTGGTGGTCTAGGGGTAAGGTGTCAGACTTCTGTGCTGGCGGCCGGGGTTCAATCCTCGGTCCCGGCACAGATTTATCTGATTACCAAACCCTTCCTTCACCTCTGACAAGACATCTTGTGAATGTGGGGAATGCCAGGCCTCCGCCGTGGTTCGGATTCCACGTTAAACTGTAGGTCCTTCATTTCACCTCACAATCACCCTACCATTAGACATTAGCGTAAGTGCGTACAACCCGAATGGGTAGTAAGACGCGGTGCTAATAATAATAATAATAATAATAATAACTAGTAATTTTTATTATTATTAAAACTACTATAAGATAATTAACATGATTAAATATATAGTTGAAGGAGCATTATTAAAACCAATAGCTCACCCCCATCTTTCCCCGACAACAGGGCCTGGATCCACCCTTGGTCTCGTTATACTTAGACAGTATTCGAACCTCGAACCAGACAACCAAGCTAGATGTGCCTGACATTTATTCGACGTGATTACTGAAGCTATCCATTACATCGTGTTTGTTTTACATCAAAGAACAACCATCACTTATTTATTCGATCACTCTTATGAGTGAAAAATAAAGGGGAACATAGTAGAATATCTCCTTTAAAAAGAAACGTCTTCTCTCAATTAAAACATTGGAACAACTCTTAAATGAGCTGTCATTTGTTTCGAACATGACGCGAAATAAAGTAAGTTTCAAGGAGACGGCTCACTTCAATTACACCACCAGTGCAGTTAAATTAAAACTATATTCTTTTAAAATCTCTTAAATAATTTGCAAATAAGGTAATTTAAGTACCGGGGGCAGTAATTATAAACGAGATAATTCTGTCACTTCAGACGACTATAAATCATAACCAAGCTCGCCAAGAATTTATAAGTAATTTAATTATTTAGTGTGAGACAGAGAAGTAATGTAGTCAACAAGTATTCGTTCTTCTAGCAGGGCCGTCTTGAGGAATGTATAGGCTCTCCACCCTGAATTTTTGAGGCCCTTATTTTTAAACAAACCCTTATTTACTTTTGCATAGTTCTAACATATTAATTTGCTGACATTAATTATTTAGGGAAAAGGTGGTTGAGGGTATCAATAACTACTTAATAAATTAAAACACTTACTAAGGAAAGATATTCAGAAAACTTATGACTTTATAGATATGTGTCAATAATTTTAAGGTAAGGTTGTTCCCACTTTTTTGTTTTTTATTTTTATTTTTGTACACGAGAAGTTTGAATGTTTGTTATGACAAGTTAATATACCTTAAATGACTCAGTATTCTAGAGACTGGTCATTTATAGTGGCCATTAGTCTAGATCGATGGTCTGTTGATTTCTCGGAGACTGCGGTCTCTTTTTTTTTTTTTTGCTGTGAAAATTGAATTGTTTGAAGAATGTGAATAAACCAAAGGGACATTAAATCTATCTGTATCGGTTTCAGTTTCAGATCCTTTTTTATAGAGACATTCTCAGTACACACATAATTGTGTCTGTTTCTAGCCGCTTGCTTATCTTTCGTTTATAATATTAATATTTTGACATGAAATTAAAATATTAAATATCAAGTTATTGTGTGGGGCTAGAGTATGACCAACTTAAATAACCAACATCGTGAACTTTTTCATTTAGAGCCACGTCTTACAACCCATTCGAGCTATGTGCTTCTGTAGTAATTATACTTATGAGATAAGGATGAGGAAGGTTTAATTTAGAGAAAGTATAATTAAATTTTCGTGAGGAGAAAGTGGATTTTTTTTTTTTAAACTACCCTCAATACACTTCTACGGGATTCGTACTCACACCCTCTTGTCATTGGCGGTCCAATCTATTGTGAGAGTGACTTCATGGACAGTTCAACCACCGAAAGGGAATAGTGTACTGAAAATTGAGAGAGCATAGATACAGAAACGCATTGTGGAAAATAGGAATCATTGTAAATCATAGACAATCGCATAGCTCTTACTTACATTCCTAGGCTAAGACAATTATTGCTTCTGTACTGTGATGATACAAGTACCATATTGGGCTAACGGCCGGTACATGACCTGGAGTTCATTTGCGGGACAAATTGAGTGTCTGGTACCTCAATAGATGGTGGAGTTAAAGATAGAATTTCTGCGTGGCCTTGGAATATAAAGTCTAAATGTCTACATGATAGTTTTTGTATATATTAATGTATTTAATGGGCTTTTTAAATACTGTATACAATGGTATATGCTGTAAATACCGTATATACCATTCCATAACATTAAATTAATAGTCGGTATACCTCAATCTCGGGCTTTAGCCAAATTTGTTCAGCATCAATAATAAAAAAATAGTAAAATTTGAAATAATAGGTGGGTAAATATCGTCTATTATTAAAAAGCTGGAACAAATATTTTTAAAGATATATAACAAATATTATAAATAAATTTAACACTTATTATTAGAGAAATGCAAACTAAATACACAAAAAAACTTTGCATGGAATTAAAACACTATATAAATAATTCTTCAAAACCTTTACAAAATTGCTGTGAGCTTTTTTAAATTGGGTAGATTTAAGTTGAACTAAATTGTTTGCAAAATTGATATTATAAATTGTTTTTCATCCGTAATTTTGGATTCTGTGCTCGTTATTTGGACAGGAGGATCTGCCAGTTAAAGTTTGACTAGCTTAGATGCTCACACCATCACCAGGAATCTTATAAACCATGAATATTTTTTTTTAATTCTCATAAAACACCAGAAAATATATAAGAATCACATAAAATTCACTGATCCACCTTAAAATTAAGTACTCATTCTTCACCAATAATGGCCAGATAAAATCATTAAAAACCTTTACAGTGTTCATATTAGAAAGATAATGAGACACATTGCACATTTTTCATCAGTAAGCTCTTTATAATTTGAGATTGTATTTATATAAATTGTATTCGTAATGCTTAATATATTTGTTAGCCTCTACATTTTTCAAGGAGAACCAAAGTTTCATTTTATGACGGCACCGATCGTATATATCCCGGCGTCCTTTGTTCGGATCCTGAACGTGTTAGTATACGACCTTAATATATATCTATATAAATTAAATAATGTGGTGGGGTGGTTAAGAAAATGTTCCAGCATTTTACCTGAAGTGACAACTACCAACACTTTGCCCGGCAGGGATTTCAGTCCAACCTCCCTCATCAGAATTAGATGAGCCTGACACTTAGACGGTGTGCCCACGGGGATTCAAACCTTTATATCTTTCGCAGGGCTAGCACCGCTAATGTCTGTCAGAACGATCACCCAATCAAATACTTCCTTCCCGTGGTTGAGTGCACCCGGCATTTGCGAGAGTGAAAAATAAGGCGAAATAAAAAACAGTCCACCAGATTTTCCGTTTGATATAATTAGACCACGTAGAATGTGTGCCAACATTTGTGTGTAAAAACCATACAATCATATCCTGAGAGTACATCAGCACTTGTTGGATGCGTAAGCACAATTGACGAGTAACGGTAAATCTATGCTGTTCTACATGAATCAAACGCTCACCGTCGCCAAATTGTCAGTTCAACAAGTCAAGACAAGAATTAGCACGGGAAACCCTGGGGTGCCAGTTTGCCAGCTCGACGTGTCGAGACAGGAATGGTTGATGTCACAATCCTCCCTAGAAATGGGTTTTCCCGGTGACGTCAGATGACTCATACATAGTGCCAGTTTGGTGGCTCAACAAGACAAGTCGAGACAGGAATATAATACATTCTTGAAACCGCAAGGTCATTGACCCTATTCATCTCGTACCACCACAAGACGACGTGACGTCGATCGTAGGAGGGAGGTGGTGAATATATAGGGGGCTCGCTTGGTCCACAATTTATGAGCGTTTGTAGAGTGGTTAAAGATGGACAAGTTACAGCAGCTGGTAAATATTGTTGACTCCATGCAGACCGTAAAATAGTGTGATCTAATCGTCAATCAAAAGTACTCGGTGGATAAATTAAAAGTGCTCAACACAAGGCTCAGGAGACACATATTAATAGCATATCTTGATGGCAAGTGTTGTGTATTTTTACCCTGTCAACGCCTTCCTTCCAAAGTCTGCCTATTATTTAGATTGTAAGCGATTTAAATCTAAACCACGCTGTAGGACATATCTCGGAGGACAAACTGTGATGTTTAAAAGTGTATTAAAAGGTTAGGCGTGCTTGCTGAATGTTATATGTTGTCATAACCTTATTTCACTACGTTACTATTCTCACAAACTTTGCTGACGTGATCGGAGTAGGCGGTGACATATTGGTTAAATATTTTTGACATTTTGAACAATGTTTACTCTGTGAGAGGGAAACATGTACACATATTTTATAATATTCTTAAGAAAACTCAGTTTGTGAGTAGAGGGCCTTACTGCTTGAGAAACAGTGTTTTTTTCTCCCGAGACGTGGACAGGGATATTTATTTACACCATTTATTTAGCATCATCTACGGCGGTCTATATGTCATTTAAATGTAGCATTTGTGAGGATCCTATGCAAAGCTCTCCAACCTTATTCGATACAAATATCACTATCATCAAACCAATTTCAATCCTGCTCCAGAGGTTCACCAGGATGCCTGTTGGGACAAGGAGGTATTGTGCAGCGCATTAGGCGTTATTTAATTAGATGCATGGTTTCAAAGTGTCTACAAATGTCCACAAATTTAGATTTATCTGTAAAAATTTAATAAAACCGTCTAAAATGAGTGCTGGACGGTAACATAAGAAGTTGAATTAAAATTTGTTTATGAAAAGTTAGATAGTGTCGTTAGTGTCGCAGAAAATGTAAATATACGGTATATTAAGTGGAAAAAGGTAGATAAACGCAATATAATTGAAATTGTTTAAGAAAATATAGAAAAAATGAGGTAAGATGAATATAAAAGGTTAATAAATTAAGCTATTAATCTTCTAGACTCTTTTCCGAACACGTCTCATCTACGACGGAAGGTGGAATGTGGATCAACACGCCAATCTCAAAGACAACCATTTTGGATGTGATTCATAGGTAGAAAGCAAACTAAATCTAACATATCATTAGGAGGAACTTTTTATGTACGATGTCATAGAAGGAAATGTTGAAATACACAGGAGCTTAAGAATAAAGAGTATTCAAATATTGGATGACTAAAAGGTAAAAATAAAATTCTGGGAGCTGATGGAGTAGGATGGTCAGGGCGCATTGGTAGTCTAAATTCACCGACCAAAAGGAATGGAACTGTTTTAACACAGAGCACATAATAATAATAATAATAATAATAATAATAATAATAATAGTAATAATAATAATAATAATAATAATAATAAATAAGATTAGTTGAGAAGCTTATTCTCAATCTACAAAAAACTCAATGCTATTTCTTAAAAGTCTACCGATAATATTGTATCTTCTTCTGTCCATTATTGGCCTACATTAGGTTTGTTTAAGAAACCCTAAAGATGTGTTCAGCAATACTATAACCCTGTTTGAATTACAACTATTGATCAACTTTATTATCCTTTCCTTTTAAATAATATAGTATGTATTCTAGCATATGTTGCAGTTTGTGTTATTTTGTTTGGCTTCAATGACAATAAATTGATATCCATTAAAATACTTTTACGATTAATAGAATACAGTGAAATATTATTTTTTAAATTAAATTAAAATTGATGTAATCGTGGAAAATGTAACTATTTGACCAAAACTTAATGTTACATACTTCTATATTAAACAGCTGTGCCGTACCAATGTACTGTACAATTTATAACAATACCCATTAAGACTTTTATACTACATACTTGTATAATATAAATTAAGCAAAATAAAATATAAATTGTGTGTTGTGAGTTTATTAAAAGGTCCTAATTTAAATAAAACTCTTATAATTAAAGTGTATTTTTTTAAAACTCCATTGTTGTAATTAGATATCATATGAGTACCTATATTTCTAGAGGATTTAATTAAAAATTATAACATACAGATTATTTAAATATAATTTAAACCCTAAAGGTTAGCAGTCTTATCTTGACGGACTTATCGTGAGGGCCTCAAATGTAATTGGAAGACACTGAAGGTGCTCCATTTCAAAAAATCTAATATGTCACCTACAAAATAATAATAGAATATCAAATCAATTAAAAAAGAAAATTAAGATTATTCGAGACATTTAAGATTGACCATTTTAAGCCTTAAGCTTTGTGGTGACCACTTTCATCAGTGATGGCGAATTCTTGTCCATAAGCCGTGATCTCTCGAGCGTTTGTTCTTTTTCATTAGATTTCTTTTTTAGTTTTGCTTCTTACTACCTGTTCAGGTTATATGTATATGTACTATTTGCACTAATGAATTATGGAAAACAAGGGTAGAATTTAGAGTAAGTAAACACATATTCGCGTGGAGGGAGAGTGGAAAAACATTTCGGACAAAACCCCCATAAGTACATGCGATCGGTATTTGAATACAAATATCCCTGACATCCGCAGTATATTATATTGCGAGAGTGACGCCCTAGGCCATGCGGCCACCGAAGCAGATATTTTCTTATGAGAAATCAAATGCTCACACAATAGTATACTACCAAACATTGCATATACTTTATTTGGTGCATAAATTTAACCATAATTTTCAAATAGATGGCGAGTAAAGGGTAAAATATTGTACGCCTACCTCTCCTGCTGGATTTACCCAAGTATTCACCAATTTACAATTGTCATAAATCAAAATTATGTATTCCTACAACTTTTATAAAAAAGTATAATTGAGTTAAATTGTATGTTGGTTCATAAAAGGATCGATGGGCCTAACATAATTATGGATCAAGCCACAAACGGCCTGTGGACTACCAGTTTGACATGCCTCCTCTATCTTGAACGATACACCTTCATAAAATAATGTAAATTACGCTTGCTACCTTAAAGTATATATAAAGGGTTCATACAATATAGTGTTTTATTTTGCATTTATTTGAGGTATTTAACTTGCACTTTATAGACCGACTCGACTGGTTATATAAGCGCACGACTAATAAAATAACTTAAAACTAGAACACACACAACACCCATTCCTCGGACGTTAACTAGTTACTGTGAAAGGGGAAACCCACATTTCACCAATGATAAATTTTTTGGACATGCCAGGAATTTAACCCAAGACCCGTATCTCAGAAAACAGGCATGCTACTGACTGAGCTATAGCTTCGCCTTCAGACAATAAATTATTTAATATAACCAAATGGATAATTAGCAGCAAAATACCGAGCTTTTATGGGTAAAAAAAATGTTCAGTAACGTCTAAATTATTATTTTCTGGGTGAAGACAGGCCCTAGCTCAAATCGTGGTTGGATGTACTGATAGCGGTTTTTCCTAAATTTATTCCCACTTTCACACCACGATGATGTTGATACATTTCCTTCAAACTCTACGAAAACTCATTCTTAACCTATTATATTAATAAAACTAAGGGTTCACCTGTACGGGTATGAAAACATGTCGAAAACAAAATAAGTTATAAAATAAATAGTCAGTAAACTGTGTTCCCGGCATTTAAAAAAAAATAGAGATACGTTTGTCTTGGACGAATCACTTGAATCCTTTTTACTTCAAGCCACAAAAATAATTAAAACGTTGATTTAAGACGATAAGAAGAGACAGTGGCTCTATCTTTTTCATTAAGATGGACAGTTTTCATCTACTCGTATTTACAGTTCAGTGGCGGGGAAAGATCGATGAAGATCGATACGAGGTGACTCTTAAAATGAATAAAATATATTTTCGCATGACAGGCACACACGTCTACTAAACTACAGGGCATCAGTCATAAAAACATTTAGGTTTGTCCGAAAGGTGTATGATGTTAAAAACTAGGGGGAGAGGATTGGTGGTGATGGTAGAAAGGTCTAAATAATTTAGCACGGCGCCAAGGTTTGATGCTAATTCGATTCCCTTCAGCACTTATTGAAATAGATTTCTCCCCAAGGCATATTATTGACATTTTTCATGTTAAAAATATAAATTTTATGTACATCTACCCCATATTACTACCCAACTCGTATATCCGCATATTTACATTAATGGTTTAGTAGTAAAGTATGTGGAACTTGCTTGGAGGGAGCTTAATAAAATATTATGTAAAAAAACTTTCATTACTGCCAGCTTAGATTCTAATCCCAACAGCCCCTTCTCAGATAAAACAGACTATACGAGACTAGCGTCTTTGTACCTATGCTCACCGGTACGGGTAGAAATAGAGTTAAAATAATACAAACATAGTCCAAAGTGTTTACAAATACGTATCATACAAAGGAAATTCGAATATTACAGAAAAATAGATTGAAGATAATTTTTTAAATATTATATTTCATAAGTCAAATACTAACATAAAATTATTTAATTAAATTCCTTTACCCCTCCTTTAAAACAAAAAATTAATATGTGTGCTATACTTAGCAGAGTAACCTTTTAACTTCGTAATTTTGGTATAAACATAGGTTTTTCATTCTCAAACAACGGGGGTCAATTATTACCTAAATTATAAGTGAAGAAATATCGTTTGGCTTTGGCTAACTGCTTTTAAAATTGAGTTTTTTCAACTAGGCCTTTGTTATTTTCCAATAGTTACAATCACTGAATAACTCAACAATATCATATTCTATGGGATTGTGAGCATAATATTGACATTTTATGACTTTTTATTTAATAAGTCTAGTAAGAAATGAGAAGACTTTGAGAAGATCAGATGTGCAGATAGGGTGACAACTGAATAAACCCTAAGAATAGTGGGTGAGAAGAGAACTATCTTGGATGTGATTCTTCGGTACAAAGCAAACTGTATTGGACACATCCTTAGGAGGAACTGTCATCTTCGCAAAGTCATAGAAGGAAAGGTTGAGGGAAAGAGAAGCTTAGGAAAGAGGAAGATTCAAATATTGGAAGACTTGAAGGAAAGAAGAAAATTCTAGGAGCTATAAAGGAGGAGGTAGAGGACATGGTGCATTGGCGGTATAGGATCACAAACAAAAGGCATGGACCTGTAGTAAGTCAGAACACATAATAATAATAATAATACTTTCTACAAAATATTGGCCCTATTATTAAAAATATGGCTACTAATTATAGCTTAGTAATATTTAGGATAGTTTGGATGAAATCCCTGAGATTACTCAAATTCATAAGGTACAATACGTGAGAATTTAACTATAGATAACTTTCATAATTGAACAATATACACTTTTTACTGAAAAAATTCAAACAGCAAGAAAATAATACTAATTATTTGATTTACATTTTAAATAAAATGTTTTAGTAATTTGCTTATATAAATTAATTGAAGCCCTTTCTTTGGAACAAATATAATAAATTATGTAATGCAATTTATTTGTTTTTCACTCCATGCCTTAAAATTCACCCAGGATGTCCATATTTCATTCCGATTTACATTTTTATTATTGTTTAGCATCGCGTCTTACTACCCATTCGAGTTATGTGCTTACGATTTACTTGAGTATGGATTAGGAATTTAGGATTTAGTGTAAATGTAAACTTATTTACGTTAGAAAATGTGAGAAACTATTCAAGAAAAATTATACCTTTAGTACGCCCGAACTGGATTAGAATACTGACCTCTCCCCTACCACCAAATAAGAGTACGTGAGCTTAACTTAGTCCACGTGAAGGTATGAGTATTGTAGAAATAAAGGTTTCACAAGTGATATCACAATTATTTAAATCATTTGTGTTTGTTATGGTAAAAATAATTAAGCCTTTAACATGCATTGAAAGTATTTTTGTCAAATCTTAAACAACTAAAGAATCAAAATAAAAAGTAAATTAAATTTTTTTATGAACCACCATCTCTTCTTCTCAACATATAAGAAATCATTTAAATGTTTTTGTTGAACTAAAAGTCAATCGAAATATAATATATTTAAAATAAAGTTAGGGTGCAAATTAAACAAGGGTGACTACTACGCAGGATAGGAAAGTAGTCTAGTACGTCCCATCATTCCACCCCCCGAGGCTATTAATTAACCTACTTTCCACACTCAGGTAATTTACCGTTATTCCCCCACCCACATCCTATGGTTGCGTCATCAACCACATCCGAGAATATTTCCCGTGATCGAGGGTGTGTATTGTGATGTAAATTAACCTACTTTCCATATCCGGTTGATTAACCTACTTTCCATATCCGGTTGATTTACCGTATTCCCGCAATCACATCCCCCTCTTCCTCTGATCCCCCAGTGGGGGTGGAGGGCCACCACAGTATCCTAGGGCTAATGGGTTAAGCCCATTTTATTTTAATGTGTACCCAAGGCCCATTAGATTTTAATGTGTGCCGCAAGGATTTTGAGTAAGGGTAGCGTGCAGTCTTGGGCACTCCTCCCATAAAATGTAGAAATTGCTGTTGAGGGTGGGGAACGTGCAGGATCATTCTCTCTTGACGGTCGTTTAGCGTGTTGTGTGAACATTGGCTCCCTGTTGCAGCTCTTCCCTCCTCCTTGTCACATCCATGTGGTAATTGGTTTTTCCCTGCGACATCACCGCAAACCTGGCGCCAGTTGATGTCGATGACATCTGCCAATTCTGTTAAAGTGTCACAAACATCCACGACGAGTGAGTCGATCAAATCGTTGCAATATCGTGCGATGGGTACCGACTACATATCTGGTCGGTGGATGGTGGCATCGATTATGTCCCACACTTCACAAAGACGCGCAAAGCTAGGTTCTAGATAGGCAACCCGTTTAAGTCCAGCGTCGTGTTTCTCGCTGATGACGACAATACGGTCACCGCACATACGTCTCAGGGAGATTTCATGATTAGTCAAACTAAACTTCTGAGGAGGCTGAGAGTTCCTGAAAAATTTTGATAATTTGACCGACTTGTAGTTTCCCAGTTCTTGCTACCCTGTACGGCTAAACACGGAAGAATTCCCTCCGCATTTTTCTCTCTGGAAATAGGGTGTAAATTTATTCTTGTCACTCAAGCAGACTATGACTCGTTTGGCATCGACTTCGTCCAGGGAAACATAATGTTTAAAATACTGGTGATTTCGAGTGGCTTCACCAGCTTTGCTTTGCGGGTGCAAAGGTCTTGACCTTCCATGATGTTTAATCACTTGGATGAATGTCGTGATTATGACCAGCACGCTGTCGGGACGCTCCTTTTATAGGCGCACGCTGATTGGACACAGCCTCTTAAGGCGCGGCAGGACCCTACTGTCTAGAAAAATGTGTTGTAATATCTCACTACATTAGCGCCGCTGCCTGTATGATTGGCAGGTGAGAATAGGGGTAGGAAAGTTTTCATTGGAATGTTCTGGGCACGATAGAGAAGGTACATGAGACAGTAATGGCCGCAAACATCTGAGGCTATGCTATGATGTTGTATTATGCTATGAAACGTTTGGGAAGTGTTTTTGCGAATAAATGCCAAATGTGATTTTATACGGGATGGAAAACCATAGCTGTCAAAGTATTCTCCTACGCCGTTCTTGTCGATAAATATGGCAACCCAATGCTTCTTAGGTTTGGTGTGTAGATCCATGTTGATAACGAGAGCGGCAGGTCGTGCAATTCTTGCAGGTAGTAGATCAGCGGGGAAAACACCCGATCGTACAGAACGGTACCACGGGTTTGTTTTCAGGGCACGTCTTATGGTGAGCGTATTCATCATCAATCATCCAATCTCGAAGTCCCAAAAAAGAACTATGTACCAAACAAATGGTGCGGCTCAAATTAAACGTTTTCAAAACGGACCTCTGTCGTACAGATATATGAAAGGTGTAGGCGTGTATTTGGCTAGAAAAATTATCTTTTCTGCCCCTTTGACGTAAATGGTTTCTGCACGAACTTTGGCACGGAAGATGAGGGATTCAAGAAGACTATAATCCACATCACCACTATCACAGGGAATACCGTACAGTTTGTTGACGATATAGTCTGCATACATTTAGCAGCGGCGGAAAGCTTCTCGATGCCTTAAGAGGGTTTTAACACCTAATGTTGAAGTAATGTACCGCATACGGATAAAACACTCAGTTCCTTGACGATAAATACTTAACCGTGGACAATGAAGCTCTGGGAATCTACATGATTTTAATGACGAGTGTAATGGGAGGGAAGTTGTTTATATTAAATCCTATAATTGATCACGACGTTTCTGTCCTTGTCGGGGGTGATTATTTTGGCGAACTACCTTTACTCGATATAGTTGATGGACTCGGTGAGAGCTCTGGTGAAGCTTACTTCGATGATCAGAGAACCGTTCCTTGTCTAATTCCAATGCGATGTCATGTGGGTGGACAGATTAGGTGTGAGATTGAGAGCAATAAGATTATATCTCTTAGGGAAGGCTTCCCTTGATATGTCTCTACATTCGTACATGAAATGGATACCCGTTCCAGAAAACAGTGTGTGGTAGGACATGACATAGTTGACGTTTGAAAAATCCAGCTGTAACGGCTTCAACGGCACTTGTTCCCCATCTCCATACAGCGAGAAATGATTCATACCATAGGTTTGGAAGTTGAAGGAGTTCTTGGTGGCGTCCCCATTAAACCCAGCGTTTGATACAAATCCCACGACGCATTGTTTTGGTAACTGTCCCGTGAATACGTTGCCCAGTGATTTCCCTTGCTAACCCGTAGGAATAGTGAGTGTTTTATCTTCCACGCGGGTGATGGGGTACTTTGCGGTACTGAAGTTTAATGCTTTGGCATGTGCCAAAAGTATAGAAGCTGCTACTTTGGCACGTTGCACTAGAAGAAAGGTTTCATAGACGTGAAACTTAAAGTGCGGGATTTCAGGCACGGTCATACAAATAAACCCTTCTCTGGAACGGACCAACTTGACTCGGAACTCGGTGATGTTCAAAAGGTATTACTCTTAGTTAAACACATCACCATGTAGATACCACAAACGATGTACATTCTTACTTTTTGCAGTGAGACTGCGACGAGCCTCGAACCCCTTGTTGTCAGCGTTAACCTTTTCAAAGGTTCCGGGGCTGTCTGCGAAACACAGACCGCAAGTCAATTGTGTTTTTTTGATTCATTGTTGTATTTAAGCAGCGTCTCAATGTACTATCTATAAGCATAAGTGTGTCTGGGTGTTGAGAATAGTTTTCGGTTTAAAAACACATTCTGTAAGGGTTGCTTCCACCTCACTGCTCTCTTTCGAACATTTGGCCAGGTTCGAATCCCTGTTTCTACATAAATTTATTTGCCTGCCCAGCTGGCGCCAGTGTAGGAACATCCAGGGCTTAATCTCGGGCTTCTGGGTACCTGAACTCACCACTGACAGGTACAATTAATAAGAGAAAGGAACTATCTATTTATTAACCCTCCAACATAAAGGAACAAACAAACAAAATGGTCTTAAAACAATCCCATCAAATACTTGAAAGCAAACCCATTATTACCCACAACAACAAAAAAGTTTACAATTACAACAATCAGTTACATTTCTAAATTATAGTACAGAACATAAACTAACTAAGCACACTGTGATAATTATATACAGAACTAGCAAAAGTTTAATCATAGTGGTTGTATTGTCTTTAATGATTAGTCTGTACTTGCCCTTCTTTCTAACAAAAGGACTAAACAATCAACAATGTTTCTTCAGTTGGAAACTAAATGGTTGAAACCTGGTTTATCTGGTGTATTTCAATGAAGACTGATGGCATTAGTGTTTTGAGCGTTAGGCCTATACTGATGGAGTTGAAGTTACCTTAATTTCCACAGTCCATGGTTTGAAGATAACCAATTAGTAGGAACGTGCCGGGCCACACACGTGGTACAGATTGCTTCACGCAGGTTTCCTCGCTGGTAAAGTGGGGGATGGCTTCCCAAAACGCTATCTTTCCCAGGATGGCGCAGCTTCACACGAGGTTAAAGAAAAACATCTCCGTGTGACATCCCAAAGACTTCTATGTCCGTATTTGTTACTTTCCTCCGATCACAGTTTCACTCCAACCTTACGAAGCACAGCCATCCACCCCATCACCACAACCCCCCCCAAAAAATCTTCCGGTTTGGCTCACTTCCTGACACTCTCCCCCAAAAGAAATCCCTAACACACTTTGATTTATGTCGTTAATTATTTAACGAAAACAAAGAAATAGTGCTTATTTGACGCATAGGGCATTTAACACAAAAAAATCCAAACATATACATTAAAACAATCACTTGTATACACATACTCATAGTAAAAGCAAATTATTACACACACAAAAAAAAAACAGAAGAATATTACAGCACTTTGGCAAGCCTTAAATGCCATGGTCTGGAGCGAAACGGCAGTAGTAAGGGAAAAAAGGCCAGCTCATGCCATCTATAGATGAAAGTGGTACTAACAGCAAGGCTATGTTCCGTTCACGACGGACGCGTGCATCAACTTGTCCTTTCAATTCATCTGCGTGAATAGCGGATGAAACCAATTGTTGACGAGAGCGATTTGATCCACATCGGTGAAAGTTCCACCGTCGGGTTTAATGATGGACAACCTGAGATAGAGCATGATCTTTGCGAGATCGAGAACTTGCCTTGACAAGTAAATTCGATGGAGGAATCATCGGTTGGGGAAGAGTAATGTTTGTACTGGATCCATTGTCAACTTTACAGACTGGTTTGTTTGTGTGGGACGAAAAAGAGATCGAGTTCACTGCTGGCACACTTGCAGGACTGGGGACGTAGAAACGACATTCAAACTGAAAATATTTACCGCTTCTTTCTTGACATTTTTACGACAGGTGACGGAAGAAGACTGACGTCGGTGCTTCTTGCCATGCCCTTTATATTCTGAGCCAGTAATCAGTGTGTCAATGCTCTGCTCAGCCTTGAGTTTCATGTTTGTTCCAGCCTGACCGACACATTGCCGTAGGTCCTCTTTGAAAGGATGACGCTGATTAGCGTTCAGAGACATATTCATTCAATGGTACATATTGGGTCATTGTCAAGTAGACAGTCTCATACAAGATGATGGATATGCGCACCGCTACATACAGAAACACATTCACTTGACGCTCCATATTGGATCATTGTCAAGTAGACTGTCTCATACAAGATGATGGATATGCGCACCGCTACATACAGAAACACATTCACTCGACGCTCCATATTGGCTCATTGTCAAGTAGGACTTTCTCATTTAAATAGCTGGAAGTGCCCACCGCTAGGGTCCAGACACACATTCACTTATGCTCCATATTGGCACATTGTCAAGTAGGACTGCCTCATACAAGATGCTGAAAGTGCCCACTGCTAGTGTCCAGACACACATTCACTCTACGCTCCATATTAGCTCATTGTCAAGCAGGAGAGCACGTTTATACCCGTATGAAGCGCCTGTTTTCCAATGGCTTAAGCACCGCTTCTCAGCAACGGTACACCGCTCTTGAAAAGGCCTCTGAAAAAACTTCCTATTTCATGCCCTCGTGTATAAGGAGCACCATGGTGGATCAAAGATATTCTTGTTCCAGCCTGGTTAACGTAGTATCTTTGGTATGGACAGTTCATGTAGAGCAGCGTCGAAAATGAAGTTTCACGCACACTTTTCAAACTCGAATGGTATATATTCCCCAGTGTCTGTTCTTATATTTATTTCCAGGATTTAAATTTCCTTTCTAAGTAAGGGCACGTAGTGCAATGGAGTATAACTAACTGTCATATGCATACCGTAGATATAGTTTATGTTGTTGATACCAACGATACGTAAAAGTGGTGCCACAATGTCATCCATGGGCTGAGGATCGACCTTATTCGTGTGGATGTAAATTAGGAGGGCAAGATTAGTAGAATGTTAGTGGCGTACGGGGACTTTCGGACTTTGATAAAATTAGTCCTGAAGATCGAAACCGAGCTCTAGACTTAGTTGACTAGTTAGCGTCAGCAGCTATATTTTTGGTTAACGAAAAAACGTCAAATTTTTTGTTAGGGAGGGTGTAATTGAATTCAAATCCAAAATCTTCCTTAACCGCTTTTACATCGTTTAGGGCTTTCACCAATTCATTGATAGTGATCAAATTTATAGGTGGGATGTAATCCTTGAATATTTTTTCCATGCCATTAGCGTCAACCCAGTTCTACTATAGAATATTATTGACCTGGCGCATGGTGGTGTAAGGACCCGGATATTGGAATTCGGTGAGAGCGATATCCCACTGTCCATCGAGTGAAAGATGGTAGGGTAGTTGCGTGGTGAAATTCGTGAGGGTATTTTTCAAGAAATATCCCATAGAACTGTCGCTCGGGAAAGTGATGAAAAACTGGTCCTTAATGGTAGGGCGCTGAAATAACTGGCAGGAATCCAAGAATTAAATTTGTCGGTGTAACCTATCCACAGTTAGTTCACTTTATTTCAAGTAGTATTTTAACAAATTTAAAAGTTTCGGGAAGACGTACGCATTGCAATTTGGGTTCATAAAACGTTCCCTACAACTCATCGCCATCAAGATCTGTCAACATGTAGATGACTTGTTGTCGCAACACGACACTGCTGAATTTGAAAATTTCTTCGTTCCAGTTGCTTCCGTAGCATTATCAAACAGAATTTTTGTTTTCTAATACGCACCGTGTCACAGGCAATGAGTTTTAGTTTAATAGTCCAGTTTAGTTGACGTTTGCCGTACAGATTATCTCTGACTTTAAGCACGTTGTTTCTGAAACGTCTGCAGCGCCATCTTGATACTGGAATTTTTTGCACCGTTGTAAGCATCGACGAGATCTTGGAGGATGTCCATATAGCAATATTTGTCAACTTTGGTAATGTGGCGCCACATGCGCCCTTTCAGAGTTGTATTGAATCGTTTCACGATGATTGTCTTCACGTCCGAATTATGAGTGGTGTAGTAATAAACACTTTTTATGGAGAAATTTCCGGACTAGACGTGCCGTGAACTCTGTCCCCTTTTCCGTCTATAAACTTAGAGATTTACGTCCACTTTGTTTGAAAATGTCCTGAAAGTCGTTCCTCACGACTCTGCCCGTCTTGGATGGAAGCGTCCTCAACATGCCATCTTATTAAACACGTCGATGATGGTGAGTAAGTACATGGCACTGTCGTTGTATTTGCTGAGATTTCATATATCGTTGAGATTGGCTTACCATAGAACGTCAATGTTTGATATCACGTACTTGCTACGTGGCAAATTATTATCACAAGATTGTGTAGGTTATAATCATCCTGCGCACGAAGCTATTCTTGTACTTTGTCGGGATATTTCTTGGACGCCTTTATGAGAGACGCCACTCCTGCAAACCTTGCAGGATGACAAGGGTCATAGTAGATGTTGGCTAAACGGTCTATTAAGCTTGGAATGACAGCCACATGTTTTTGTCCACCCTTTTCAGTTTCTTCTTCTTAGGGCGTTGTGACGGTGTAAGTGGTTTTGTGTACGGTTGTTGGATCTTTAATGGACGCCAAACATTTCGGGTTTACAATAAATCCTTTCGGGAAGTTTATCTTTTGAAGCACAGTGAGAAATTCTCGCCAGCCAGTCGGCTCAGTGTATCTTCTTGTTCTGAGCAGATCGTTGTCTAAATCCACGATATTAAATCCACGAATAGATGTATCGTGAATATTAACTTCCCCATTTACGTCCCAATAGATACCACATCGGGAAACAATATGTTATAGTAAAAATTATGCTATTTTACGTGCCTGTACTGGTACAGTATTGACGTTAAAACGCAAACATAACAGTTTTATAATATTTATTCACAACATGAAAAGTATACTTGGAATATTTATTTACACAAATACAATTTTTAGATTTTTTTTTTACAAATATAGCTCACAACAAGAAAAGTATAGGCCTACTTGGAATATTTATTTACGAAAATAAAAGTGTCTCCCACCGTGAGAATAAGACTTGGAATATATAATTACAAAAAATAAAATAAGAGTGATAGAATGTATCAAATACTTTGAAGTATATTATGGTGACAAGAATCACTTTCTTGAGATTGTAGTGAGAATAGTGGCTTCGTTTCTAATTTACAAAGTCCAGTTTAAAGATTATTTGAATATATTGTACCAATTTAAAATATGTTCAAGAAAAAACCAATACATTTGACTAGTATTAAAATAAATAAATAAATATATATATATATATATATATATATATATATATATATATATATATATATATATATATATATATAAACAACTAATCGACTATAAATAATCAGTTAATTTGAGAATTTTACTGGTGGATGAAAAAATAATAAAAATTATCCTGGGTGTATAAAATAAATAAATAAATGCGCCTTTTCTTGCAGAAAAATAATTTAAAAATATCAAATCTTTGAAAAATGTTATGTAAAAGGAAATATCTAGAATTAACGAAGATAAAAGATGATTATTCAGCTTGTCTAAATGATCACCTTTTAGTAATGGCGAGCGCATATACAAGGATTCTTATGCCCAAACGGCCCTTATTATAATCATCAATTATCCGTCTTTTAATTTATACGGGCCAGTAAACTGTAGTTTGCTAAACGGTATATACAGTCGCAAGACATTTTCCTACAATTTTGTGTGGTATCTGTTTGTTATTTTCTGCAACCTGTTCAGTGACCATGACTTTCAAAACGTCAAAATTAACGTCGTTCTAGTTGCCGTAGTTTATGGTGGTCCCGTGAACCTTGAAAACCGTTTTTGTTTCGGCAGGATTGACACAAACACAAACTTTGCACGCGTAATTCTTGGGACTGCCAGATACAAAGGCGCAAATGTAGCTTCCCGGACCGAAATCTTAAGGTTCATCAGCGAGGTCACCCAAAAAGTGTGGTAAATCGGGTCATTTTCCAAACATTCCCCATAGTGAGTTTAAAAAGAGTTTAGCCAAAGTCCGGAGACCAGGGTTTTTACAAACAGAGCCTAAATCGATTTTTAACCCTTCCTTTCCTCATAATTTTGAATATAAGATAACTTCTCATCTTTTGTAGTACACCAATATGGCCATCTGCTGACTTCTTGTTTAATTTTCAAAAAAGTATCAAAGTATCCGTGAAACAATCTGATAGAACGTTCTTGACGATCGTAAACAGATACATTGTACTCCCACACTTCGTGTACGTCTTCAACGGTGTAGCCTTACTCAATGGCTTTCCGGATCTAGTCAATCACTCAGATTCCTGTCAACCAAAGATATTTTTTGTCGTTGTACTGACACAGGTCTTGGTTTTCCTTCTCCCCACATTTCCTGCACAAGATGAACATTAACTTGTCGTGCATCCATGTAGGCAATACGGACATGAATAAATCCCGCGGAGGCGTCATGGTAACTTTGGCTATGCCTTCTACTTGATCTATAGACGGACAATTTAGTTCCAAGTGAATTTTGGGGTGGCCGATGGGATATTTTTTGTACTTGCAATGGTAAGGATACAATTAATACACATCCTAGTACTTCATCTTCTCTCCACAAGAAAGGACTGCTTCGTGGAAGATTTTGATACAATTTGTACGCCCGCCAAAGAATGCGTCCCTGGGACTAAGGGGTTCCTTGATGTACACATCATGCCCAAGTACAAATTGTTTCAAGTCCTTATCCTTGTGTTTGATCACATTAAACGTACACTCCCACATGTCTACGACCTTGTCACCAGCATTCTTAAAATTTTCCACACAAGCCATGGTCGCTTCATAGCGCGTCTCTATGGTCTCATGGGGTGGTACTGTCAGGATAACAAAGAGGGCACCTGTGCCAATAGCAGCCCCCGAACTGGAAGGCTGTGGTGGTATCTCCAGCTTTAACAACGCCGTCCACAAGTCGCCCCAATACATATGCCTCACGGCCATTACCCGCCTGAGGGATAGAGACACCGCGTTGGTGGGCCTCCCATCAGAACCATTGTACGGCGACTTGCGACTTTGGTCTGCACACCAGTATCTATCATTAGGGATGAAACCGACAGTATTCTCCTTAGTATGATTTCAGCGGTAAACCAACAATACCATTCACACAATCATACATGCCTCTCTGAAAGGATCCACCTTTGCTTTTTTCATAAGCATGTCTCTAATATTTAAGCAGGCCTACCGTAGGATCTCTACATCTTTCAGGAAATAGAGTTCCAACTCACTGTTAAAATCAAGTACATAAATTTCTTTGACCAGCGCATCATACAACTTCTCAAATTGCTCTTTTCCCTCAACCGACATTTCACCGATGCCGTAGTCCTTCTATGGCGGCAAGGATCCCCTATACACTGCGTTTTCTTTTTTATTGAATAAATGGGGGAAATGTCCCTTGGCCAAAGACTCGTTTAAGCCGAATATTTTAGGCATTTTGGATAACGACATCGGGAGAAATTTCAGCGATTCAATGAAATGGAGTGGGCCGTAACACATGGACATGATTTTCCCACTATTCATTATGTGCTCTGGAGTTCATTTTTAAACTCCATCATATATTTTTAAATAAAATTCCCAACATATCCCTTCGCATTATGGCCTAGGAGGGTGATGTACTAAAATATTGTTATTTTAATTTGCTTGAGAAATCCAAAATTTTGGACCATTGTGGCATCACCCCTGAATATGTGAGCGCTAACGCCCCCACATTCAGTGCAATGATAGTCATTTCCATCGATAAGAAGGCAAGCTTTGCACCCGTCTGCGTGAAACATAGATTAGGTACGTGCAAGAACGTGCTGACCGAACATTGAAGAAGCATTTCTTTCCGGCATTCAAAACCATAGAATATGAACATAAAATTTATTTTTTCCAGTGACAATTTTGAACTCTATTTCCAACCCTAACGCCTAACTAATAGGGTTCAAATACAAAAAAAAAAGTCAACAAAAAGAAAGAGTGTGCTGAGTGAGTGCTGAATATCAAAAAATCTGGGCAAACAATATTAATATCCAGCACACGGAATTAGGAACAATTGCGGAACCTGTCTCTACGGCCAACCTCAACATTATCAACTATAAACAAGAATATGACTATACTCCTAATTAAATTACCAGACACCATATTTAGCTAGCATTAAACCTAAGGATGAATGAGTTTAAGGAGTAAGTAGAAAGATATTACGACATGGTTTGTGTATTAGATATTCTAAAGATATAAACAACATTTAAATAATATGTAAAATCATAAGAAAAGAAAAAGGTATACAATATTTTGTAATCTCGATACCATGGCCTCATATGAAGAGCGCCTTAAATATATAAGTGATTACCATCACTAATTACGTTAACAAAATTTACAGTTAGACCAAAAGAACAATATAGGACTCTTAAATTTAACCTCTGGCAAATGCTCATGTTCTTTACAAAAATAATTATCAGATTTCTAACGTTTGCATCAACTAGAACAATCCACATTTATATTGCCAACACTTAAGAAATTACCAACAATAGAATAAGTTATTAAAGCGGCTATTGCTGGTCTCTCACTAGCGCTGATGACGCCCTATACATTAAGTTCATATGTAAACATTGGAAGTGAAACATTAATAGCACTACTCAATAAACGGTATCCAATAACACTAAAGTTCAATATAATAGAGATAAGCCTTAAGTCCAAAGAAAGGCACTGTTATTTAAATTACTAGGTATACGTTTTTGTTAGAGTCCATTAACATAAGTTTATTATCATTGAGAAAAACCTAGGGTCCAACAAGAAGTATTATTATTTACAATATTACTAGATATGCTTTCTAGTTAAAGTCCAAAGTTTAAGTCCGTTATACATGAAATAAATATTTAATGCATAAAAAATATTATTATAAATACTATTACTAGATATTCCATTTTGTTCGAGCTCAAAGTTAAAGTCCATTAACACTTGAGTTAAATACTAAGTGCACAATAAATATTATTATAAATCATATTTTTATAAATATGTTATTTTCTTCAAGTTCAAAGTTTAGATCCATTTATACTTGAGGTAAATACTAAGTGCATACGAAATATTGTTCAATTTCAAAGTTTATGTCCATTATGCCGAAAAAGAGTTTTGAAAGTAAAAGATTAAGCCGAGAAAGAATTTTGCTTACATTATTAATTTCCGAAGCCTCCGTTTACTCAAGCGATTACCTAAGCCAGTCCGAGAGTGACACTTCACTCACACGATCACTCTTTTATACGGTAAAACACAGTCCACAGAACACGGAATGATAGGATGACGAGGGGGGGTGGGGACAAAGAACATAAACAAGGAGGGGGGATTATATACGCTTCCAGACTGGAATAGAATAAAAACTTGGCACTGACGAAGAGTGTCTTCTTTCCAGCCGAAGATCTTTGGCTAGGGGAAGTTGTTTCTGAGAGTTGAATAGGCACTGTCTCAGTATTCTGTGATCAGTCGTCTTGTTCGGTCGTGTGCGATTCGATGGGCCTAGTTTGGTGTGAATTTGAGCCAGTAGAAGACGGTGTCAGTACAATAGGGTAAGTCCGTTGTTATTGATTTGGTGTTGGTTATCTCTTAGCTAATGCTATAATTTGAATGGGGCCTGCTTCATACAGCAGAAATGAATAAAAGGGCGATGTATCTCACATACTCTCCCAAAAATCTCATAGCACCTGTGTGAATATTCTGCTCTTTCCAAAGTGAAAAATATCCCGCATACCTCACAAAACTTTTTGACATCACAGATCGAATGTGACTTCTGCAAACACCAGGACGTTAATGGTTATCAAAACAAGTCTGGCTTGTGAACCAACGCCCACAGTATTTAAAGGTCACCACTATATCTCCACTGCAAACCGCTTTATCGTAGCACATTTTGCAAGCTGATTCGCATCTGTGTGCATTCTTATGATCAAACGTCATGGGGTATTTTGAAATATTTTGAATGTAATTGCCATTTTTTATTTAATTTACCAAGAAGATGGCTAGTTAATTTTCTTTTAGCGTCCCTTCTTAACTCAGACATATTTTTAAGAAGTTAACGATCCATACCTTCACATTAAGGGGCACGTTTATTAAATGTGGAATTCGTATAATCTGGTTTGCTGGAAACAGGGAGTTTAGGGTTCAAATCCTAGTTGAGTATATTAAGGGTGTTTTTTAATTAAATGGTTCCCTCCACGTATACTCGGATATATTTAATTCAATTTCTACTTTACTTTTCCTTACCTTATAAGTGTAAATATATGTTGATTGTCCACAAATATAGTAAGATTGATGCAAAAAAATTACTAATATGCTGGGTGAATTAAGAGTTCACTTTTTACATACCTTATATTTGTTTTGTGAGCTGATGGAGGGGGCAGAGAACAGAGCGCATTGATGATCTAAGTTCACTGACAAGAGGAATGGACGAGTCGTAAGGCAGAACACTTAATAATAATATGAGTTCATTGCTTTTGTCATCAAAACTTCCTATCGCTTATTCAGTTACTTCTAATAGAGGTACATGGCTGAAATGTAGCACTGTTCTTATTCATAATTTGCCCAATGATGCAATTTTTTTTAATACATGCTAAATCCATAATATGGTGCACAGTTCTGCCATTGCAGGTCATATTTAGACATATCACCTATACTGGAAATATACCTGACATAGATATAGACCTTACCTTATTAATTCAAACATATACTACTTAGGTTTACAAAATTAAAATGTATATATATAAAAAACAAGTTTTTTTAACAAACGTACCTTATGAAGATAAAATATATGATGTGGCATCTTCTTCTCGACGAGATCCTCGGAAGGAGATAATGAGGTGGTGATTAAGTCTATGTTGCAGGAGTAAGAACTACTCTTTAAATTTTATCGTCATAAGGTATTGTTTTGAATAACTTGTTTTTGATAGATTTTTATTTTTATCTTTTTGTAATAGAACTTTCCAAAACATTTATAAAAGATTAATGTTATGTTAAACAAAATGAAAATATTAAGCATTTTTAATATTTTTTATGATGTAATGAAAAAATAAAAATGTATTTTAGGATATCTAATTTCTATTATAGGAAGAGAAAGTATTATAGTCGAGAAAGTTAATGCAATTAAGATATATTTTTTTCATTTTATATGCCTACGAAAGAAAAAATAAGTGTTAGTCTTACAATAATGGCCGTTCCCTTCTGGTCCTTGAGATGGAGCCAAAATGTTTAAGGGATCTCATTAAATCTTGATACTTAGATGGTATATGCTCTGGAATTAAGTGTTCTTAAGATTGATTAGGAAAATTCAAAACTTTTTAAAAATAGCTCTAACGATTTTCAAATGTATAGAAAAATGACCCCTGCAAATTAGAATTGAACTTAGAACCTTTGGCTTAGCGTTCCAATGATCTAATCACTAAGATATACAGGGATATTTCCATGCACGGCGTCATTATTCACCCATATTTTGAGGCATAGTCTGTGATGGACGTGGGAATATTATTGGCATTGTAGATTACAAGTGAGTCAAGATGAAAGAAAGCAACGCAATACAATTAAGTATATACAGAATTAAAGGCGAAGCTTGGAGGACTGTTGTTCGTATGAATAAAATTGTATAGTTGTATTTCAGAGAAAAATTAATTTAATAGTACTTAGCTGTTTAGTGACTTCTAAATCTCGAATATTTTGAAAAGGGCTTTAACAATTTTGCCTAAAATGAGGAGTTGTTATATGAATAATAATAATGTATGTTGATTTTATACATTTAAAAAAATTATGGTTAGCTGAATACTAATTTTTATTATGATTAATTTTTCAAAATTCTCAGAAAACTAATAAAAATAAGTTTTAGTTATCAAAACCAATATACTACTTTGTTAGTCATAATAAACCCTTTTAAACATTTAAAATCAAAATTATTCATGGAATTTATAGATAATCGAGTTTTCATAATCCGTCGTCAGCAAGCTACCTTAAAACTATTTATGTTTGCAAGAACAAAGATAAGTTCTTATTGATCATACTAAACAATGGAAACTTTACAAAAAAAAAAGTCCCCTATAAGGTACCATATAGCATTTAAATATCAAATTTTAAATAAATACATCAAACCATTTCAGCTGGACAGAAAGACCCATTTGTATGTTTTCGGTGCTCACAAAACATAAACAATCGTCAAAATCTTGAGGTTTAATATTTTCACTAGCACAATATTTCTCTACGTGAGATAGAAAAAAATTGGATCTTTCAAATTTGGTTCAAATTTTATATATGAAAAATGTAATCCGTTTTTTTATGAAAGCTTGGTACCTTACAGATAGATAATTCCGAATTTTCAAAAATAGTTTTACTATAACAGACTACATATGAAAGTATGTAGGATTGTCATATACCACTTATTTACAATTAAGATTTGTAGGATTTTAATATGACAGTTTTACTTAAATTTATAAATATAAATTATGTGATAAATTATTTAATGTTTGAATCTCAGTAGTCAAAGAGCCAAGATGGCAGGGCAAAGAACCTCAGCGTAGAGGGAGAGTAATGAAATATAATGCTAGTCTAATGTGTGTAATCTTGTAATTAATTTGTATACCTTACTCTTCAAACAAATCTAGCATTTATATACGGTCTTTTTAGCTTCAGATATGTGTACATTAGTTAAATAGTTGCTTTACATTTCTAAGAATATAACCTCAGCACGTTTATTTGAGAGTTAGGGAGGAAAATTGAAATTGAAAAAAAAACTAGTCATACTCGTCGAGTGAAAGGTGTATTTGTTCTGTCAGTTCTTACTCTATTCATAAACTTGTTAATGAGTAGGAAAACATATAGATATTAAATGAAAACTTGGTTTCTAATTGGGTTGCTATTGTGTCTTATTTGGTGTATTTAATTTTGTTTTCTAAACATAAAGCTACATTAACACATTTAATACGGATTAACTTGGGTAACACATTTAACACTAAATTCACAATGTAATTACCAAGAATTAAGATGAAGATTTTATATGAAAAAATGTTTACAAATAATTTAAACGACAAATTTAATAGTTATTTACCATAAGGTATGCGTTATGGATTTATTGTTTCACACGTAAAGAGCTTAAATGATCATAAATATATTTTACAATTATTGACTTTAGTAAGATCCAAAAATCACTATAAATAACATAAAATATCCTCTAATAAGCCCTTTATTGACAATAATAGTTTTAATAAATGTAATATTTGCTAATTATATAAATATCTAAAAAAAATTAGGTCAATGAGATCATATTCTTTTTTTACAGGTGATGTGCAGTTAAATAAAAAGGTTATTTTAAAAATACTCTAAAATTCATACATATTAACTTATAACGTTATAAATTATGTAAAATTTAATCGGGCTTAAAGAAAGCAGCAACACAATCGATATTTCTAGTGTCGAGCTATTTACAGAAAGAAAAAAAAATTATATCCTTCCAGCGTGTTTTGTGTGCTAGATGATAGAGATTGTTTTGAAACGTAAAAATCTATATTAAATATATGTACGTATTTATAAAATCCAGCAATTTCTTTTGATATTTCGCAAACTATGAGTTATTTATAATTTCAAATAATAAATATTTTGATCTTCAAATAAATTAACATTTAATAAAAATATGTCTTGAATATATTTATATCTCATTAAGAGAAGCAAGAGATTTCGTCCATCCCTTTAAAAATTCCTACAGTGGTATCATCTTAGGACTGTGGTGTGTTAATTTTAATAACATGTTCTTTATCATAATGTAATATTGCAATAAGAAATGGTGTCATAGTCCTATAAACCAATAATAATAATATTTTAAAGCCCCTTGGTAAGTTCGAATTGAGATTGACTCGATACTGTGTTGCATATACCTCAATCGTAAATACCTTGTGAAGGGTGGACTGTAATAAAATAGTGTTTGTTTGAGTCAATAAAATATCAGGTTTAAAAAACAATTTCAACAAGGAGTACAATACACTTGGTTAAGTAAATGTGGGAATTCATATCATTGTTTTATTCTTTTTAATTATTGATGGTTTGTGTGCAACAATATATTACACAACAGTATCGCTCTTGACATTTTTTATGCAATGATCACATTTCACCTATTTGAAATGTAAGAAGAGATAGATAATATTATTTATTAAATATATTTAATTGATATTTTATAATATGAGAGTATATCTTAACTTGTAATTGGATCAGGCTAACCATATTGACGAATACATCGATAAAGGCATCGATTTCATCTAGACTAGTTTTTTGGTGAAGAAAGGGTTGTGTTATGAATCCCAGTTATATGTACTGAGGTTGTTTTTTACTAATTGATTTCCACTCTACCTTCATGTAAATTTGATTAAATATCATCTATGTTTCTATTTTACTTATACCTACACCATTAATTTAAATAAGCAAATATCCCGGATAAAGAGTAAGACGCGGGGCTATAATATGAGGCTGCATTTAACTAATATTGGACCGAAAAACCCCGTGATACAGAACTGATAAAAGCTGTAGCATGTCTACTATATAAAAACATCTACAATCGTATCAATGGAAAAATAAAGTAAAGGGATTAAAATAAGAAAGTTAAAACTAATATATTCCTTTATTATAAAGCAGATATCAACTCACATGGACTGGATGTTAGTGGATGCGATCTCCACGCGGTGGCTAGCCTTTCCAGCAGCGCCGACATTTTTCATTCTTAATCGTCTGACACACGTGGTTGAAAAGAAAGATGTTCTCCCTTAACTCAACCGTCCTTCTAAAGAGCGCCACAGTCCTGGCGGAGACGCCTTGAAACTCTTTTTCCTCTATCCCCACCCTTTACCCTCCTTGATCCTATCGTCTGGTTATTTTCCGTCGTAGATCCACGGTATAAAACGAGCAAGCTCGAGACCCATATTATGGCATTTTATTGTAACTAATCGTCAGAGAAAGAACGTCTGCTCCAACGCCACCAAATACTGATGGCCATGGTGTATCCAGCGCCTGTTTCTCCGCCGTAGCGCAGAAGAAGTCTACTCTAATTCATCAAGTATTGTGTCAATAGTTATTATTCTGATTCATATATCCTTCAGACATAGTTTGTAGTGATGGAGATATTGTTTTGATGTGTCTTCGTTGTTGTTTATAGTCAGAGCGGCTAGTTATGTTTTCTAAGTCCTTCACACATACTATTTATAGTCAAAGTGACTAACGAGTGACTAACTATGTTTCAAGTCCTTCAAACATGTTGTTTATAGTCAGTGCGTCTAACTATGCTTTCTAAGTCCTTCAGGCGTGTTGTTTATGGTCAGTGTGACTAACGATGTTTTCTAAGTCCTTCATACACAGTCAGGTTCTCTGGCTGTCCTTTTTCCCTATGTCCATCAGACGTTGTTTAAATACGAGGGCTCTGTGCTCTATATATATGTGTAGGAACAGGTGTTCAATTTTCTCTATTCTATGAATTCATATTTATTTACTAAGACATAATAATATTCATGACGCCCTAAACGGCAGGTTCACGTTTGTTATTTTCTTATGACTACAAGCAGGTCATCTAGCACTTTCGTCTGGGACCTAGTTATGTCAGAAAACTGTATGCTGTCTAGTTGGCACCTATTGTGTTACTATTTGCGGTGTGCAACTTGTGAGAAATACTAGTGTAATGTAGTGGCTCGCGTAGATAGTACTTTCTTTTGGCCCATTTGGTGCTTTATGTATCTATGTATTAAAAGATAGTATCTACTATGTGTTTCGTATGCCCCAGGGTGTGGGTAGTCATATTTATTATTGATTGCTCTGGCAGTACTCATTAGGAAAGGACTGGCCATAGTACAATTTGCTGTTGATGCCTGATAGCCATCTGAAGTATAACATAAAATATATAAGATCCTCTTACAGGACATTTCTTCGTGGATATATATGACTCACCTTGAGGTTTAATACAAGTTAACTAGCTTGACAGATATTCTCTTTAATAATTCTAAACATTTAGGATATATAAGTATGTACCTATTAGAAATTGGTTCTGTAGTATACATGACCTGGCCTTTCTAGCTTTAGTCTAACGACAGTCTGGCAATATTGTTTTTAATGTATTCTCTCAACGTAAATGCTCATGTTACCGTGGTTGTGTTGACTTAGACACTTGTTCTCCCAAACAACAGTCTGTACATATATATTTGGAGTTATTAAATCCAACCACTTGCTCTATTCAGCCTCGATGTATTCGCTTTTACTCTGTATCGCCGACAGGTGGTCCAATCGAACATTATCAACTTTTATAACTGTCAACCATTTAACATAAAATCTTTTCTCTAATGTAATCCTTTATCTTATTAATTGTTTGTTACATAAATTTATTTGTGTTACTTAATTGTTTTCTTGTGCCTGTTCAATCTACCAAATCTGTTGGTAGAGAGATATCTAAAATTTGTTTGTGAAAGAAAAAACTAAGTCTTCTTGTATTTTTTTGTCACTGCATTTTACATTTAAAAAACACCACCTTTGGCACACCCGGCCGGGATCGAGGTACGATCTCCCCATTAATATATTGTGAGAGTGACGCCTTAGACCATGATGAGGTCACCAAAGCGGATGAGTCTTCATGTTCAACTGCTTCATTCTAAAGTCCAATTTTTAATGTTATGAATTCATCCGAATGCTAGAAGTGTTATTATACCTACTCTCACGTATTCCTACAAAAGCTCATGTCATAAACAGATGTTTCCTTTTATGGATATTATCAATACGGCACCTAAAATATTATAAATTTTGTCCGGAGAAAAATACGTTTATATATTTTTTTAAGTTCGTTTCAACCAGAAGCTCTTACTAAATATATATTTCCGATAAAAAAGATGAATGATAATAAAGTTGTGAAAGAGTTCCCCATCCCACATAGCCTTTAGACTACTGCCTCAATACGGATCCACTCAACAGAACCGTCAGTTGTATTGGGAATGTTATACTAGGTGGTATTAGGGTAAAGTTCTCGCTTTAGGACTTGGTGTTCATGTGTCCAAATCCATAAGAAGACGATGGATTTTTTTGAGCAATCAAAATTCCTAACAAATTTCCTTAACCGTCGGTTCCATATTGATCGTGGCAAGTAAAATAATTCTGTAGGGTTGTGGCATGTAAAATAACCCTATAAATTATGTGAAAACACTTACACTTATACAAATACTTATACCTTTCAATCTCGTTCATAAAATTTATCGTGTGCTGGAAATGATTTATCCATTGTAGTTTTCAATTGGGAATTGGACATTATTCTTCTTGGCGTTGAGAAGGTTTCACGTTTAGGTGTGAATGCAATTTATTAGTGATTTTTGACGTCATATTTCAATTAGTTTTACATCCACTAATGTGTTCAGCCTGTCACCTGGGTCAGTTTTTTATTCAAGTTATATATTTTCCACTACCGGCTTGCTATGCCTGTCGTGGCTTAATATGCCTGATGGTCTAACTTAAGACTAGGATCGGCACAGCATACTGTCCCCAGACGTTAATTCATCACTGTGAAAGGGATAACTCAAAAGTCACCAAAAGATAAATTTTTTGGTCAGGCCACGAATTGAACCCTCAACCCTTAGCTCAGTAGATATACATTCTACCGACTGAGATAAGGTGCCCGATACAGTTCATTTATTAATGTTATACCATATATGCTCCATGGACAGTAGGGAAAAGAAGCCTTAATCTCTGTGAAACAATAAGATCCTTTTAACTTGGTATGGTTCTCACAATCAACATTTCTAGAAGCTGTAGTTTCCGGAAACTTTTACTTTAGTAGTACAGCTCACGGCTAACCAAAGGAAAAATTATGTTAACTAAACGATTATGTCCGAACACGAAAACGTATCAAGGTGTGGTTTTATGCATTCTTCATTTGACAACAACAACATTGGGCAAGTTTAAAAAATCATTTTAAAATAATGTTTTTTTAAATGTTGTTATGTTTTATATCTTTTTTAACAATTTATCTGGTGTTAATTCCACGATTTTTGAAGGAGAATACAGAAAATTGCACTACGATGTGACATCTGGTTTGAGCTGCATTTACCTACGTATGCTGGGTGTAATCCGTGGGTCAATATGGCATCTATAAACTGTATAAATATTAAGTCTAGAGAAACTTCTGACAGATGTATAGTGGCTCTCATTTCTGTCCAATTCAGATATCCAATTCAGATATCAAATCCCGGTTGAGAGCAGTGTACTTGTTTTTAATTACTCTAAAGTGGTATGCATTCACTCTCCATTGTGAATTTTGATTAACTTAAAAGGTTTGTATTGTGATTTGCGATTCTGGGTCTGAATAAGGAGGTTACTGTTCTAAACATACCACGGTAACTTTTGGAGGTTCTCATTTGAAATTTTATCCTTTCTCGCCTATAATATTCTGGTTTTTTCCTCAGAAATTACCCTTCGACTTTTTGTTTTAGCTATTTAAGGTACATTTTGAATAGTTCATTAGGATAAGAATTCTAGTGCTAAAAAAATAGATAGTATTTCCCCACGATCTACAGTTTGTGCTAGCTAGATTAATTGTGGTAATATTCCACTACCAATGCGGTCTGTTGGTCAGAGTTGCTGCTTACAGATCCAGAGATCTTGGGCTCAATCCATGGTGCTTCGAAAATGTTATATGGAGCAGTGGATCTGGAACGGGGTGAAACTCTGCCTCGCGAGGAAAAAGGAGCCACTTAAATAAAGGTAGTAGCTCCAGGATAGAAAATTGAGATTAAAGGTCAGAGGGCTCGTTGTGCTGACCCCATGACACCCTCCATCCACGAATGTTGGCACTCTTATAGCTAATAGCTATGAACGCTCGGTCGGTTGCGTGTTTGAAGGATAATACCATGGGGTTTATTACATTGTTTAGGCAATATATATATATATATATATATATATATATATATATATATATATATATATATATATGTATATGTATATATACTCATATAATCACAAACCTAACTAAGCTCTGGTCAACCGGCTTTACATATTTAACAATCTAACATTCTATCAACTAAATTATCCACCTTTTACTTATTTTCAGTTGATTGCTGAGTTGGTTGAGTGGTCGGTGCCTAAAGCCAAACGACTAGGGCTTCAAATCTTATCCGGGTGCCATTGTTCTTTCTATATGTACACAATCACTCCATAAATATGTGATATGAAAAAACTTATTTGTTAAAAGAAATCTAGTTGAGCCATACCTATCCCTAAACATCCATACCTAACACCAATAAAATGTATGCATCATATGATACAGTATTAATAAAATATACTTTAGTATACAAAGCCTAGTGTGACGTCCTTAAGGTTCCAGGAAGCGTACCATAAATAATATCCAAGGAGTCACAAGAGAAAACAGATTGTTTATTTATTTGTTTACATAAGTTAATTCTGAAGTATAGACAGTACATCATCGTTTCAAGAACAACAATATTGATTTGACCAATTTAACGTCTGGTGTTCAAAAATGAGACAAGTGGCTTTGCTGAAATAATAACCTCGCAATAAGTTATTATATATACTTAAATAAATCTAAAACCCATAGGCTGCTGAGAATCAGCCCAGACTATACATTATTATAACATCAATTAAAAATAGGCTGAAGCATCACAAGCTCTCAAGAATTTTTTTTTTCTATACACTCGTTAAACTTGGCCATTCTAAAGCCTTTCCTAAAAAGTTATCAACAATAATTATGTTTATATCAAAACATAACAGCTCGGCGCAATTCAATATAATTGTCTGTCAATAACGCAAATAGAAAATGTCTGAACCTAACAGCTGAGAACAATTTGATATAATCATCTCTGTCAATAAACGCCATTAAATGTTAGTTCAGTTTAACAAACAAGAGAACTATATTCTGACTAGGCGTATCACTAACGCCATTAAATATTAACTTTAATTTAACCAATAAGAAACCTATACGTTGACCAGACGTATCAATAAACGTCATTAAATATAACTATTACTATTACAAATATGAAAACTACATGTTGGCCAGACATATCTATAAATGCCATTAAATATTAATTTTAGCATAACAAATAAGAGAACCATATTTTTAATTTAGTCAGCGCACCAGAGGCCCCAAACTCAGCAAACTGATCAACGTAAATTAATTAATAGCAATATAATGGTTAGAGCGCGCCGGTAAAAAAAAACCTACATATTAACAATCACATATACTCGCAACAATTCCACGAGATATTTCCAAATCCCCAATGAAAGAATATATTAATTTTTAAAGTTAATTCCAAACGACAATTTTTTAAAGCGAAACCCCTCTATAATGATATCGAAACTGAATTTTGAAGTTCATGCCCTAGAGAAGATTTAAGTCGGCACCCTCACCTTATAAATGCCGGCGGTACAATGGGTAAATATCCTAAAGTTACAAGCCATTTTATAGCACGCAAACTCGAGCAAATTCACAGAGAGGGGAAAGATGGGTGGAGAAAACAAAAAAAAGAAGGGAGATTAGTAGTGCTCTGATGGGGGAAACGGTGACACTGAGAACTATCGAAGGTGCTAGGAAACTTCCACAGCCGGAGCCAGAAACTGCTATGGTCAAATTCAGTTCTTGTTTATTGCGGGCGCGGCAACCATCACGAGCGCGGTGTTGAGTCCGGCCTCGCTTTAGTTCGCGGTATACCTCCCTCGGTGGAGAGTGTTGTTAGGTGTGAGCTCCGGAGTGCCCCATTCAACAAGGCAGGCGGTGAGTACAGCCCCATGTTACGGATCATTATACAGTTGGTTTCTTCTTAGGCATAACTTTGTTTCTTCTTTGGTGTAACACCGTTACACTAGTTTTTAATTAGGATATCATGGATTTATTTTTAGTTGGCTTCCCATACCATTAAGGTAAAGGGTAATACACATATCGTATTATAATATTTTAAAGACTAAACAATTTTATTTTTTATAATATTTTTAAAATTACGTGGTGCTGAAAATAAACTATAGCCTGATTATCATTATTAGAACTAACAGTTAAAAAAGTTGTGAAATCCACTTTAATATAATATCAATGCAAACAATACGTTTTGCAACTGAAACTTTTAAAGTATAATTTCAATGCTGAACGTTATAATTATATAAATAAAATGAGTTGTTGTCGAGTATTTTTTACTTAATAATTTTTTTTCATATTTTATCAAATGTACGGTAATTTTATATTTTCTTTAAGTTTACAAGCAAGTTTTAACCCTAAATAATTAATAATGGAAATTAAAAAAATCATTGTAGTACAGGCAAACAAATGCATGCATGAACTAAGAAAGTTATATCCAATTTAGAGTTGGGTCAAATAGAACACATTATGATCGATTCTTAGAGCTCTTCATTTTACCTATTTCCGAATCTATAATTCCTTTCCGAATCTTGGTAATAATTATTAATATAATAAGGAAATATAAATATGATAGAATAATAGAAAATAGAAATAGTAACTAAATGTTAATACATACTTTTTATAATGAATTAATTATATGACACCTACACATTAATATAAGTGCTAAATTAATCTTCTGTGGGGTGTTTACTAGGTTCATCCTATAATTGTAAGGTGTTAGGAATTAATAAACATCGTTAAAGCTAAAACAAATTTAACTCAATATTGAAACATAAATTCGAATCTTGAATACGATATTTCCTATAATACTTGAATCTCAAATATCCTTAAGGATTCTAGGATGTTAAGGGTTTGAGTATTAAAAGGTTCCTGTTATAATTCCATTTATTTACAAATGATTACCGGGACATGAAAATTGAAAGAGAAGCCCTGGGTGGGGTCATTCCTAAACTTTCTTTCACTGTCTCCTCTAAGGTTCAGGGCTTTTCTGAATCATTATTAATTTAAGGTGACATAACATATAACCTGAACGGGTAGTAAGATGCGATGCTAAATTTAAGGGTATACATTTTATATATCCATGTCTTACTACCCGTCAATTCATAATAATTGGTGTGCATGTGTTCTAATGGTCAAGTGCATCTAGTCTGATTTAATAGAAACCGGAATGTTGGGGTTCGAATATTGGCAACGAATACTGAGGTTGTAATTTCCTACTTGATTTCACTCTTCTTTCTCGCTAATACTGGTGCATTAATCTCTAGCTCTCTATCTGCTTCATCCCTAACCTTTAGTGTTGTTAGATTCGAATAAACTGGATGGATATAGGCAATGTAGAAAAAGTTATAAAACTAAGATAATTCTGAAGCACGTCCATACTTTATCAAATATAAAATTTAATGTTACTACGATTCTACTTGTTAACATTCACAAAATATTAAAATATACATATTTAATTATACAATAGTAGCTATAGCGTAAACTATTAAATTGGAATGTGTGTTGTTCAGTATGTGTAACATGTAGTCACAGTTAATGGCACAGTTAATTGCATAGAAATGCTCTTCACTGTTTATAAAACTGAAAGAATATTTATGGATTGTGGTTGAATGATCATTTTAATTATGTAAACATAGTTTCAAAAGAATTAAAACTTTGTATAGATACATACATTTTTTTAAAATCTTACTAAACCTATAATTGTACCATATAGTTAAATATATTTAAATTCACGTTAAGTGTGAACTTAAGTTATATTATTGTGGTTTAAAACGTTTAATGCCTTGTCCCTGTTTAAAGGTGTTGTAACCTGATGGTTGCATCCAAAATAGTATTCTATTTATAACCAAGTCTTTGATCAGATATTTAAAATATACTCTATATTCATTTATTGAATTCAATTTTAACAACTGTTACATAACTTCAACAGTGGCCGCTTCATCTAACGTGTAACTTTCGCAAAATAAATAATTTGCACAGGTGTAGGTAGACATGAGGATACTAATCCTGGTCGGTACCCTGAGCCTTTTCCCCAAAATTGTTTACCACTCCTTTCCAAACACATGCTGATATATTTTTCCCAATTTCTGCATTAATCATCCATAACACATCGGTGTAGTATAATTTGAATATGTGGACCCAAATGGGTAGACTGATAGTGTTAAGATTCAACTTATTCAGCTTATTGCTAAGTACCGGCTCCCATTACTACATTTTGTCTTTGCAGTACCATTTATTCTTAGAAAACCATGACGTTCAATGGAGCCGTTCACATGAATGACATGCCGCCACACTTTTATCATTGCTAAATTTTTAATATGTTGCAGTTACTTGGAGAAACGCAACTAGAAAAGTGTCTTTGAACATTAAAAGTGGCGTTGATTCCCTGAAAACCAAATAAGGAAAAAGGGTAGTCCTCCACAAGCGATATTTTATCGCAACGATAGTCAATTGTATTTAATGGGCTTATGATTGGATTGAAAATATTAGTGCTCAAGAAGGATCAGTTGAATTAGAAATAAATTATATAAAAGGAAGTATCAAAGATTTAATGGGAGGTTCTAGAAAGGAAAGTTTAGAAATTGAGTAATTCGTACATGTAAATCCTACTTCTCAATAGCTTAATAAATACAATACCTGGTTAAAAAATAACGTTTACTGATTATTTATGATTTTGACATGTTCCATTTATCATTTACTAATGATTTTGTTATATCACCTTGTGAATTTGGGGAATTCCAGGCCTCCACCGTGGTTCGGATTCCACGTTAAACTGTAGGTCCTCCATTTCATCTCGCAATCACCTACCATTACACATTAGAGTAAGTGCGTATAACCCGAACGGGTAGTAAGACGCGGTGCTAATAATAATAATATTATGTCACGTAATTAATATAACAAATTTAATATTTAAAAATATGTTGTTTGTAAATCAGTTAAATACAATATAAAATTAGTTTTAATGGAAAATTAACATTGTAAAAATCCGCACTGGTCAGCATGTGGTTTGAACGTCAAGTTCACAATCTGGTTTTCTAAAGATGGGGAGTTCAGGATTAGAATCTGGGTTGGATGTACTCAAATGTATTTTTATCATCTTTAATGACATTATTTTTCCTATACTTAAATTCAGGTACATATCAACTAAGTTACATTTTACATACCTAGCCACTAGCGTAATTAAAATGGGTGTAGCTTAGGTGGGTGGTAAAACCTGAATAATGTAAAGTAAAACATAAGTTTCTTTACTCAAGAAATAAACAACCATTTCTCTCCATCATTTAGAAAAATTCCCAACCATATCCATTTCTTCCAAAATTGAACAAAAACAAACTCTTTTATGGGTTTCTTTGTTTATTAATATAAAAAAGGTGCGAGTGAATAATAAAAGTCCCTTAGTAGATGACAGCGTACTTTTCAATCATTCTAATGTACTCTCCAATGTCTTGACTCTTGGAAAAGGATAACGATGACAGATGTCTATACGTTGTTAACTTCCCTCTGATGAAGAACACTCTCAGAAAGAAAAGGTGGGGGCGTCATTCCTAGTCATCATCCTCAGATTGATCCGAGAATATAGAAAGACGGCCTGCCACCAGAACTCAGTATCTTGAAATCACCCTGAAAAACATTAAAAATGTATTGTAAATATTGTAAAGATTTCCTATAAAAATAACGTTTCCTTAATAATTATATATATATATATATATATATATATATATATATATATATATATATATATATATACTTCTAAAGTAAATGCAAACTATTAATTTATTATAGCATGACATTGAAAGCTGTGAGATGGAATAATGTAACCAAGATTATTAATGCTGTTTACATTCACCCTATACCAAAATGTAATTATCTTATTAATTCAATTTAGATAAAACTACATTTGAAAATATTTTAAATTTATTTTTAACTATTCAAAGCACTAAATTCAAGCATTTCGATTAACAGTCTAATCCCGCACATCGATTAACAGTCTATTGAAATGAAAAATAAACCACCAAGTATATTTTGAAAGGTTTTGCATCATCAAAACACAATAATATTGTTGAAAAAATGAATTATATATTTTTTACGACATTAAATATATAAACGTATAAACGCATTAAGCGAGTGCATTAACTCTTACATAATACTAACAAATACTTAAATCTATTTTTATATGTTTTATCTAAAATGTAGACCAATTAATAAAAAATGGATTTACTTGTTGGCGTTATGAAAATATGGACAGCAACACAAAGCAGCTTTCATCTTAGACCATGAATAATTGTTCAATTATCTCATAAATAACACTCATATCTATTCCAGTCATATGGGCATATATATTCTGATTATGTTTATTAGGTTTACTATTTTTAAGAAATAGTTTATCAAACTTTTTAACTTTATTGGTCTCTGACACCATAGCTAAGCCGGTAGAGTATCTGCCTGATAAATTAATGATCCCGAGTTTGATACCAGGGAGAAAAATTTATCATTAGTGAAATGTGGGTTTCCCCTTTCAAAAATTGGCTGGGGGCTATTGATGTTCTGTCTGTTATCGAATTGTCATTTTATAAGTCATCTGCTGATATAATCACTCGGTTCAGAAAGTACGCATTAAATACCTCAAAATACCATCAACAGTATATTGTTAATCTTTATTGACAGTTTTTTACGATAAAAAAAGGAAAATTGACTTCACATAATGGTGTGTAATAGTATTAACTATAATCAATGGGCTATAATTTCAACCAAAAGGTTTTAATTTGAAGAGAATTCCAATGATAGATTTATTCAAGATGATTTTTGGTCATTGTTGTATCTTCTTACTTTAAGGGCTGAGATATTATAATTTCAGTGTAATTTTATAGTATAGTATAATATCGTAATATAATAAGTTTTCAGTTTTTAGAACCTGTTTCAAATTAATGTATAATTAAATAGAATTTACATCAAAATATCAGGAGGAACGCGTACTAAACGTCTAGCTCATATGGTCTGGTTTGCCTGGATAGAGTTGATGGGGGCTTGAATCCCATTTGGATGATAAGAGGGTGTTCTTTCTTAATTTGATTTCCGCTCTCCTTACACAAATAAGGTTACATTTCCTATAAATTATATCCACCTCATCCCTACCTCATGCATAACTAAATACATATAGTCCAGACAAAGAGTAAGAAAAGATTTTAAAATTTGTATTATGCACACAAAAGTGTGTTCTACCACGATGCTAACATTTGAACAGTAAAGTATAAATAAAATTAATACATTTCTTATCATATGGATTATTACATACAATTTGTGGTAAAGTTCTATTTAAATTTAGTTTCTAAGTAAAATCTTATACGGTCCCGTTCTTATAAAGAAAAAATGTATGTGTCAGAGTACACATGAGAAATAATGAAATGAAATTACTCGAATAGTATTAAATGTTAAAACTAATTAGAAGGTTTTGAAATCTTTTGCTAATTTATGGGAGATTAAACAAATTAGCCATTTGAATATTTTATTAATTAAAGATAAGTTAGTCAAATGAAAAGTATGCTGTTTAATAAATTAAGAGTAAGCTATTCGCCATTCTTACTCATAATTTTAAATTAACTCATTAAAGTTACATCAAACAACCTAAACTTTCAAAAGATTCAACTCTGTTTATTTTGTTTCCCCCTTTTCTCTCATTCTTGGGATTAAATCATATTCAAAGCTTTCTGAGATACAATCTTATTTAAATTTAATTTTTATTATTTTCCTCTACACCTACACGTTGATGGTACTAAATTCCGAACTTGTGTTTGTCTTTCAATATAAGATGTTAAGGCGTTACTATATAACAATATATATATTTATAATTATTTTTTGCATCGTATGTTATTACCCATTCGGGATATACTTTACATACTTATAGTATAGAGATGAGAATTAGATAGGTTTATAGCCCAAATGGGTAGTAAGACAGGGTACTAAAATATAGTAAAGTTTAGGAAAAGAATCCACATTTGAGTGAAGAGAGAAAGAAAACCCGTTCAGGATAAAAACGACTTCAGTTTACCTGAGATTTGAACTCTGACCTCCCCATCAAATTGAAATTTAACATATGGTTAGAGAGACTTCTTATATTAGGGATGCATAAACTATGGCCCGTGGGCCAAATACGGACCACCGGCGATTTCAATCCAGACAGCAGGATAAATAATTTAAACTTATTGCGTTGTGAAGCGGGCCTTTTTAAACTCAACAAAAACAATGCCAGAACTTGGTAAATCATGTTCAAAAATACATTGCAAACCTGCAGCCTCATTTTCATGTAAACAAGTGTTTTCAACCATGAAACTTGGGAAAAATGATCTTAGAGACCGACTGATGAGTATATATCTATCTTCTATCTTATGAATATCTTCCTCAGAGCTTAAACCAGATTTGAAAAATAAATGGTACGGTGCCCCACACAGACTTTCTCTCACTTTTATCTTAAAATAAACATTTATTAACTCGTAAGGTTTGTGAAACGAAATAATAGGTCCATACATTGTTGTAGTAACATTAAACCAAAGATCATAAATTAAATAATATACACTGTCTCTTAATAACGCTATGGCATTAGAACCTAGGCAAACTGTTACAGAAAAATTGATAAAAAATAAATATATTTTTCCACCAAACCGCATAAGAATCAAATTCAAAGACCTGCATTATTAAAAATTATAATATATACTGTATATTTGCTTATAGCCCAAAAACTATTGATTTTACAAATATATATTTCATATAAAAGACTTGTATCTTTAAAATTACTACAACTTTACAAAGATATTTCGTATCTCAAGCAGTTGTGGAGATATGATGAAAATTGGGAAAACTCCCTCATGTAAAGTACCCTCAAAGTCATTTTGATCAGAAAATCAGAACAGCCATCTTGTTTATAATAATAAACTATATCTATATATAACCTTTAACCAAAATCATTAGAGCTAATTTCGAGAAAATAAATTTTTTCTCTTTTTACCCTTGAGTAAGCTACCCTTAAAATTAAGGTTGGACATACAGCTCCAAAAACTCCTCGGGGGTACCTTATGAACACCCCAGATCCCAAGTTATAGCCTAATCTGTAGAATAATTTAGGCTCTCTCTCGAGTTACAGAGAGATGGCTCCGCGAAAGCCGATTCTTTTGTTTCAAGGGTTCATGAAACGTCGACAGTTTATCAAAATCTTGAGGTCACATTTTTTGACGATCACAATACTTTCTCTCCAAGGTGTCGAGATAAGGTAAAAATGCTGGAAGCCCATTCACAGTTTCACTCATCTCATACTCCATCAAATAAAATTAATCTTCTGAACAAACTAAGAAACATATTAAAAACCTCTACGTTATTTCCGATTGTTTTGCAATCCCAATGTATTTAAACTTATTCATGTCGGTCTAATATGTGTGTATAAATATTTTTTAGTTTAATTTTGAAGAAAAATTAATCAATAAGAGTCTTTGCCATGCCATTTATTTTTTCTTTTAGCCCTCTTGTAATTAGGTACATGCTCGCCTTTGACAGTATGATCAATGATTCGAATATTCATATTTAAGAACTACAACATGAATTAGATTCTTAACCTTAGATTGTTGTTAGCTTTATATCCATGCTCTATGAATTGAGCTAAAACAGTTCTTCCACAATATTCGTGGAAAATCTAGATATTTCATTAAAGGTTCGATTGCCATAGAGTTTTAAGAATATATAGAAAATATAGTTGGTAAAATAATCAGTTTCTTACTAGGAAAATGTATTGTGTATAATTTACTTCGTCAACCATATAATTTATATAAGTATGTTTTTCTACACGCTAAAAAAGTCACAGCTATTAATGTTTAGTTCAGCCGTTGATAAATAGTGACACAAATCTTAGTGAACGACAATGCCGATATTATTTGTCTATAGAACTATAGTCCTTAAAGTGTGATTGTATGACGTGTGTGCGTGTACTTAAAAATAAAAAAACTTTTTCAAATTTCTATATGTACTTTTCTGTTTGCATTTACAATAATTATATAGTAAACTTGGTTTTCCTTGTAACAGGAAAGGAAACCATTTAAATTGGTTATTATATAATTATTGGACTTTGCTGATAAAGTTTCAGAACTGAATTTAAGTGATCTTCTATTACGATCCTAAAACACGCATAATAAACAAATGAGCAAGTTTTGGGTGGATTGGCCCGGGTTATAACATTTACTAGAAATTAGTTCTGATTTTTCTTTAGCTTTTGAACGTTATAAAAATACAAATTTGACTATCAATATAAATTCTTGGATAAACTTTTATGACAATTTTGAAATTCTGTGGTCATAATACAAATTCAGGAAACTACTAAAAGAATTGGGTTGGTATGTTAGTTTTTAAGCAGAATCTTATTTTCAAATATGTGCGTTGAAATCCCTGAGTTGGAACTGTATGTTTGTTAGTTAGTCTAACTTCCCTAGGAAGCTAGTTTATACAAGATGTTCCATAGTAAATCTGATTTCAATGTGTGTGTATGGATGGATAAATAATATCTAAATTGCATTCAGCCTATAAAACTTACTATTATTTTTAGTGATTTGATTTTAAATTAATATGAAGGTCAATTTAAATAAAAGTAATTGAAAGATAAATTAAATATTCTATAAAGGTTCATTAAATTTAATCAGCAGCTAGAAATATGGAGAATAGACGTACTGTACCCTCCCTAAAGGTTTAGAGAAGGAAGCACACACATAAAGAAAGAAATACAAATAATACAGAGTTTTATTAATGATACATATAACAGAGTACAATATGTGACATTAAGCATAGTTCATTTGGTTTCCGTTGTCTTCTGTAATAAATACAATGTGATTGTAGAGTGTAGTATCACAACAAGTAGATAAAGAAATACATAATAAACTGAAAACAAAACGTCCAGTATAATGAGCCTTGTGAGTACAGGCAAATTAGCCAATAGTGGTTAACGAAAGCAAATTATTGTTTGGGATCAATATCCAGGAACATAAAGGCTCCCGAGAAGACAATCCTTACAACTCGCCCACAGCAACAAAGTGAACAGTGGCGGGTCAATAATTATAAACATTTTAAGAAATCCCTTGAACTGACCTCAAGAAAAAGCAATTAAGCAATTAAACGCTCTATCTATAGCACTTAATAGTGAGTTAACATCATAGTCACAATGAGGAGGTGCTAACCTAGTCCCACTTATACGGGGATAATTAGCCCCAGTTAGGGCAAAATAGCTACAGCCTAGAGCTATAGTGGCCACACTCACGAACAAAACTTTTCTACTAGGTATACCCAACTAGTCCAAGTACAACGAGAGTACGACAAGGAGGCCGTCTACACGGCTGCCAATAAACTTGCAATAACGATATAAAGGCTGCCCGAGGGCAGAGCCAATAATAAGTGGTAAGATACAGGATCCCATAATAACACAATACAAGCTACTTATCCAGGGCCAAGAGACCTAATTAGGTCATTAAACACATCTAGCACTCCCCCCTAGCGACTCGAGACGTTCCCATCAAACAACATTGCCAAGCAACCAATCTAACGTTAATTAGCCACATAGCCATAGTGATGGCTGTATATAAACATAATTCTAACATAACTCAAACTCATGCGGATAAGCCGCTTAACACAACACAAGTAGTGCATAACACCAAGAAACTATATTTGCTCATTGAACTATCATGCCCTATTTGACTCTTGTGACAACTCTTGTAATATCAGCCTAATTAGTTAAATACATATATACATAAATTTACCAGGGGATTGACTTAGAAATAAACGAGCACTTCATGACTCCCTAATAAGTTGAGCCGGTGCTTAACCTTCCCATTACTCGTCGCTATACATTTAGAATTACATAGCAAAAGATACACAGCTCGGCGGGTAACAGTACAAACCGTACGTAGACGGGAATTAGCCAGTCCGGCTAGCAAACAGTCCGTGCGAAACTTAACTCGAACGTAGAAATCAGTTGTGACAGCGCAGCGTTATTGTAGCCCCAGTGGTAGAGCAGGCGGCGTACTTCTAGTGCACCAGCGATAGATTATGGTGATCCAGGTGAGTCGGGATACTACCTACATGTAGCCCTTGCTATGAATCCACCGGACTCCATTCCTGCCAGGGCCTACTCAGATTAACTGCTACAGTAGCGAAGGTACAGTTAGAGACCTGATCAATCGTAAATTATTAAAAGTTCTGTCTCTTATTCTGCTCTAGTGGTATATTAAATCAACTTCCAGACTGAGAAGGAAATAGGAAGGGAAGAATAGGTGTCAGCCAATAACGTCTTACAGCTACAGCGCAGCCCAGAGCGGTCATCAAGAGGGGTTAAGCGCATGTGCAATGAGAGTATAGGGAAAGAGGCAATACGAAACGAGTGAGGCCCCAACATTAAAATTTCATTATATGTTTGAATACTGCATTTGAACGAAATTAAGCTTATAGGCGATGACCTAAAAACACACTCACATGGACATTTAGGTCAAGGGGAGACCAATCATTAGGGTAGTTCATGAAACCTAGACGATCTCTTGAGAGGTTAAAAAGTCACATGATTGTGTGAGCTAATATCCATTAGCTCGGCACACTATCATGGACTATGGTTTATTCTCGAGCAGGAGTGCTGGTTTTCCACTTTATAAGCAAAATAAATATGATACCTCTCCTAAAATTATATTCCATTTGGTTACATGATTTAAATTGCTTATAGCCAGTACAAGTGTAGATAACCTAAATCTCAGTAGTAGTAAGGCGTGCTATTATCCAGTGCTACTACTGATAAATGTTAAAAATAAAATGATATATTATTCTGTTTTTCTCGAGAAGTATATTCATGACATATACTTATTCTGTTCATATTTATTATTATTATTATTATTATTATTATTATTATTATTATTATTAGCACCGCGTCTTACTACCCGTTCGGGTTATACGCACTTACTCTAATGTGCAATGGTAGGAGGAATGTGAGATGAAATGAAGGACCTACAGTTTAACGTGGAATCCGAACCACTGTGGAGACCTTGCATTCCTCACATTCACAATTCATATTAATCTCAAAGTAAAACACATCAAGTTGTACCGTCTTTCACCCTCATCTATTTAAAACAAATGGAGCGTGCAGGAGAGCAGAAGAGATACAAGAAAATAATGTTGACAAGTTTATTAGTTATATCAAAAATAACAAACATAGTACAATGTCAAAGTATAGCTAAATAGCTGAAAATATTCATAATAGGAATTTACTCTATTAAAGATATGACCCAGAGATTACAAAATTAAATTTAGAGTTAAAGTTCAGTTCAGGGTCCATTCAAGAAATCCGACCCGTGGATACCTGGTTACAAGTTCATTGGTGAGGTTCGCCTATAATGTCAATATTTCGAGATACTAATTTGTAGAGTCCTCGTACTAACCCTAGCAGCCTAAGCACATACATGCTATACATTTACCTCTCCACTCATTATCAATATGAAGTTAAGCCCTAACTGGCTATAGGTAACAATTCAGCATGATAGCCCAAAATAAAGTTAACTCTATTAGACCGCAAGGCCGTCACTTTCTTTACCTTACATAACTGAGCTAAACTACATATAAACATGATTAAATTTCTTGAGCTGAAGCTTTAGTTACATTTTATCAAACCCTAAACTAGTAAACCTTATATCACTATACGTTACTAAGTTCAAATACCTATACATACAACTATGGTTAAACCTCATATGTTGTTATTTTAATAACCTTAACATCTGCTCGCCAGTATATCATAGACTTATAACTCAAGTCTAACCCACTATACAATTTTAGGACCAATTCTATTAATGTTTCGGCTAGAAGAATCCTATGAGGCACATCAACAATACATGGTGTCTGAGAGACGACAATCCTACTCATTTAATATTTACATAAAGAACCTGATAATTTAAATTTAGATACAGAGCCATGCTCTCAGCCTAAAAATCAGAGATACAACCAAATTCCAAGTTAACGCCAGATACGCCAAAATGGCTGTCCCCATTATTTAACTCCAATGATTGCTCTCAATAACAATTTCAGTCTAACCTGCGCTAACATAACGCCACCAAAACATGTTTACGCCTAACACATAAAGCATAATAAAGTACCAAAGTTTAGTTTCATATAAAGATTAATTTACACCCCGGTTGAATGCACCCAAGGATGACCGATTAAGGTAAGAGTGAAGATAGCACTTAAGGTGCACCAAAAGGATCTAAGTAAATTTTGACAAGCCGTGGATACGCCACTTAAATCCCATTAGTCATGAACTAAGTTAAAACCTCTCGAAGTTAAGCCTAAACGGTAAATTTAGAAAACAGTTCCCCCCCATAATAATGCCAAAAGGAATTTCAAAGAATAAGTAATCCCAGAAGAGACGTCGGAGAACACCCTCACCTTAATGAGCCTGTGGTATAGTTAGTAGAGATTAGAAGCATACAGTCCTTTTTATACGATTTGTGAGCGCCGATTCTGACCTCAGAGGGGGAAATGAGGGAAGGAATAAATGAACGAAAGGAAACGAGCAGCGCTCAGGTGGGAGAAAATGGCAGCTCTGGGGTTTTAAAGATAGCGCTGATAGCATTTAATTTTAAGAACACCGGAAACAGCTCAAGTCAAGTTCGATGATTTCTTCTTGGTGGGCGGGGCCTTAATCACAGTCGAAGTGAAGAGAGCGGCCCCACTTTCAGTGTCCGTTGGGTTTTCTCGAGTGCGTGCGTGTCCAAGGCGAGTGGAAAGTGGGCCCGTTCAACAGGGAATCGGTGAGTTTAGACCCATATTACTTGGCGTTGAATTGGTTGAGCTCGTACTCGTTTGTAAGATCGTTACAAAGTTATGTTTCTATAAACGAGACTGGATACAAAATATTTTGGGTGATTTGGATTGTTCGTACACAGAATTTTGACACTTCCGTTGAGTCACGTGATTTAAATAAAAAGGAGAGTATACTATTAATCAGAAGTGTGAATACTTTGCGGATGTGACCCACAGAGTACAATAAAACTACTCCCTTTCATCCACTGCTGTGCCTTAGTGTGTCCAAGGCAGGGTATATTTTAAATCCATCTTTTTCCACTGACAAGGAATTCCTAACTATTTTAATTTAATTTTGTTCTGTGTAACATGTAATATAATACAAATTTACCACTATATTTTATTACATTGAATGAGAAAATTTTGTCGTGTTTAAATTTACAAAGGATGATATTAATTATCATAACAACTTCAGTGGCGTCACTTTCACAAAAGACTGATCTTACAATGACGGGGAGATCGGGTTTTCACTCCTTGTTGGGTGTGGTGAGGCTGTTTATTTACTAAATGGTTTTCCACTCTCCCTCGACACAAATGCTCACTTACTCCAAAAAGCAACCTTCCTCAAGGCTTAAACATTATCATATTTAGTTAATATGCGTATAACTCGAACGGGTAGTGAAACAAGGTAACAAAGATAATAGTTTTTGGAAGTAAAATAACTTATTTAATATATATTTTTTAATTGGGGGTAAAAGGATGCCTTACATTTTAGGAAAATGGTAACTCTTTTTTAAAAGTCACGCCATGTCAATCCAAGCCTTGACAAAAATCGGCTACATATTGAAGAGTTGGTTACCTGATCACTTTGGGACGGTAGCCTGACATTCGATCCCACAAACTGTAAGAAAATATTGATCTATTTTATAAGGTAGGCCTGCATCTATTATAAATATGAAAAAATAATAAATCATCTCTGTATATTAACATGAAAGTATATTTTATATTTTCAATTCTGAAAAAATATTGTCTCTTTATTCGTTGTTGTCAATATATTCATGTTGAATTTTAGAACCATTCAGAGCTTAATAATTTAGCCGATTTTCTGAATATGAAATGTATAGGGTCTATTGATTATTATTCTCGCTAGAACACTATTCATATAAATAATGACAATCAAAAATAAACAGTCTACCTAAACACTATAACAGAAAAATACCGTTAATTTTCTCAAAAAACACATACCATCAATTTTGATTAAAACCTCCTGATTAAATTGGATTGGATTATAATCATTCAACTGTACTATATTCAGGAGTTTACTTTTACAATAAGTGTATAAATGATATTTGCCTCTTTCTTGGCATGAAACAAAGTTAAACTCTATATTTTAATTAGCTCTTATTATGAATTATAATTTAAATAATGGTTGGTTTTGGAAATGTCGATATTATATTTATTTTAATATATTCTATAACATGAATAATGAAACTTTATTTTATACTAGATTGGTATTTTAAGGATATGAGAAAAAGTACACCTCGTATTTATAAAGAATATTTTTTATTGTTCTACAATATTTAATTTATGTCGTTCATTGAATCTATTCTGTAGCTCTTATCTAAGTGGGCAATTACACAACATAATGAATTAAGCTGTTGGACAACGGGTTACTATTCAAATTTGAGGAATATCTAACATTATTTTTCTTTCAGAAAAAGCTCTCAGAAATAACACTTTGTTGTCAAGAACCCATTTATCTTAAAATTCTCACTAAAGTCCACTGAATGGTTTCTTGAAAGCCTAAAAGAGCTGTAAATACCGTAAAAGATTTCTAGAACGCAATTTTCTTGGAAACCTTCCAAAATAAGTCACTTGAAAGATAAGATGTGCAGCTCGCCAAAAAATACTGGTCAAGTAAAACTAATATAACAGTTCGTGGTTTTTGCCACATTTTACTACTTTATATCTATCTTCACCTCAATGGGAGCACTATCTACTCCTCGCTCCCACATTTCAAGAATCACCAATAGAATTGAAGGGTGTTGTTATTTACTACATGGTGATTAATTGAGGTCAAATATATATTTTCTTAGATGATAAAAAATATAGATACTATTTCTTTGATTTGTTGTCTTTATGAGCTGTTCTTGTAGCTTTTGAACTAATTGACAAATGTTGATAAAGCTCCATTTGGTCTATATCTGAAACTTCCATAATATATCCTTAGTATTTTTAGCGATAGTCTTGGCACAGTATAGGCTCTAAGATGCACTGAATTCCTTTCCTGACTTATCTCAAATAAGCGTTTCGAACGTGCACAGAAGCTATCTAAAAGAGAAGACTAAAGTAGCATTTCCATCTCATAATACCAAAATTTCACCAAAATTGATCAAAATCATCTAATTTCTCCGCTATATTTAAGATAAACAAAACAATACTCTCTAAAAAAAATTATTTTACATAGGGATTAAAGTAAGGTAGCCTTATATTTTACTATAGAATGCTGTAAGTCTTCGGTTTCTTAGCAAAGAAATTAAACTTTAAATTGTGGTTATTTATTATTACTATTAGTTATATAATTATTAGGTGTTCTATCTTACGACAGATCCATTTCTTTTTTCAGTGAACTGAGACCTCCAATGCACTTTGTACTCTGTCTCTTTCTTCAGCTGATTTTTCTTTTTCCTTTCAAGTCATCCAATATTTTAATCCTCCTCCTTCCTAAACTCCTCTTTCCCTCAACCTTTCCTTCCATCACATGCACAAGAAAGTTCCTCCTAAGGATGTGTTGGTTCCAGTTTGCTTTGCACCGATAAATCACATTCCCGATGGTTCTCTTCTCATTCACTCGTCATAAGACTTATTCGTTTATCAGCTTGTCTGTCCGCTTGTCCTTCTCAAATCTTCCCCAGCACCAAATTTAAAAGCTCTCCAAGTATTTATTTTCAATTTTTTTCTTAGAGTCCAAGTTTCAGCTCCATACAGCGTGATGCTCAAAATATAGCATTTTATCAATTTCCTCCTCAGTATAAACTCAACTTTGTGGTCAAGAAAAATCTTACTTGTTGAAAGCTTCCTTGAACGTGGTGATCCTCGATCTTGTTTCCTGGTAGAGTAAGAATACTTTGTCATCAGACCTTCCAAACTACTCTGATTTTAACGCCTGATTTACAATTTTGATTTTCAATGGCGCTTCATTTTTTTAAATCCCATCTCCTTTGACTCCTAGACCTTGATCTCCATGCCATATTTTCTCCTTATCTCCACCAGCCAGTCCATCATATTATGCAACTCTTCTTTATTTTTGGACAACAATGCTAGATCATCTGCCTATTTTATTGTGTTGATGACGCGTCCTCATATTCTGAGATTACCACGCCACTCTAGGGCTTCCCTGACCAGCGACTCTTCATAAAAGTTGAACGGACTGGGTGACAAACAGCATCCCCGTTTCACTCCCCTTTCTATCTCTACGCTGTTGGGCTTTCCATTATTCAGCCTCATCTTCACTCGCTATCCCATGAACAGGTTTAAAATCAGTCTTCTGTCCCTCCAGTCAATGCCAATCTTCTTGAGTATCTCTAACAGTTGATTCTATTTAACTCTGTCAAACGCCTTTTAAGAGTTGACGAAACCCATGTAGAGTTCTTTCTTTATTACCAGCACTCTCTCTAAAACTATTCTCAGCATCTCGATGGCATCAATGGTTCCTTTTGCTTTTCTAAATCCAAATTTGTCTTCTTCCATAACACTTCTCATTTTCTGTTATATACATATTTTGAGTACTCTTGCCACGATCTTCCCCACATGAGAGATGAGGCTGGTGGATCTGTGGTCACTGCATTTCTTGGTTTGTTTCTTCTTCTTTAGAGCCATCATCACTACGTCTAGAAAGTCTTGGGCCATTCACCTCTTTTTTATATCTTATTTATAAATTTTGTCAGATCCATTAATCCATTGTTTCCCAGTTCTTTCAGACGGTCAGCTGGTATATCATCATCTCTAGCAGCCTTACTTCTTCGTGTGTCCTTTATGGCTCTCTCCACTTCACTCTTTCAAATGCTGGGTCCTTTTTCGTTTTCCTCTACCTATTCTTCTGTTCCAATTTTTAGGTTCCCTGGTCAACATCTTTGTCATACAGTTTTTCTAGATATCTTTCCCAAAACGTAAGAGCATCTTTATGATCCGAAGCCATTTGACCTTTGGGGTTTTATATTCGTATTTTCCCCACACTTTTGTTTTATTCCCTTGCAATTCCTATGCTTTCTGTTACATGAGGTCATACCTTCCTTTTCTTTGCAGTCTTATAATCGCATTGAACGTCTTCTCTATGTAGCAATTCCTCACTCTGTTTGTTTCTCATATATATTTGGTTAGTACTTTCTCAAAATATATTTATCTAGCAAAATCTCTTATGCAAGAAAATTATACCTGTGAATTAATAATATAAACTACTTAAATTTATAAAGAGAGAATACTTTCAGAGTCTATTTCCAAAACAAGCAGTATAGCCACTTGACAAACTAAGCTGTACTTTACCTATATCTTACCTCGAATACTTTAAGTTAAGAAAACAATACAAAAAAATATCGAAGGGGTTTTTTTCTAGAAAAAAAAAGCCACAATACTATAATAAAACAGAATCTATAAATCCCACTAGCCAATTTTTGGTTATTTTAACCAGACCTATTCTGAAAAACGCTGTATACAGCTGGAAAAGAAATACGTTGGCAATAATGAATTTCTGTTTTGAACTGGATCTATGCCTTCGAACCATCTGGATATTTCATAAGCCCACCGTACTGGATTGCCAACTATAATACTCTTTGGTAATGATCATAATAAACACACTAATGTTCATCGTATCTGTAATCTTCGTGTATTGCCATAGCACTAATGTCACACATTGCTGTGTGGGTGATATTATGATTACACTTCCCTTCAATAACTTCTAATCCGGCAGGGGTGGTGGCTTAGTGCCAGTGAGATCGACTATTATTGGAGCAGCTTCCAGCGCTGTGATTTCCAAATAAGTTCTTTTATCCTCTCTATAAGCGAATTCTGTCTGGTACATTTTTTTAAATTATCCTTACTCATTCTATATCATTATATTAATGTCAGTTGTGAATTGTCAAAATGGACTTTAAAACTCATAGCAAAAATAAAATAGAAAAAATATATTTAGAAAATAATTCCCCTTGTAGTGATCGTGACTGAATTCTGGGAGACCAGTGTTTGATAACCAGTCGGAAGCATTGAGGGTTGTATTTTATCGTATTGTAGATTCCCATCACCTATCCAGTTAACTCACCTTGGTGGACGTATTGTTTAAGGCGCTACTCTCGCAATAGGCTAGGCTGCCTATGAAGGTGAGATCATGGTGTTATCCCGGTTTGGTGTATGGTTTCCCACACTCTCTCCCCACACATGCGGGTAAGCTTAATATAAATTCAACCTCCCTCATCCCTAATTCTTGAGTGTAATAAGTACATAAGCGTACACTCCGAATGGGTAGTAAGGAGCAGTGCTAAGAAGAATAAGGATCTACCCAGGTAGTGCTTGCATGTTCTTCAAGAGTTCTTCTTGAAACTTTTTCCTCGGGAATTATTGTCAAAGTCTCTGAAATTCAAAACTTGAACTATTCGACATTCCCTTTCACTTCTTTACAATACATATCGTCCACATCGGTGGGCATGTGGTTTAAAGTGTCAACCTTGCTCCGGGCTATTTTTCTGGTGATTGCGAGATCTGGGTTCAAATTTCACCCATGTTTTTTCCTTTAGTGATTTTACACTATCACTGCTCACAAATTTGCGTACAATGACTGTTAAATATAACCTTAATTTTCCCTACCCTATTAGCGTAAACATGCTGATAGCTCTAACAGGTAGTAGAGAGCCTCGGGACACAAAAAACATATATATGTGTGTTTATATATATATCCTACCGACAAATTTGGGTGTGCGCGAATGTGATTTTAGGATACGTGGTTTGATTAACAAACGTGTACTTAGTATTGTTTTTTTAAACCCAGTGACTTTCAATTTTATTCAAGCAAGACAGTGATAGTGACTTTTTGTAAAATGTACTCATTATGTTCACTTAAAAAATATACATCTTCTGTATTCGAAAATTTATATTTATTCATAATTTTTATTCAGATTAAGATTATCTCATGCTAATCGTATTACTTACTACCCGTCTGGGATACCCACATATTTGCTATAAAGGTATGAATAGGAGGGACAAGGGATTCCAGAGAAAATATACTCCCATCTGCATGGAGAAAGAGTAGAAAACCATTTAGTAAAAAACACCAATGTACATCCGATAAGACTTATTCCAACCTTTCCATCATCTTCGAACTAGATCAGCAGATACTGAGGACTTTTTACGAGTTTTCACTGACACTAAAAATTGAAACTTTAATTTAGATTAATAAAAAGACGTTATTATTTCTAAACCAGACTAACGCAGAAATAATTTAGTGTGCTTGGATAGTTAATTCACTTTTCCAACAATTCAACTTCTTCTTACTAATTCTGGGATTTTTGTGGGACATTTTATTCCAAAACTAATTTATTTGTAGAGGGATGATAAAATCAATATGTTTATAAAGTGTATTTCCATAATATACTATGAACAAATAAAAACAAAATACAAGTTTCATTAAGAAATATTATTATCAAACGTCCAACTTTTATATTATGGTGTGATAAAATGTATCATTAACTATTGAAAGTAGGTTAAATCAACTATAGGAAGTTAAATTATTCAATACTTTATATCAATTTTTGATTTGTTACGTCTTAATATATAAACTTTGGTTAAAACCTAATTACCTATCTATAATATTAAATTTGTGAGCTAAATAAATATTTATAAGATTATATTTCATTTGTAGGATAAGATTAATTCTTTATCCTTAACAGTCGTTAAATTAAACAAAATATTTACTATGGCTAGTAAATTAAAGCCCTATCTTAGATCTTATGATCAGTTTATTTTATAATAACACTATTAATACTTAAATTTGACCATCATGCTTTATAGGTTTAAATACAAAAATCTTAGGCTATAAATTTAAATATCTTGTATATCATTTACATTTTGTTAAATAAATTAAAGTTGGACAAAAGAGTTTTATCCCGAAACGATATATTATTTTAAGATATTAAATGCGGTGCGATACAAAAGTAAACTTATTACTTAAAGAATAATGAGTCTGGGAAATTTATCTCTTGTCCCCTTGAAGTCTCCTGGATTTATTTCCTTACATTCTCCTTTCCTTAACACTTTCCCACTATAGCTTTAAAATAATATAAAAGAAAGTTTGGAACCAGAGATTTGAAATAGTTTCAAGAGAATAGATTGCCTTTAAAAGTTTCAATTACAAATATATACATATTTTATAAAATATACAGTCCCTTTATAAGAGAGCAAACTTGTTAACTCAATGTGTTCATGATGATAAATACATTTTCTCAGCATTTTGCCTCTAAGAATTCACGGTAGTGGGCACATAATCTAAACGTCAAGCCTATTTAGTCTGATTTGCCAGTGATGGGATGGTTGAGGTTCATAGCCTGTCTGAATTTAATAAGGAGATAATTTACAACGTTTCATCCATGAAAATGTGTGGACATTTCCTCTAAATTCCACTTTCTTCATTCCTATAACGTTTTAATTTAAATTATATTCTCCGAAGAGGTTGTGAAACATAACGAAAAAATGTAAGCAATTAATTAACATATTCTATTATTTTAGTAAATAATTATGAAGTATTTAGTTTGAAATAATATTTTAATTAATCGGCAAATTGAGTAAACCTCATAGGTAGGCATGTATACTAAACTTCAAGATAAACTTTAACATAAAACTAGTCTAATTTACTCGTGACATAAAAGTGAGGGTTCAAAACCTTTCCTGGTATAGGCTATTGAGGGTAGTTTTTTTCTTAATAAACACCCACTTCCCCAACACGTAAATGAGAATTAATTTTCTTTAAGTTATACCTTACTCATCCCTCACTCATGAGTATACATATTATGATATCCCAGACAAGTGAAATGGTCCAAATTAAATTAAAATACTACCTATAGTTTAAACGCGAAGTATTATAACTTGGTTTATTAGACATTACTTGGCAAATGACACTTTGTGTTATGAAAATAATAATACATTCGATAATAATCAAACAATTCACATACAAACAACACTTAAATTATCATTAAATATTGTATAGTTTTAAACCATCTTAAATTATAATTAGAATTAATAAAGTTAATTTAAGTAGTTTATTTTTTGACACATAAGATAATATTTATAAAAGAAACCCGATTCGGTGGTCGCATGGTCTAATACGCTACTATCGCAGCAGGCTATACTATCGAATCATGGTTGTGTATTTAGGTTGGCTATTTCAAAGTGGTATTTCACACTCCCTACATGAAAATGTGAATACAATTCCTTTAATTTATAATCTTCTTAATCTCTAAAACCTTCTGTTTAATAATTAGTACATAAGCGTGTAGCCCGAACGGGTAGTAAGACGCGGTGCTATGACAAATAAAGAAAACATTTATAAAATAACACCCATTATATTAAAACACCACTCAAAAAACAAACTTTCACTAAAACACAATGCTCTTAATAAAACATATAACTTTAAATAATAAATATTCACTAATTTAAACCTAGAAGGCTTATAGTAAATGTATTCGACCACACTGAATGGAAATTATATGGGCCCCCTATATTCATAGTTGACCACTCTAATCACTAATTCATGTGTTAACAAGTAAATTAATCTAGTGTTAGTACTGAATATGAGCAAAATTCTCATATGTGGCCTAGATACCTAAGTTGATGTGCCTCAAAATTATAAAAAGTAACATTTTGGTTGTATGTGTAGCTAAAATAATAATAAAGTAATTAAGTTGAACATTTAAAATGTAAACTAGTGTACTATAATTTATATTTATAGAATTTAATATAAACATATTTAGTATTGTTAGTATAAATGAGAAAGAGTTTTTGTGAAATTACAAGCTTTTACTATAGTAAATCTATATAAATTAATTAAATAAAATAAATTGTTGATTAATACACAAATGATTTTTGATATCAGAACATAATTAAAATAACACATTAAAAATGTGAGTCAAGGTCACATACATGATTAACAAGTAAAAATATCGAAAAAACAAACACCTTAACTTAATTAAACTATATAGATAATTAGTAAAAAATGACTAGAGGACTAATGTCTGGCTGAAACATAATTGAAAATAAATATTACGAAAAATTGAAATATTGAAGAAATGTTGAATTATATAACAGTTAAATTGAATTCTATTATTTTATCTGAAATTCCCTTGCGCCTTTGTAGGCAGTGTAGAGACAGCCTTAAAAATTCTACATGTTTCGTCACATCAACGGCGCCATCCTCAGGACATTTGACTGTGTCTGTGTGAGATGTTCCAGTGAATACCAGAATTAGTGTACTATAAACTAAAACATGTGCTTAATTTCTTCGTAGCTATAATGGTGGTTGAATGATATCAGGTCGTTGGGCCTCAAAATCATGCCGGGTGATTTGGGAATAATTTTCACTATATTATTTTCAATGTAGTTTTCCCACATACTCTTCAAGACAATGAAAGCGAATTTGAACTTGATTGCCTCCTCTGAATATATCGGTTTATATTTGAAAGTGCTTAGTATAATAATGGGCTCATAATAAAGTAAATTAAAAGTAATCTACTGTTTCATAAGAGTATTTGTTATAACTAAGAAATTTTAAAGTAACTTAATTTCAGAGATCTGTTAAAGTCTTAAGATTTATCCATGGAAAAATTAATTTTTGTAAATCATCTATAATTTCTTTTTATATTTGAAAGTGATTTATTTCTTTGGTGGACAAATTAGATAGAACAAAAATGAACAATATATTCATAAAGAAATATCAGTTTACCGCATGATTAAAATGTATGTCACACGATAAATGCCAAAATTTAAAAAAAAAAACATATGCATATGTCGCGTGGGCTAGGTTCAAAGAATGTCCGTCTTAAATGTCGATAAAATTGGTTCTCAAATTTAGCAGACATCATGGGACAAACAGACGGATTAAATGCCAAGCGGTCAAGCTAAACGGTCTAGGACAACTGGGTGCTAGTGTAAAAAGGTAATGATTGTTTTTTACGTAAATACTTATTTTTGGAGCTGTTTAGAAAAAATCATAAAAGACGAATCTTAATTTGTTTGTATTTATAAAGATAAACTACATGATATTTTAAAAATTAAAAAAATAACCAAACACATAAGAAAACATGAAAAATACATAACCTAACGTATCCTAAACTAAATTAACGTAATTTAATTATTTAAAAAAATTAAAATACACATTTTTAAGGCCGTGCTAACTTTATAAATACAAACAAATTTACTTTCATCTCCTGATTTTTAAACAACTCTAAAAATTAATATTTACGTAAAAAACTCATTAGTTTTTTAAACTGGTGCCCGGTTGGCGGCACCCAGTTGTCCGGATCCACAAGCTAAAACAAAATATCCATCTACTCATTCAATAAGATATTACATTTATGAACATCAACAAACCAGCTACAAATTATTGTAATTACGGCACTATTCGTATAGAGGGGACCACAATTCAATTAATTTAAATTAGTTGAAAAATGGCATCTGAATACGATACTTGAACCCGGGACTTTTGGATGAGGCTAAACTTGAAACTTTAAGGTTGGGTGGAGGTGAAAGTGAGCCAAGGCCAATATTTTCGACGTTTATCTAAAATCATTTTTAGGACATAATTAATAAAATAAGTGTTCAGAAGATGCGTTTAATTTGATTTTTTAATGATAGTAATCTATACATCTCTTAAATACTTGTCATGGGACTACTAACATTTGATGATAAACTTTTTAAATCAATAGAACGTTATCAATTTATGACCAAAAGCATATATTTTCATACCATATATTCAATAACTAATGTGACTACTAGGTGTATCAAATAATACTTAGCCTATCTACTCAAGAGCTATTTTATTTATTTTGGCCAAAAAATATTTTTACTTTAAATTATTAAAGAATTATTGTCTTAAATAACGTCCACTATTACCCTCCCTTAAAAGTTGCAAGCGCATTGATATGTACGCGGACTAAGGTGTCAATCTCGTTTAATTGATTCGCTATCTTGGTAGGGTGTATTGAGTTGTCGTTTTTCTAAATGATTTCCACTCTCTAGCTCCACAAATTCGGGCACATATACTTTAATTTACTTTAAATTCTACCTCTCACTTGAACAGTACGTATCGTTCGGATGGATAAGAAAATGCAGTGTGTATACATTAAGGTTGCTCTATGACATAAAAACATGTGTGCATGTGTGGGTAGTTCGTAGGGGAACACAAGTTGACGGTTAAATGGGAGAGTCATTACCGAACCTACGGTATCTATAGCTGCCCAGAAACCTTTGATAACACTAGAGTTTGTTCTGCGTAGTGACAACATTTACGAGATCACTCTAGAGTAGTAAATATTGCATTTTTATACGAATTTACTTTAAACAGGCAATTAATGATTACTCTAGTGAACAAGGGAGATAATACAAATTTATAGGCGGAATTTGGGGAGCGAGGGGGCTCCCCCCAATATTTCTAGGACAACAACAACAAACTAAATATAAATTATCAAATATTATTCACTTTTGATTCTAACAGATTTCTCATGGCATGCTACAGTTAAAATTATGTACGTATTAATGTTATTTCGATAAAATACCAGTACAAGTTCAAGAAAACATTGAACAAAATAGATTGTATTTATATTTGTAACGCACCGTATTTTCTCTAGATGTGCTTCATTTGCACTAAATGCATTAGAAAATATGGGTAGATAAAGAAACCTAAACTGCTCAAACATTTTAAAAATCATATTAAAATTTATATTATCTATAGTAGCAGACTAAGATATTTACGTAAACAAAATATCAATTAGATTTAAATTCATTTTAATGTAAATAAAAGGAAAATAAATTTGTTATATGTTGTTGTCTGTTGGCATTCACCCCTGCTCTACCCTGAAAGGTAGCAAGCTAAGCTAGAATTATTCATCTATGGTGTAACTAATAAGATAGGGTTGAGGTGTAATCTTCCGAAATAAAATGTTACCTTTAATGGTAAACTGAGTGTAAATTAGCACACTACTGGTCTCAAACGCAACGAATTTAACTCAATATTAACGTATTCATCTTGTATAAAATCTAAATAAAGCCCTAGTGTAAGTAGATATTACGGCAGTTAAATCATTACAAACAATTTCAATGAAATATATTTTTTCATTCTTATTACAATATGTGCGTGATTAAACCTCAGAAAGAGTGTTTTGAATTTTGAATATACGATCAATCATTTCAAAGATACGTTATTTTGATTTCAATTGTAGATCACTTATGTATACATATATAGTCAAGCTATAAATTGGTTTCATAAAATTTTAATTGTGTTGAAATTATATTATCTCTAATATATATAAATAAAAATACATGCAGTTTTTAACTTTGTGAATCGGATCTGAAACAAAACCCTGTCAAGCTAGAAATTCTACATAAAGATAATTTGCCATTTGATGCTGCTAGCTTGAGACCATTATTCAGCTAATGGATGAAGTAATTATTTACAATCACGAGACGCGCTTGCCGACAGATAGAAAGAAAAAATAGCCATCCACTAGATCAAAATAGTATTACAGGCGCTAACTGCATACTGCCTTTCCAGACCCTATGATTTCCGAGCTAAAGTCTCGTTTTGCAGAACACAAAAACCCTATTTTCACCTTTCATAAAATTCTTTCCAACTCTTATATATGTGTTAATTTAGACAAGAATTACCTTTAGGGTTACCTTGAATTTATGGAGAGATATTCTTGAAAGAGCATCAGTTTATCCAGGATAGGTCTCAACCGAAAAGAAAAAGTATGAAGAAAACAAAAACTAACAAATGATATAGGCGCTTTAACCAAGTGTAAAGATATATTTTTTTAATAATTTAAAAGTAATTCTCCTTCACATATTTTTAACACTCCGTGAACGATCCTCTTCACAAGGTCCTTATACTTAGGAGCCTAAAAGTGTGCCTTCGCAATTCGGCGATAAAATACAGGTTGTTAGGACTGGGATAGTTACTGCCTCACAATACGTCAAAATAAGTTTAACAAAACAATGACTTATTGTGATAACTTTGTTTTGCAATAAAATGTTTGCGAAACATGATAATTGAAAAATTAGATGATTAGATATGAAATTAGATACATTATTGTGCTCTAACCAGAAATCACATAGATCAGTGATTTTCTGAATTCATCCTCTGACAAAAGCGAAATTTAAATACGATGGATAAATTTTAATTCAATTTTAATTTGTTTATATAATATTATTTACATATATAAATTCCACTCTACTACCCGCTTCGGTGGCCGCATGGTCTAACGTGCTACTCTTGCAATAGACTAGACTGCCGATGACGGGGAGATCGAGGTTCAAAATTTGATCGGGTGTTCTGAGGATGGTTGGTCCAAAATGGTGTTCCACTCTCCCTCCACTTAAATTCGGTTACAATTCCTCTAAATATAACCTTCATAATCCCTAAAATCATCAGCGTAATTAGTACATAAGCGTATAGCCCGAACGGGAAGTAAGACGCGGGGCTGAAAAAAATATCCAATCTATTCCGATAAGGACTAGAGAAAAAAACACTGTAATAAGTCTTTTAGAGCTGAGTTATTCGGGAACCAAACGGGCTCTCAAAACTATCTCTATTGCCTGTTATTTGATACTGAACAAAACCAAATATCTCTAAAGGAGTAAATATGAACACTAGCGTGAAACCAATTTTACGTAAAGGGAAGGTTTAGCAAGCAATCATGCATGTAGTTTATTTGATGAGGAGGGTACCGTGAAAAGTTCTAATCTCTTTCTCTCTCTCTCCACCAAGATTAAAGTCCTTGCTGAAAGAGAAGTTTGTCGGTTTATTATTTAGGAGGTAAACAACTCCTAGCGAGTGTTTGAAGCGCCGTTCCCCTAAACTAGGTTACGGAGGAAAGTGGTACTTCTGTGGCGGATCGTGGAACCATCCCGTGAAATGGATGTCCGTTTGGAAGAGCGCTTTTCTAGGACACGTAGAACAGATGTGACAGATATACAGGGTGTATATAAGTTCACCAAATTTCTATTTATAGCTCTATCCTTTATAGAAAAAAAGTCTAAAATGTAAAACAACGAATGTTTATTTACCCAGATTAGCTTGATGAGTTAATTATGGCCAATGATTAAATAAGTTTAAGTAACATTAACGAGTTTGTTTGTTGTATTTTACAAAACCAAATATAAATAAATATAAGGTAGACTCCGTCATTCTATCACTGCCTAGTGGGTGTTTATAGAGAAAAACAAAGATAACGTGAACGATAATGAAACGCATCACTAATTAAACTAAGGTTGAGCTGTATTAAAACTACTGATGGAATTTAAAAAAAGGCAGGTTTGATTTTATATTATGATAGATATATTTTTTATTATAAGTTTTTGGGTTCTGTATTTTAAAAAATATGAGCTAATATTCTTTCAGATATTGAGATTCATACATATTTGTTTGCCGCCTTGGGATAGTTTGTATTTGTTTAATATATGTTATAAAACCTTGAATAATCTTATTACTTTGAATGCCTATCACTTATGGTCATATTAATGCATATATATTGGATTTAAGACGTTAAAATTAAATCTATAATTTGTTGTATGTTTAAGATAATTGAATATACCAAAAGAGACATTTTAGTGGTAGATTGAATGAGGAAGATTTACACCTTTTCTTCTTCTTAAACTCTCTAACCAAAATTTTGTTTGATTAGATATATTTTATATATTAACTTTTGTAAATATTTGAGTGTATTTTTAAGAGGGACATTAAATAAAAAATAAAGTATTTACTGTCAAAATTACCCTATGGTATGCTTATAATATGGTAAATTTCCGAATTTTTAATAAGAGCTTATATATTGGTAGATTTTATAATTGAAACATTTATTTTAGTTGTTAAAATATAATATATATTTGCTATATACATTAGTGTATGACAAAACCATTTTTAGCGCAAAACCGTAAAAAGTTTCCTTAAAGTGATAATATTTCCTCCAGGTACCTTAAGACAGTGGCCTGGACTATTTTTTTGGCTTAAGCGCCACATTGAGTATTTAAATATAATAAACGACAGCGAATAAAGCACGAATTTATGGTTGACACAGTCATTATATACAAACTATATTTAAACAAAATATAAAAGGGTTAGACATTATAAATAGTTGGTGATTCTCCAGCAAAACACAAGTTAATGAGATTAACACATTTTTTCATATTTTTTTCATTTCTTTAACGTATGATGTAAATTTCTTAGTAGAGATTCGAAAAACATATCAACATATTTATTCTTATTCTCGTTACAATTTAATATCGTTTAGCGGTTGTTTCAAACTAGATATGCGACATTTAACCGACAGTTGCTTTGTCAGCTTAAGCTTTAGGTGTCATCTATCTTGCAAACTAAACTTCAAACGATGTTTTATGTTACTTTTTTTTCCTTTTATACATAATAAATAGTGTATGCTTGTATTAATCCTATAGGCCTATATCCCTATATAGAGGATATTTTTAACTTTCCGTTTGCTACGCGCATAAATGGACATCAGCTAACACAATCGCTTTCGTGGCCAGCCTGTATATGACCGTAATGGCTTCGCAAATGAATTGAGGTCGACACAGAATGAATATTTATTTGTCCAATCTTTAGTTTTGTAGTGATCGTATAGTGGCTGCGTTGTTGGTTAAAATAATACAACTTAATTTACTTAAATTCTTTTTATTATTCACTTGCACCAATTATTTAGCTTGTGTGTTAAATTAATTAACCAAATCATATATTTAAATTACTATTTATTATATTGGTTGGCTTCTAGTATTTTACTTGATACACTTTACGCGTCTGGGTTAGTGTGAGAGTGACCGTAAACAATCTTAAGATAAATTCACAAAATGAATTGCTTTAGCCGTGATGTTATCTAATTACTATTGATTGTCATGCCTGTTTTTTATATTCTACTAATTCGACCCCCACCGCGAATACCCGAGCAGCTAACGCGAGGTGTTGATCAAGGATTCACATAAATCGACTGCAAAGAGTTGACCCGGGAGCGTTCTTGACGAGACCAGAGTAACGAGTCTCCTAAGAGACTGATATTTCAATCAACTGATATTTTTTAAATATCAGGAAACACTCCCATTAGTCGTCGTGAACCAACATAGATGAAGTATCCTAACTGTCCACCGGACCTTTACCCGTCCATTACAAGAGAAGAAAACCACCCCCTTTTATAAGCTTTTAGGAAGCTATTGATGAATCGGCGAATCTCACCACAATATTCCTGGCTAGCAGGTTGTTAACCTTGCAATCCCCGTTACTGCCTACAAGGTTGCTAGGTTGCTAAATACAACTTATTTTATACCGTGTTAGTAAAGAATTACAGCATGTTTTTAAACCCACAATAATTTTGGTTTGAAATACAAGTGTGGTTAACCCACACTTGTAAAGCAGCTGTTTTCAACCGGTAGTAATTGGGCATTTATTCCATTTAGGGATTTATTTATTTGATCATCATGGCTTGGCGGTCTCAGAGGCAGACTATATCCTTATTGAGTCCAATTCGACCCTGAAGAGAGCCAAAATAATATATTCTTCGTATGCTGGTTGATTTGATCATGTACCGTGACTACAAACTTTAACCACCAGACCTCCGCCACCAAGCGTACATTGTGCACTTACCCAGTTTAACTGCAAAACCGGCGCTACGTATGGAGCAATAAAACACGGCAGCCGAGAACTATGATCACCGCTCACGACAAACAATATCTAAAGCCTGACCACGATGTGCAATTGTTTCCACAGGCCTGAACAGGAGTAGTGCTTAATGCTCAAACGTGGCCTTGTGAATATTGTTGGAGCTGAAGTGCAAAGTGTGCCCAACCCTCATCTTTGTCTGGTACCTATAGGCGTAGTGCGCAGGCACCGATGAGGTAAGCTGAGAACTCATTGGCTGTGAATGACATCACCCATATGTCATACCTTCCTTCCATATTTCCTCCGCTGTTACAACTTGAATATAAGCAAGTGCCTAGCAATGTTCTTTACTCTTGATGTCAATAGTTCCAAGGAACATATTAGGATGTAAGTACTCGTAATGTTGGGGATTCATATAATCTTTTTTAATATTACATAAGTGGCTAGGGTCTGCCTTTAACTATAAATATGTAGCCGTCACTTTTTGCATTTCAAGAAGTTAACTTTGATTTATATTATGTCTTTCGCGCTTGAATATTATGATTTCTGAGTTGACAATCTGTTGCAGAAATAGTTTTATTAGTAACTGTTTACTACGACTAATCTTGTTGTTTTTAGATTACATAAATAAATTACCTTTGATCCTTCCGATCATGTTGGAGTTTGTCGCTTAAGTTTTGGTGTGAGATTTAGGTCTTAACTCACTGGCGTGCCACTTAAATTATTTTTAGATATGAACCAGGGGTTGGCCACGATTAAGGTGGTATGATGTTAGTATTGAAGGAAAGATATAACCTTGAGTAAAATAACTCTTTTTCCATATGCAATTTATTGACGAGTTAGCCATTGGACATTTAAATTGGATACAACACTTATATATTTCTTATAGAATTCCTAGTATCATGTATATTACGGGCATAATCCCTAGTTGTATTATTGTAATATTTATATGTTGTCAATTGATATCGCCACTTACCACTGAGTTTAATAATTTCTAAATAAATTATAATTTTCATAAATTAGAGAGTTCTTCATATTTTGTTTATATGTCAATTATACTGCGTAGAAATCTCAGTATTAATACATCTTGTGTTATTATAAATTTATATTTTTACCTGTTGTGACCCTAGCTCTAAAATTAGAGGGGCCCAAACACACGAAAGGAAAATATAATATAATTTTTTATAAAAAGATAAATAAACAAATAGGAGTGAGCAGTGTGAGTTACTGTTTTGACAATGCTGGGTACATAATACGTCCCCAGTGTACGCAACTCAATCCTAGATGCGGAAAAAAACTACGATCCCCCTTCAGACATTTATAAATATTATATAGACAGGTTAAAGTTGAAACTAAAAAAAGGTGCCTGGATATTGAAATTTCCTAAACTTAGGGATAACATGGTTTAAATATAGTATTAAAAGATATCAAGTCATAAATATCAAGTTTATTAAATTTATGCCAATTTTGAGCAACATGCATATATTTATAAGAAAATTAAACTTGTTACGAATATATACAATAAACAGCAATGACCTTCATTTGCAATTCGTGGGAATAGCGAATCATTACACCTTTCAAATGGATCGGGTAAATAACTATCTTCAATAATAACAAATAGTAAGGAAAATCTCTAGATTATCCTCTATCATAGCTCACAATTTCCACAGAATTATATATTACTCTTAAATCTCAAAGGTTTAATCACGGCAACAAAAAAACCAATCCACATATTTAATCAAACCTTTAGGTGACCTGGCGGTCTAGGGGTAGGGTGTCAGACTTCTGTGCTGGTGGCCGGGGTTCAATCCTCGGTCCCGGCACAGATTTATCTGATTACCAAACCCTTCCTTCACCTCTGACAAGACATCTTGTGAATGTAGGGAATGCCAGGCCTCCACCGTGGTTCGGATTCCACGTTAAACTGTAGGTCCTTCATTTCATCTCACAATCACCCTACCATTACACATTAGCGTAAGTGCGTATAACCCGAACGGGTAGTAAGACGCGGTGCTAATAATAATAATCAAATCTTAGTTAGCCGTAAAGAGCCTAAGTCTTAAAATATATATCGGACCATCATATAGAGCATGAGCAACTATAAACATCGATATTTCCGAAAAGAAAATATTTCATATAAATTTAAATGTTTTCATTTAAATACCATAGGAATGTTACGCAAAACAAAATTACTTCAATATATATGAATACAAAGCATAATGAATACTTAATTTGAATATTACTATATAATATTATTAATGAATTCTCCCATGTAAACCAGCACAAAATTAATTGTGAAATATAATTCACAAGTTAAGCGGTTCAATGTTAATTCAATGTTTATGAATACCAAGCATAACGCATAACATTACGAATTTGGAATATTCTGACATAATTTTATTAATGAACTCTCCCAAGTAAATCATTACCAAATTAATTGTGAAATACCATTCACAAGTTAAGTAGTTCAAAGTTAACTCAATCTCTTAGAAAACGACGAATAATACTGGACTTTATTAATTTATTAAAATAAATGGCCGAAAGATAATTTTGAATAATAACAATTTTATCATTACGCCGAAAGTTAATTTCTCCTTACATTTTAAAAAGGTCCTTGAAGCCTCGGCTTCGTCATACTACTTCCAAGTCAAGTCCAAGAGTGCAGTCTTTTTTCATGGATGGTCTTTTATACAATGCACAAAACTCGTTGAACAGGTGAGACGGGATCAAAAGGGTGGGGATCAAAGAGTTTAACAAAAAAAAGGGGGGGGGGGGCGTGAGTGACAACGAGAACATCTATTTTATTCTCGAAACGACTGGGTGGTACTGGTTCCTTCTACACTGGCATCTCTTCTCTTCTCATGGTCGTTGGGTTGGCTTTGAGTATGGCGGTGGTCTCTAGCGGGCGAAGTTTGATTCTCAGCTTGGAGCTGGCAGTTGTTCGCGGGCTGATAATGTGGCCAGACATGTTGTTATTAGTTCGTACATAGCCTGGACGGTGAGATTGGGTAAGTGTTGTTGACGTACCCATTTTTATTTGACTTGTAGCTAAAATTGTTACAATATTATAAATAAACTAGTTGAGAGGCCAATATTATTACTATTCATAGTTTCGCTTAATTTCAGGGCTTTATTTAACATGGACACTTATTCCCTTATGTTGTTAAATGAGTAGGTCCAGTCACGTGGGTTTGGTTAGGTAAGGCAGAGATCATTAAAGAGCCCTGATGATTAACTCGTGTGTTTCCTTTTGTACGACACTCTCACTGTAGTGGTATTTTGGGGCGTTTTTGGTTAGATAGGGTAAGGACGCTACCACCATGGGGGAGGGTTGAATCACATGTACACATTTGCATTTTCCTGATCCAATGGTTAAATATTTCGAGTTGTTATTCTGTGAGAATTTTAGTTAATTTTAAGGTGTGTAATAATTTTGTTATTATTATTATTATTATTACCACGTCCTACTAACCGTCCAGGCTATACGCATTTACGCCTATATATAATGGTAGGGTGATAGTGTAATGAAATGGAGGACCTACATTATAACGTGCAATCCGAACTACGGTGGAGGCCTGGCATTCCTCACATTCACAAGTTGTGATTAATACACGTCTTGTCAGAGGTGAAGGAAGTGTTTGGTAATCAGATAAATCAGTGCCGGGACCGAGGGTTGAACCCCGGACCCCCAGCACAGAAGCCTGACACCCTACTCTTAGACCACTAGGTCACCTAATTTTGTTGTTAAAATAAAAGTAATATATTCCTTATGATTAGGAGCTTACTTTAAGCCCATTAACTATTTTACTAAATTATTGCATGAGACACTTAATTCAATATCAAATACTGATTAAAAGTGTTAAAAACTACAATTATAATTTATAATATATTTTAGCAGAAAGTCTATTTCTTTTTGACAAAGATTCCTTAAGTTCCACACAATGGATTTTTTTGTATATATAATAATAATGTTGACCGCGATGATCTTGAAGTAAAGTGCTAAGTTTCAGAACCTGATGTTCATTGGCTCAAACCCAGCTGGGGGAATTTTTGAGCAATAAAGCTCCGTAGCACAACTTCCTTTTGAGGGGAAGTAAAGCCGTCTGTCTCATGTCAGTTGTGGGATGTAAATTAACCCTGAAGGGTATGTGAAAACACCTTTCCCGGAAAATTTTGTGTGCCTTTTGCCCTCGCTCATAGAAATGCTCGTGTTGATATAATCAATCGGTTGAGGAAGTGCACGCTAAAAACCTCAAATAAATTAAACAATATATAAATAAAATGAACATAATCAGATACCGAAAGTGTAACCAAAATTGTCTAGTTTCAAAAATGTTTCGATGGAAAGTCACAATATCTTAAGAAATTTCTTTCGGCAGTAATTTCTAGAGTTATGCCAGAACTATTTTATTTAAAAAATTTAAAACACTTACTACAATGGTTATCATATAGAAGTTTACCATTTTTCAATAAATAAACTGCAAACTATATATATACCTATATATTAGGATAGTCGGTTAGTGTATGGATATTATTAGGAGAGCGTTCTCAATGTCATAAAAACGTTTTTGAGGACTCTAAAGAAAGGTATCACTGCTCAATCCTAGGTACAAGTGGAACAAGTATTTCCCATGACTGTATTTGGGCTCTGACCATTCAACCACGAGTAAAAGATAAAACCAATGCTCACTATATCTTTAGATAGCCTATCAACCATGGTTAAAGGTGAAACAAGAAATTACTATAAATAGTGTTTGGATACTTGACAAACAAACCATAGGTACGAGGTGAAACCAATGGCAACTATTCTTGTTGTTGGTCTACCTGACTTATCAACCATGGGTACAATGTGAAACCAGTGATTCATGTAGCTTACCTTTCTGACATTTCAACTATGTGTATAAGGTGTGAAACCAGTGATTCATTTAGCTTACCTTTCTGACATTTCAACTATGTGTATAAGGTGTGAAAACAGTGATTCATGTAGCTTACCTTTCTGACATTTCGACTATAGGTACAAGGTGTGAAACCAGTGATTCATGTAGCTTACCTTCCTGACATTTCAACTATGTGTATAAGGTGTGAAACCAGTGATTCATTTAGCTTACCTTTCTGACATTTCAACTATGTGTATAAAGTGTGAAAACAGTGATTCATTTAGCTTACCTTTCTGAATTTCACATATTATGTGTATAATGTGTGAAACCAGTGATTCATGTAGCTTACCTTTCTGACATTTCGACTATGGGTACAAGTGTTGAAACCAGTGATTCATGTAGCTTACCTTTCTGACATTTCAACTATGGGTATAATGTGTGAAACCAGTGATTCATGTAGCTTACCTTTCTGACATTTCAAATAGGTACAAGGTGTGAAACCAGTGATTCATGTAGCTTACCTTTCTGACATTTCAACTATGTGTATAAGTGTGAAACCAGTGATTCATTTAGCTTACCTTTCTGACATTTCAATTATGTGTATAATGTGTGAAGCCAGTGATTCATTAGCTTACCTTTCTGACATTTCAACTATGGTATAATGTGTGAAACCAGTGATTCATTTAGCTTACCTTTCTGACATTTCAACTATGTGTATAATGTGTGAAACCAGTTATTCATGTAGCTTACCTCTCTGACATTTCAACTATGTGTATAAGGTGTGAAACCAGTGATTCATGTAGCTCACCTTTCTGACATTTCGACTATAGGTACAAGGTGTGAAACCAGTGATTCATGTAGCTTACCTTTCTGATATTTCGACTATGTGTATAAGGTGTGAAACCAGTGATCATGTAGCTTACCTTTCTGACATTTAAACTATATGTATAAGGTGTGAAACCAGTGACTCATGTAGCTTACCTTTCTGACATTTCAAATATGTGCTAAGGTGTGAAACCATGATTATGTAGCTTACCTTTCTGACATTTCGACTATGGGTATAATGTGTGAAACCAGTGATTCATGTAGCTTACCTTTCTGACATTTCAACAAAGAGTATAAGGTGTGAAACCAATGACTCATGTAGCTTACCTTTCTGACATTTCGACTATGGGTACAAGGTGTGAAACCAGTGATTTATGTAGCTTAGCTTTCTGACATTTCAACTATGTGCATAAGGTGTGAAACCAGTGATTCATGTAGCTTACCTTTCTGACATTTCAACTATGTGTATAAGGTGTGAAACCAGTGACTCATGTAGCTTACCTTTCTGACATTTCAACTATATGTATAAGGTGTGAAACCAGTGACTCATGTAGCTTACCTATCTGACATTTCGACTATGTGTATAAGGTGTGAAACCAGTGACTCATGTAGCTTACCTTTCTGACATTTCAACTATATGTATAAGGTGTGAAACCAGTGATTCATGTAGCTTAGCTTTCTGACATTTCAACTATGTGCATAAGGTGTGAAACCAGTGATTCATGTAGCTTACCTTTCTGACATTTCAACAATGTGCATAAGGTGTGAAACCAGTGATTCGTGTAGCTTACCTTTCTGACATTTCAACTATGTGCATAAGGTGTGAAACCAGTGATTCATGTAGCTTACCTTTCTGACATTTCAACTATGTGTATAAGGTGTGAAACCAGTGACTCATGTAGCTTACCTTTCTGACATTTCAACTATATGTATAAGGTGTGAAACCAGTGATTCATGTAGCTTACCTTTCTGACATTTTGACTATGGGTACAAGGTGTGAAACCAGTGATTCAGGTAGCTTAGCTTTCTGACATTTCAACTATGTGCATAAGGTATGAAACCAGTGATTCATGTAGCTTACCTTTCTGACATTTCAACTATGTGTATAAGGTGTGAAACCAGTGACTCATGTAGCTTACCTATCTGACATTTCGACTATAGGTACAAGGTGTGAATCCAGTGAATCATGTACCATATGTTTTATCACGTCATATATTTTAGGTTTGCTATTAGAAGTCTACATAGCTTTATTTTTAAAATGTGACGTGAGTGATATAGGATGTTTTTGCCCCAAAATAAATACATGAAACTTAGCAAACTGAAGGAATTTCATTCATTTTACACTGTTTGTCCGGATATTTGCAGGCTGTTTGTGTATCCTGTATTTGAATGGTAAATAAATAAATAGCTTATGTTTCTACTGTATTGGTTTGGTAAAGATTAATTTAAAATTTCAATATATGATCAATTTTTAACACAAAGCCTACCGAATGTTTTCATGTAAACATTTACATGTAACAATACTAAAAATCAACAAACTCAACAATATAGGATTAAACTGGTTGGACTAAGTAAAAAATACTCATAAAATATTACGTAGTATTCATTTAATTACTATAGCATACAGTTATTTAACATACCAAAATCATCAAATTCTCTTCATAATTAATCTAACTTCAATATAAATAATTTAATAAACACTGATTAATATTTGTACATAATCCAATGCATTTTTTACTAAACATATTTTTCATCTTTAATGCAAAGTTATTATTTGTATTGGAACCAATCTTGTAAGTGAATTAAAGTCAAGATTGATTAAATTAATTTATCAAATCAATGAGTAGATAAATATGTGTGCGGAATTCAATGTATTATTTACTAAATATATTTTATATCATTAATGTAATGTCATTATTTGTGTTGGCACCAATCTTGTAACTAAATTAAAGCCACGATTGGTTAAACCAATTTAATAAATCAATGAGATAGTATTTTCCGCAAAATTTCAAATACTATTTTCATATATTTGAATAGAAGTAGTCGTAGAATAAAATGAGTCTGTGGGCGTGCAGACTAATGTGTTAGTTTGTCTTGCATGGATTACTTGTCATGGAGGGGAAGAGGAAGGTTAGTATTAAAATATCATTCTAACAAGTGTAATTAGCAGTTTTATCTACATGACTTCCCCTTTTTCTACAAAAATGCTGTTCAATTTTCTCTTAATTCTACCCACCACATACCTTCACAATTAATGTAAGTTTAGGGATATTTAAACTCAGACACGTGGACAACGAGGAAAGCTGGTGGTGTATACTCCTTTAAATCTCAATTATTAATACAACATATGATTAAAATTGAATCCACAGTTTAATTTATGTTGTAATGATGTAACTACAATAAAAATGAAATTATAGCAGAAGTAAATAGTGAAAACTACTTCTATAGTATGTCCTTCCAATAATTTTTTGTTAGTTTGTTACTATAAGTTATTATTCATATTAAAAGAGAACCAAAACTACCACTATAGCTACAATTAATATTGCATGGTCATGGAAAAATATTAATTGTTTTATATTATTATTATTATTATTATTAGCACCGCGTCTTACTACCCGTTCGGGTTATACGCACTTACGCTAATGTGTAATGTTAGGGTGATTTTGAGATGAAATGAAGGACCTACAGTTTAACGTGGAATCCGAACCACGGTGGAGGCCTGGCATTCTCCACATTCACAAGATGTCTTGTCAGAGGTGAAGGAAGGGTTTGGTAATCAGATAAATCTGTGACTTGACCGAGGATTGAGCCCCGGCCGCCAGCACAGAAGTCTGACACCTTACCCCTAAACCACCAGGTCACCAATTGTTTTATAAAACACTGAACAAAATATAAATAAATTCTGAGTAATATATTACTATAAGATTATTTAAACATTATTTATAACTATGCTCATACAACTTAAGTTCTTGTTTGAGCTAGTAATACAATGTATTGTGTGTTGGCTACAGCTACGTATTTTTATATTTAATTATATCCAAATAATATGGAATAGGATTGTTTATTTAAGAACGGAAATCTATTTTGGTTATGCATTGTTAAATATACGGGCAAGAGTCGTAATCACAACTCAAATCTCAACAACGTGTAATGAGGAGATTTTTACTCCATTGCTCCCCGCGCTTTATTTATATATATATTTTGTAAATGCTTGAACGGGTTATAAGACGCAGAAAATTGGGGATAAATAAAATAAAATTTGTCTTTATATAGAGAAATTGTCATCTATACTCGTCTGGGGATTGAAAATATCTAGCTGAAGGTAAATAATAAACATATGTATTTTTATTCGTGAAATCATAAATTTTGAAATGTGGGGTGTTCTTAAGCTAAAATGGAATAATTGGTTTATTTTTATAAAATAAGTTCAATATATTGTAAGGAATAATAAACTGTTATCCACATGATTAGCGTTAGTATTTTATTTTATTTTTAAAAAGGAAGGAGATTTACGTTTTATCGTAGAAAATGCATATGGTCTATGGTAATAAAAATCGAATATAATTTTTTAAGGTGAAACCTCAAAAGTAAGATAATTATCTAACGTACCCCGTAAATGTTTTCCATAAAGAAATATATTATTACACACTAATAGACTGACGTAGGCTACTATAGATTTGCGGTTTTAATTTGTCTTTATTTTAGTACCCATTTGGGTTATATCCTATGTCTTATAGTATGTTCAAGGTAATAATATTCTCTTCTGACATTTGAAATGTCAATGAAACAGTTCTTCAACTAATCATCTTACGAACACATGGTTTATTATTTTATTTTTTCTGTCGTCGCGTCTTATTCCCTATTCAGTGTTAAGGTTATACGCAGATTGGTTATTCAATTGATGATTATTTTTGAAATTACTCCAAAAAGTAACAAAACAAATTACCAGTGGGTAAATGCCGGTAGTATATTTTTTAGTATATATTTAATTTTCACTCTCAAAAGAAGCCAGCATCCGTGAACACGCGCATTAAATTATTTATAATAGAATTCGATTTATAGTAAAGTTGTATAAGTTGTTAATTTAACATGAAATACATAGGTATATACTATAATAATAATAATAATAATAATAATAATAATAATAATAATAATAATAAAGGTTTTATAATTTAATTCATATATGAAAGATTGGTAATAATAATTACAAGATACGATAGGTTATAATAAGAACATGATAAAAATAATTGACAATATAACAAACATCTAAAAAGTTCAATACGATTTAAAAATTGTTTGTAGACTTTTGAGTCAAGTTACATTAAAACTATGTTTGTTAAGAAAATATTATGTGATCATGCATAAATTAAGTGTCTTGTATTACATTGAGAATTAAACAGAAATAGTTGTAGGAATTGAAAAAATATAGGAATAAAGATACATATATATATATATAATTGAATTCTTTCTTATCTGTAATTCCCTGTTCCTTGTAGAACTGCTGCAATCCCTGAAGCGTTATTAAAGCTACGACATGTTTTGATGATACGACGGCATCATCCTTAGGTCTGGTGAAAAAATAAAACACACCAAATTAAATTATAGTTGAAACACAATGCGTTAACCAATGTGATGTTACATGTAAATGCGTACCTGAAACAGTCCGGATAGCAACCGATCCCAGTGAACAAAAGTATGAGAAATAGCCCCAATACGAAAATATCCCCCTTTGTTACTGCTATCACAGTTTACGGATCTAAATAGCTTCTGGAGCATAATTAGGATTTAATATATATAATAGATAGTCTTAGGCTCATAATTATTATTGAAACGTGAATTGGACAATCCACCTTATTCTTCCCACCAAGTTCTGATCGACACTTTATCCATGTAGTTCTCCATTCTATTCTTTATATATATATATATATATGAGCTAAGGATTTCAGGTTTGATTTCCAGCATGGCCTAAATAAATATTATTGGTAAAATTTGAATTTCCCCTTCTCACGGTGATGAATTAAAGGCCGGGGTATAGGTCTAGTGTTTGTTCTAGATTTAAGATTATGATTATTAGCACCGCGTCTTACTACCTGTTCGGGTTATACACACTTACGCTAATGTGTAATGGTAGGGTGATTGCGAGATGAAATGAAGGACCTACAGTTTAACGTGGAATCCGAACCACGGTGGTGGCCTGGCATTCCACACATTCACAAGATGTCTTGTCAGAGGTGTAGGAAGGGTTTGAAAATCAGATAAATCTGTGCCGGGACCGAGGATTGAACCCCGGCCGCCAGCACAGAAGTCTAACACCTTACCCCTAGACCACCAGGTCACCGGTTACTAGATTTAAGTAAGTCGTGTGCTGATCTAATCACTTAACTCAGAGAGTGCACGCTAAATACCTCAAATAATTGAAACATGAAAATGGTACCTGCGTGTACTTTTAATTAGTCTCAACCAATTTAATAGTGTATGTCACTCCTGTAGAGTCAGGAGTGTGCTCATAACTCTTAGCCTTGACATTTTTACTTAAATCTCAGATTATTTAGGTATTGCGATGAATTGCAGTGTGTGTGTTTTGATATTCCATTACAATTTGAGTGGATGATAATCACGTTTTGGTGTGTTTTAAGCTTAGTTTTGGTGTACGTTTATGAATTAAGAATATGTAATAAGTTGTAAAGGTGTATATTGAAACATAGATATAAATATGTTAAAAGAGAGAAACGAGGGGAAATTGGAGGTGCGAAGTTTCCCAAGATAAAATGCGAGTACGAAAAAACATATGTTTGAGATCCATTGTTCTAAACTAGAGGTACTCATATTTAAATATTTCCAGGGGAAGCATCCCTTGACCTTCTTGGCCAGCGGTGGTTAAGAGTCTTTGGCCCCCAAACCCTCCCTGCAGCTTTTAGATTACAACATACCTATTAATTTTCTCAGAATATGCCGCTGTGACTGGAATTGGTTTATCCTAGGTGGCTACCCACTTTTCCTCTATTAAAATGAGGATACATCTCTCCTCAATTCTATCTTACTCATCCCATTAACATTCAATATACATAGTCCAAGTGGAGGAGGAACGGGAGGAATAATTTCAATATAACATTAAAAAATATGTCTTGGCACCAGAGGTATAGTATAGATATAGATCAATAGGCGAGTGCTGATTTCGTTAAAAAACTTATTTTATCATAAAATCAATACTTATTAAATGTAAGCCTTTATCTTAATAAGTATTGATTAAGATGGTAGCTTAGAGGAAGTGCTTCCATATTAGCGAAGAGAAGGAATGGAAAAACTACAATGGTTAATCACATCTTGAGAACCACCTCCAGTGCACCTGATCAAGATTCAAACCTTGACCTCCCCACCAAGATCTAGTTAGTCGATTATGAGACATCCTGGGCAGGGAGGCCACCGATTTGGAGCCCGCAAAATTTAACCTTAGTTTCTTAGATCCTTAGAAGATTTCTTTAACAACTGTACACATTTCAAAATTTAAAAAAATATATATATAAATTTCATTCTTAATAAACATTTTCGATTAAACATAGTAGATTTTATTAATTCACATTATTTAAACCACATGGTGAGCAATCCTGTCTTAAATTTAATCACGTTTATGTCTTATAATATAATATAATCCTATTTTAATGAAGGTTCTAAAGGTCACTAGGGCGGGGGGGAATGAAGGGAGGAGAGAAGGGGTAAGATGTGGTCAAATAAACTAAAGACTGAGTACCCAGCCTTGCCTAGCTCCAACAGTGAAGCTATGCGACAAAATTCCTCCGCAAAGCATTGGATCCTCTCTTTTAAACCCCACATATCTCCCGTTCCATTTCATTGAGGCGTCTTGTATGGTCAAGCGCAGAACATTCTTTGTATTATTTTATTTAAAACATGTTTTAACAGTGCCTCCTAACGCCTAGAACCACTCTCAAAGAAATATCTTTACCAATTCATTTTTCGCATCGAGCAAAGATTATATTTCAACCCTCTAGTCTTTTAGACTTTTACTTTGATTAAGTGGGATTATTTTTTTGCGCCAAGTTTCTGACTGTGTTTGATTACAATAATAATGTAATAATGATTGAGGGTAGAATTTAGAGTAAATGTACCCAATTTTACGTGGATTGAGAATTGGATAAACCATCTCCAGTAGATCCGGAAGGGATTTGAACCCCATCATCTCAAACTTGACCACATGAGCTTGATCTTTAGTCCAACGATGCCAGTATAGTTTAACTTGATTCATTTGAAATTATTAGATGCTATCAATGAGAGCCACTGGATATACTTCATACTCTCTATAATTAAACAACAAACTATTTTGAACCTGAAACAGGCTGCATGTGGATGCATGGTCTAAGGCGTCATTTTCGCAATAGAATGGCAGGGAGATTGGGATTAAAATCCTGGTCGGGTGCACTGAGTTATTTTTTCTAAATGGGGTTCTATTATACATCCACACAAATGTGGGTACACTACCTCTGAATTCAACCTTTATTATCCCTAACTCCTTAGCGTGATTAGCACATAAGAATACAACCCGAAAGGATAGTACGACATGGTACTAAAAAAAGATGTGGCCTATATTTCGAGTAGGACACTTTAGATAGAATGACAATAAATTGAGATATTTTCCCTTATTTTTTAATAAATTGAATATATATGACCACGTTGTTATCCTTCGCTTACGGCTTCGGTGTTAACTGTTAGCGTCTAGTCGAAATGCAGTCTACGGGTGACGTTAGTCACTAGGCACCGGTCTTGTGGGCCTAGTGGGTGGGGGTAAGGAAGGAAGATGGGGGAGAAAACATAGGCGGGTTGGGGGTGGCTAGGGTATGCAAATGATAGCCCTCAGGGCGTAAAGGGAAAATTGAAGGTGGGGGTTGGGTGGTTGGTGAGAGGGGAAGATGAGAATTGGAATTAGAAAACTCAGGGGTAGGACTCATGGAGATGTTGGAGCGAATTGCAGGCATTTGAGGGTCTGGGTGTTGCGGTCGGGATAGTAGAAAATGGGCCCACGTGTTGAGTACTGCTTGGTCGCTGATGTCCTCTTCAGAGTCTTCTGTCTGTGGGCCTTGCTGGAGTGGTGGGTGTAGTCCATCCGGTGAGATCAGGGGTGAAAAGGACAACCATGTGGGAAGGGTGGAATAGTAGAAGGAAGGAATCCTGGCAACACGGGTGTCGCGTTGGGAAGTATGGATGAAGTCTCGAGGTGGGGAATGTAGGGGGATTGTCCCGGCAACGTGAGTCGTGGTGGGAGGTAAAGGATGACGGTGGAAGGAGAGGGAGTTAAGACAAAATTTGCTCTTTCCAAAAAACGACCATTTATTAGTGCTCTTTTGAATAGGTGGTACACCAGGGTTACCTCCCTTGTTTACATATCTACCAGCTATGACTGTCAGAAGCGACCCTCATAGAAGGTATTTGGTTTGTTAATACCTAAGACTACCAATTTATTATCACAGACCATAACCTCTTATGTGAACGTGTTTATTGATTGTGGAAGGAAAATTGAATTGGAAGAAGGAGTTGTGAAATGAAGAGAGTATTATGTTATGAAGTATCTATATCGAGCCCTAGTACACTGTGATGGTAGACACAAGTGCAATCAGGCCCAATGTGTAAGATGGTGTGTGTGTGTGTGTGTGTGTGTGTGTGTGTGTGTGTGTGTGTGTGTGTGTGTGTGTGTGTGTGTGTGTGATGTCTAGATGACCTGAAAGAAAAACAGATATTCATATTAAACACTCAATGAAAGATGGATAAATGATTGTGAGTTTGGGAAAAATTATTAATTGATGGATGTAAATTTGGGTCAAGTGGATGTGGTGAATAAAGAAATAGGGAAAGGACACTAGGAAAGGCTGGTTTGGAATTTATTGAGCTGGGTAAGGGGCATCTTAATTCTGTCTCGGTTTTTGTACATCCTTGGTTCTCGAGGTTTGTACTGCCCTTGGTTTCTAACTATTGCCTTTTCTTCCAGCTCTCGGGTTTTGGTATAAATCTTCTGTTTCGTTCTTCATAGATCTAACTTAGTGTCTTGCTCCCAGTCTAAGCGAGGTTAAAAACATTATTTGTTCTTGTGGGGGCTCCCAGAATGCACATGAGTATTTTGTTTTGGACCACCTAGAGCTGGCTCAAAACATTTGGCGTCACATAACTCCAAGTTTCATAGAAGTAGACGAGTATAAGTAAGACTAGAATCTTATAGGGGAAAAGTTTTGTTCCTGTATTCAGCACCTGACCCTTGAAGAGTCTGTAATTCCGGATAAAGACCACCAAAGCCCTTTTTCTCGAGGTGGGGTTTCCAGTTGAGGCAGGAGTCCATTATGACAACAAGATATCTGAATTCCTTACAGAAGGTAATATCTTCACCCAGGACACTAAGCTGTCACTAAGCTGGTCCATTGAATTGATCCTCCTTTTAGCAATCCTGATAGCCATGGATTTCACAGGATTTACCTTTATTTTCCACTCTTACAGCCAGTCACCGAACTCGTCCAGGAATCTTTACATGTGTTTAAGCCCGTACCTGATGTTCCTGTGTGAGGTGAAAAACAATGTGTCATCCGCAAATAGCCTGATGTTGATTTTTGGATCCGTAGGGATGTCGGCAACATAAATGCTGTACAGAAACTGTGATAGGGCATATCCCTGCGGCACTCCCGCTCTGATTTTGTGTAGGAATGACCTCTTACCTTCCATTTTTACTCTAAAGTAACGACCGTGGAGGAAGATTCTTATCGTATGGATGTACGTCCTAGATAAGTAGAAGTCAATCATTTTTCATAGGAGGCCAGCATGCCTTTTCAACTTCTTTAAGAACTACTAATGTAATTTACTTCTTGTTAAAACGCTCTGTTGTCTCTGCCAAAAAACTGGTGATTGGGTGTACTGTGGAATAGTGACTCCGAAAACAAAATTGAATATAAAGAAGTATTTCGGTTTCCTGGGCAAACTGTTTTAGCTTTTCAATAATGATTTTCTCATAACGCTTACCAAGACTGCTGAGTAAGCTGATGGGTCTCCTGTTCTGTGGAAATTTGGAGTCTTTGCCTGGCTTCGGGATAGATATAGCATCTTCCCCCTTCCAAGCTTCTAGAAAGTATCCCCACTTTAATGCGGTCGCAAATATGGAAGTTAGGATTATAATGATTCTATCTGGAGCATGGCACAGCATCTCATTGGATATACGGTCCAAACCCAGGGGTGAAACTGCTCTAGGAATCACCCTGTTAAATACCCTCTACTGCTGCCCAGCCTTGTCCAATGGGGAGAAAGAGGGCTTCCCATTGGTGTATGCAAACGTGAGAGACAGTGCCCAAAACGTGAGCCTATACAGAGAGGAGTTCTCGTTGCATTACATTAATTTGCTCTGAAGCACTTGGAAGGGGAGCACGAGAGCTAGTTCTAACACGCTTCCCACCTTTGTCCAATGCTGGTGCACCCTGGCCCAGGCCACCGTTGCCTTTACTCTCATCACCAGAGATACATTCTAAATGGTTAAGGTTGACCCCCGGTTGCTTCCTGGTGTTGCCGACCTTGCCCTTTTGGCGGAGTCTGATGGTCTAAAATCCCTCACATTCATCATTGGACTCCTGGCTTGACTCATCACGCATCAACGGGAGGTCTAGTCCTGAAGACCGTTCCTCCACGTCCACGGAATCGTACAAGCTGTCTACACACCCGAAGCACGTGACCCAGTCTTCTAATTCTGAATAATATTCAGCCAGGCATTTCTTACCTACCGACACACATTGGTGGGAGGTGTCGGAGTTTACGGGGGTTTTTGAGGCCCTTGCGATATTCCTCGTGTTATTGCCACTTACAGTGGTCTTTACTAGAAAAACATGGCTAGGCTTCCCTGATCAGGGCTTACGTTGGCACCGTTAGGTTTCCACCTCTTGTGCTGGCTGGTGGTATAGTTCACCATTCTTCCCGATGTTCGGGCTGTTAGCCCCAAAAAGAGCTTCCAGTTATTTTTGGTCATCAGTGGCACGCACACCTCCTGTAGTTGGAGGGGCCCCACTGGACTCGCCCGCATCGGCATTGCTGCCGACACTTTGTAGTGGGCCAAAACTAACCAACGAGCTGAGGCTTGAGGATGCACTACCGGATACCCCGGTAGATCTGTTAGTGGCACACACACCTCTGGTAGTTGGAAAGGCCCCGCTGACTTCACCCTGACCATCTGCACCCAACTCACCGGTAATTGGTGAGGTCACGCTGGCCATCATGTTGGCCCTGGGAAGGGCCGGATAGTCACTCACCCCAAAAAGGGTCAGCGACTCCCGGTGGCAGCCGCCATTGGCACGATCACCTCCGGTAGTTAAAGAGGCCCCACTGGCTTCATCAGCTTGGTTGCTTATCTTCACCGCAGGTTCTCACACACCACATCACATAACATTAGCATTCTCTGATGCACCCTTAAGGGGATCACGAGAGCAAGTTCCAGCACGTACCGACCAATTGGTCGCACCATGTAGTTTAGGAATCCAGCAGACGTATTTTCGCGTTTCGCGAAGTTTCTAAAACAAAGAATGACATGTTATTAATATTGGTAGGGTGGAAATAAAAAGTATAATGGGAAATCAAAAAAGGTTTTAAGAGTTATGTGTGGATACACTATTCTATAGGGGACTGGGTGAGAGCCTCCCAATCCACTGTTTGTCACATCTCACTTATCCAAGTAGGGCTTTGGGACGTCAATGTCACCCTCCAGGATCGATGATGTAATTCCAAAGCTCCTGGATAAGAGGATTGGTGGCACTGTGAAGTCTTTCGTAGAAGGACTGCACTAGCTCCTGGAAGTGGTCCTTGATGGTAGGCATATCCAGGTTGCGATGCAGTCTCATTCCAAAATGACGCTTAGACACACGCTCTGGAACGCCTGCATCCTCCTCATATACGTGTACATCAGGTGGCCCCAAGTGGGACACGCATAGTTGAGGATTGGTCTGAGCAGCTGCTTGTACAATATCAGACCGTTCCTAGTAGACAGGGTGCTACGCCTGTTAAGCAGTGGGCCTAGGATTCCTAGCTTTTGCCTCGCCTTGTTAAGTCTCTCATTACAGTGTAGTCGCCAGGTCAGTTTGGTGTCCAGAGTAAGTCCCAGGTACTTAACACTGTTCGCCTATCTGATCTGTTCTGCGAACAGCCGGAGTGAGACTGGCTTGTATAACTTTCGCAGGTTATAAAAAAAATGACAGCAGGCCCCCGTATCCCGCTTTGCCGTGTGCGAAAACTGACTCTACTACTGTTCTTTCCACATGTGCAACTAATCTAAACTAGAGTGGGGTACTAATTGTACGTCAGGACAAGGCTTGTGCACTTTAAAATGCGGGAAAGTAAGAAAATAAATACGACTCTATTAGAGTAGGGTATGGCAGGCCTGGCAGACAAAGTGAAAGCCACCAGTACCACCACACTGAGTGGAAGTAAGAGCAGGGGAAAAAAACCTTGTACTAAGTCAAGGGTAAAAACTTGACATAGTATCGTGCAGGGTGCATGTGTACGTTAGCGTTAATATGGTTTGACGCATATGCCCACTAACATATAGGATATTACTGGACATGTCAAGGATCTAAAAGTACTACTGGGTCTCATGTCCCATGACAGAAACAAGATGACCTATGTTTATGGGTATCTTGGGTCACCAAGTGAAAGAGACATGAATACCCCCCCCCCCCCCCTTCCCCAGTAGGCTCCTAATTTACTTGAGCGTCTTTCGAATTGTACATTCTCTTGAATGCATATTTTATTAGATATAAAATTTTGAAAAAAAAAAGGTATCTGAGTCTCTAGAGGATTAACAAAAATTGGATAGGGATTAAGAAGGTATCATTTAAATAAAGTGTAGTCGCATTTACGAGAAGGTAAAGTGAGTTACAGTTTACGAAAGAAAAAGTTTTCTCGTTGCACACTTCGGGAATTCAAAATTCTTGATCTTACCGCAACCATCATACAAGACCAAACAAGACTGATGCCTTTATATGCGTAAAGAGGAAATGTTTTATTTCTATATACCTTGCAGAAAGTATCGTAATTTTTAAACAATTTAAACATTTTTTAAATTCACTATATTTTAAAATTTGCATTTCATACATTAAATATTATCATTAAATTAAATGAATGAACTTATAAAATAAGATTTAATAACAAACAAAGTTGAAAAACCAATAAAAAAAATTATATTATAAATGAAATGCCGTATATAAGGGAGTATTTTAATAGAATAAATCAAGTAAAATAAAACTTACCTTTATTACATCTAATATAATTAATATAATACATTTTCTGATACTTTGTATATATTCCTACTTTGTGTGACTATGTATGCGAGTAGAATTTGAGCTGGGTATATCATGCAGTACACCATACAACCATTGAATGTCACATATTTTAGAAAATTGCCTGATAGCCTTATTCACTAATTAAATTTTTTTAACTAAATTTATTAATATAATGGTTTATTGTGAAATAAAGGCTTTTTATGTTAAATATTTATATTTTTAGAACCACTTCCTACTACCTATTTGGGCTATACGCTTATTTCCTAATTACGATAATGGGTCAGGGATGAGGTGGTTTTAATTTGGAGTAAATGTATCCATATTTGCGTGGAAAGATTGGGAAACTATTTAGGAAAATTTGAATATGATAGTCAGCTACCTTATCTATTAAAACATATCCTTTTAAGATTAAATAGCTACAAAATGAGAAAATAAATTAAATAAAAAACAGTTTTTTAATACTAGCTATATTTCAATAAGTATAAAGTAAAAAATAGAAAATTGTTGTGTTTTACACACGATTAGTATTGGTTGGCTGGGGATATTAAATGAATAAATGCCTATAAAATATAGGGTGTGGAATTTACTCCTACAACATAAATAAAGTGTACAAGTATGTCCTATACGAGAGTGTTAAGTCAATTGTTGCCTAGATTATAATTACAATCTCTTGTGTACAAATACTGTCACAAGAAAAACATACCGGAATTTCGGTATGAGTCTCAATATAAATCGGCCCCTTTTTATTACTGCATTTTTTAATGTCAGTTATAAAAATTCTTGAAAAATAATCACAATACATACATTTTACTACCAGTCTATAGTGACTTCACTGGACTAGTATTGTATGATCTAATAAAACAGAATGAAGCAAATAACATGTATTCATCTTGTGAAAGGACATTAAAGTAAAATTAATACCCTTATTATTACCTGCCAAGGGGTCAACATGAACTAAGGCATCGTCTCGAATAGACTAGACTTCCAATGATACGGAGATCGGTTTTCGAATTCCAGTCGGGTTTATTGAAGGTGGTTTATTCCTTGATAGCTTTCCACTCTCTCGAAATGCAAATGTGGGTAAACTTTCTCTAAATTGAACATTCATTATACCTAACTCATTAGCGTAGTTAGTACATATGCGTAAAACCTAAATAAATAATGATACACGTTGCTAAAAAAATCACTATTTGATCAAGGATCAAATCTAAATATTCTGGATAAGAGTCAAGTAATTGATTAAGTACGGAGGTTTTTTTGAGTTATTTGCACAGTTTCTTGCCTACCCCATAAAATAACGGCTTGGTTAGGTATGTATGTATGTATGTATGTATGTATGTATGTACGTGCGTATGTGTATGTGTGTATGTATGTGCATGTGTATGTATGTTATTTATGTATGTATGTTATGTATGTATGTTATTTATGTATGTATGTTATGTATGTATGTATGTATGTGTGTGTATGTATTGTATTAAATTGTATGTATTGTATGTATGTAATTGTATTGTATTGTATTTTATGTATGTATTGTATGTATGTATTGTATGTTTGTATTATATTGTATTGTATTGTATATGTATGTATGTATGTATGTATGTATGTATGTATGTATGTATGTATGTATGTATGTATGTATGTATGTATGTATGTATGTAAAAGTATGTATGTATGTATGTATGTATGTATGTATGTAAAGTATGTATGTAAAATATGTATGTATGAATGTATGTAAAAGTATGTATGTATGTATGTAAAAGTATGTATGTAAAAGTATGTATGTAATGTATGTTAACGCAAAGTTCAACCTTCGTGAATCTGTAATACAAAATGAAATAGTCAGTATGTAGATTTGAATTACCAGTCGTTCTACAACTGAAGGTGTTAGAAGAGGTTTTTGTGGTGAAGTAGGTGTAGGAATGTTCTCCTGGTGAATGCGTTTGTCTACCTTGATCTTGTATGACCTCAGGAAGACCGTGAAAACTTTTATTCTTTAATATACTCTGTATGCATTCTCTTTGAAGTTACCAGATGTATACCCTGAAAAAAAAGTATGGCTTGCAGATGGACAAAGTGACGCTAAATATAATTTAATAATTCATCCGACACACGGTTTGGTAGAGGTAGTTTCTAAATTTCACTGCACTGGACTATGAGTTTATCAACAACTGAAATAATTATTTTGCTCTATGAACAAATTTATTGCTATAAGTATCATCTAAAAATAACAAACCCAAATAATTAATCTCACTCTTCAAAACAACTTTAAAATTTTACAAAAACATTTATAAAATTGAAACTTAGAAATAACCGTGGACTAGGAGGTTTATTATAAATGTTTTGTCACTGCTTGTTCCAATTAGAGACATAAAATTGTAATAAAATATTTAAGTCGGATCTAACAAATTAGTTGCTGGAGCTACTATAGTGTATATATATATTGTAAGTGTAAATATTAGACTCATTGATGTTTTATACATGAAACGTGCTAGTTGCTAAATTTAATATATTATGGCATCCATTAGTACTAATGGATTTTCATGTAATTCTAATATCACACAAAATCGTTTTCGTAATTATGTTTGGCAAATATGTTGGTTCTAATCCTAGAATCAAATACACCCTCTTTAATCATTGTTTACATCCATTACTGTTTACAGCCTATGGTCTGGGTCAGTATTTTATTCAAGCAATACATTTTTCCACTACCGGCTGGCTAAACCTGTCGTAGCATCATATGCCTTAGAACCTATCTTAAGTCTAGGGCCGGTACAACATCCAGTCTGCGGCCGTTAATTGATCAATGTGAAGGGTCTAGCCAATATTTTCATTAATGATAAATTTTAGGCCATGCCAGGAATCGAACCGGGACCCTTATCTCAGTAAGCAGACACGTTACCGACTGAGCTAAAGTGTTGGGCCCTCTTAAATAATACTGTGGTATATTTTTTTCAAATAATATATTCTTCGAATCAAATTTTCAATTATTACCCAAATACGTCACATAAATATTAAATAGCTTTTAAAACCTTATATTAAAGATGATTGCTATGGTAAAATAATCCTGTTGGGAAATGCAAATACTTGGTTAATTACTCGGTTAACTTACTTCCAAGGAATATAAAATTCAGAATATATATAACATTATCTTTACCGGCTGTTCTTTATGGGTATGAAACGTGATCTCTTCTCTTGCATGACCATTTTTTTTATGGTGTTTGCAAACAAGGTGCTAAGGGAATATATTTGTTCCAAAAAGTGATGAAGCTACTGGGAATGAAGGTGATTACATAATGAGGTGTCACATACCCTCTACTAGTCACAAGACATTATTAGGATAATCAAATCGCGCAGCCTATTGTGGGAAGGACATTCAGTGCGAATGGAAGAATCTCGAACCGTTTTCAGGGTATTGACGGGCAAACCCATGAGAATCGATCACTGGGAAGACCTAGAAGCAGATGGAAGGATAACATTAGAATCAACCTGAAATAGATAGGGTGTAGTGACGAGGGCTGGATAGACAAAGCTATCTCAAGATGGAGATGAATGGCATGCTTTAGTGAGTGTGGCAATGATCTTTACAGTTCCTACTGCCCTAAAGCAAGTAAGTAAGTAGAGTTTTATTTTGAATTTTTTAAACATTCTGCTAAAATGTGTCCATCCTTTTAATTCATAGTACCTTATGTATCATTATAATCTGACTTAAAATAATATTTTCAAAATATATGTTTTAAAATTATATATAGTATAAACCGTCAACGGTGCGTCCGAAGGGAGTGCAAGTATTTTTACAGTTTTTATAGAATTGAAATTGTTTGGCCAAAATAAATAAAATATTTCTCCAGTAGCAACATAGAGTTTAGTTTTATGCACATTCTAATATCAAGATATCATGAATAATTCTCAAGGGTGTCCTGGAATGTTGTCAAAAATTTCTCTCTTTATTTAAAATGTTTTGACAAAACTTCAGTACACCTTTTACAAATATTCAATATCTGTTGATATTAGCATGTGCAGAAAACTAAACTCTATGTTGGTACTGGATAAATATTTGATTTATTTTGGCCAAAAAAATGTTATGCTATAAAAATTGTAAAATTACTCGCTCTCCTTTTTCCGCACCTTAAGTAAGTTACAAAAATATATTTTACTATTAAATTAATATTAAATTTGGCTCACAGCTGTATTTTATTAAATAAATATAGTTCAACGTGAAACAAAATTACTTTACAACCAGGTTTTGTAGGCTACTTTAAAGAAACCATGTTATCCAACAAAAATTATGTTGAGTAAACTTTGCAATGATGAGTCCAGTTGCTTCTCTACCACAAATTTGTCTGCTGAACTCTTTTTAAGCCTTTATTTTTTCCTATTTAATCTCTCTATTTCTCTCTTTTCTTTCCAAACAGTCCCAGTTTACTCACACACACACACACACACACACACACACACACACACCACACACACACACACACACACACACACACACACACACACACACACTGTCCTTGTGTCTCCAGAGAAGGAGGTGGATAAAAAATCCATGTGGTTACTTTACAAAGTGAGCACGAGTCGGGTAAACGAAAAATAAAAGTTTGTGGCGCAGAAAAATAAAAAGGAAATGTTGGGCAATCTGTTTTATTATTCCTGGATACTTAACCGTTTGATAAACTACCTCTATATATCAGATTGGTTTTCATTTTGATCAAAAAACATACCTTTTATTTCTTTAGCAGGTTTCACGTTTACTTTATTATACAAAAATAAGATTCATATAAATATGAAGGTCCAACACCAGTCTAATGAGAAAAGTAATTTTAATATTTTGAATAAAGTATTACTTTTAAGTCTTGATTAAGAAAATGGCTGGTCATAATTATTTATCTCTGTACGTGATAAAAGTATTCTCCGAAACATACACTCAGAGTACCTTTCTGTAAAGAAAATATTAATAATTACTCTGCCTACTTTCAAACCTTATTAGTGGTATCTACACTGTATATTTACTATGACTTATTGCTAGCTCAAGGTGGGTACACAATAGGGCGAAGCGTAAAAACTTTTTTTTCGAAATTATTTTCCTGCTAGTGCGGAAAAGTTGTGGATGTGTTTCAGAAACATACGTAGAAAATTTCAGATTAATCAATAAATATCTTCCGGTTCCACTTTGGGTTCTATATATGCGAAATTACCCGAAAATGATGTAAATTTTCACATTTTCGTGACTTTTTTAATTCCAGATTTTTTCTACCCGCTAGCGCGGAATAGTAATCAATAAATATCTTCCGGTTAGACTTTTGCGTCTAAACCCATTCTCTGGCGCGCGTTTATCATAGTAACCTGCATTGGCCCGGCACTCGGAAGCCATGGTTACGCGCCAAATGTTTTCGCTATTCATTTATTCTAACAATTATATACTTCAGTCTAAGTTCTTTGTATTGCATTGCACTGCTATTATTATTATTATTATTATTATTATTATTATTATTATTATTATTATTATTATTATTATTCAGACTTGCTAAGAATTGAATGGTTAATTGATAGATGGCATTATAGTAAATTATTGCAATGAATGCCAGGGATCGTTCGGGCAGCCATAGACGTTGATCAACGCCCACACTAGAGACAATATATGGCACTACCCTCCACTGAAAAGATTGTACAAGCGAAATCAAGGCCATCTGCGGGGAATTTCCCCATTAAGTTCAGTTTTCTCATGTTCGATCATTGTAGTTTGAGCGTTGGTCGAATGTTCTGCTCGTGGCACGATTGTAATTCAGGTATTAATTTGTAGTGTCTAAATTGTATTGCAAAATAGTACATGTGAAAGTGTTATCGGATTTTTAATATTGTGTTGAACTAGTAGTGTGCTTAAAAGATATAACGGAGAAATGTCGCAATCGTCAGAAAATGTGAAGAAGCTGAAGATAAAAAGGCACAGTAGAGGTGATGTTTTTTGTCCCGTTTTTGGGTATCCAGCATAATTAAGTACTGGCGTTGTACCAACATACGAAGATATTATTAAGTACTTTTTGTTCGTAAGAAATGAATTGAAAAATGATACAAAATCGGATCCACCTGTAGGGGCGATAGTGGTTTATGTGGCTGAAAAGGTTGAAACAATTTGGCAGGCTGTCTCAATACCAACAGTTTCTAGGGAAAGAATAATCAAAATGATTAGATCATGTAATGATAAATACAAGAGAATGAAGAGATTTGTCACTAAGAAACAGACGGAAAAGATGAAGTCCAAATTACCAATTTTCCAATCTGAATCAAAACAGCGTTTGTTTGATATTTTTTCTTGCAAGTGTGCATCTCTCAACAGATGTAAATACCTACGTGAAAGGAAAGTTCCAGACTTGGAAAGACTGTTTCTTGAGGATCAGAGGACTTCAAGTAAAATGGTGAAATGGTAGGCCCAGTTGTTATGGCAACAACACAGAAACTTAGGAAACGAACATATAGGTTTGAAAAGGAACAGGAAAGGTTGATAAAACAGAAGAAAAGTGAAAACGCAACCACAGATTTTTCATGTGAAGATTCGAAGTTTTCTCATTCTTCTGATCTTGTTGATGAGCAACAGTGTCAGGATCTTACTGATATACCTTCAACCTCATCGCAATCGAATATAAGGGGTAAAAATATATCATGAGCAACCCACCTTCCAGCCCTAGCTAGTGCGTGTGACAGAATGGGAGTGTCCGACAAATCTTCGGCAACAGTAGCAATGCACTTCTTGAATACTTAGGAGTTGTGACACATGACGACATGTCCCATGTTATAGACAGGAATAAGATAAGAAGGGAAAGAAAGAAATATCACATGGAACGCCAAGTCCAAGATTTCAAATTATTTGGCACCAATAACTTGAAAGGACTGTATTTTGACGGTCGAAAAGATCAAACTTTAACTCAGAGGAACATTGAGGGGACGCTGCACCAGCAAAGAGTGCTTGAAGAACACGTGACACTAATAGAAGAACCTGGGTGCAAATATGTAGGGCACGTGTTACCAATAACCTCTTCTGCTAAATACATCACTGAAAGTATAACGACATTGTGCAAAGAATGTCATATTGATTTCACTACAATGTTAGCATTAGGAGGTTATGGGACCCCAGTAAACACGGGAAATAAGGATGGTGTCTTCTGCCGTATATAACTATTTTGTAAGAAATCCTTACATTGGTTCGTGTGCCAGCTTCATGGTAATGAGCTATTGCTCAGGCATCTGATACAGCACTTGGATGGTGATACAACTGGCCATAAAACGTATTGTGGTCCAATTGGAAACCAGCTTCAGGATTGTGAACTTTTATCTGTTGTGGACTTTAAGAAAATTGAGACCGCAGTTCCTTCTGAAGAAAAATCTGATCTGAGCACAGACCAGAGATATTTGAGGGATATCTGCACTGCAGTGACAAATGGTGCGTGTCCTAAAAATTTGTCACACAAAAATCCTGGAAATCTTTCCCATGCCCACTGGTTGACAACAGCTAATCGAATCTTGCGTGTTTATATTGGTACACAGGATCCCCCCAAAGAACTACAAGCTTTGGCTGAGTTTATAATAAAGGTTTACGCACCTGCATGGTTCAGAATCATATCGCATCCCAATTGTACAGATGGACCACGAAATCTTTGGAAAACAATTCAAGCTTCACGTTATCTTACAGACAATCTGAAGCTAGTTGTAGAGCGCGTCATCCAAAGAAATGGCTACTTTGGCCATCTTGAAGCAATAATCCTTGCCATGCTTGTTGACCGAGACCAGAATGCGCGAGAACTTGCCCTCAGCAGGATTTTGAAAGCAAGGAAAGAAACAGGACCAGGAGTTCGTGTGTTCTAAATTCCTAAACTTAACTTTAAAGCTAAATCTTACATTGATCTCATAGACTGGAAGAATTGCCAACTAACGGAACATCCGATTACCACTCACTTGTCGACATAGTGCAACTGATAAAGTCTGGCGAAAGTCCATTGTTGGCATTGGAAAACATAAACTTCCCGTGCCACACTCACACGTGTTGAAAGAGGAGTAAAACTGACAACAGAAGCTTCCCTTGCTGTCATCGGAGGGACCGAACATGATGGATACATAGATCCAGAATGGAATCAAGGCGTGTCATTCCATCGTTTGAAACAAAAAACCAATATAGAGTGAAAAATATGGAAACCAGTGAATTAAATGCGCTTAATGTAGAGTACATTTGCAACTTTTATTCTGGAACTCGAAACACACTTATTTCTACAAAGTATGTGTATTAAGTGGGTAGTAAGATTTTTTTGTTTAGTGCTATAACTATCATTTACGAATATCTAATTTTTTTTTTAAATAAATGTTTTCGGGTAATTACGCATATTTAGACCCCAAAGTGAAACCGGAAGATATTTATTGATTAATCTGAAATTTTCTACATATGTTTCTGAAACATATCCACAACTTATCCGCACTAGCGGGAAAATAATTTCGAAAAGAATAATTTTACGCTCTACCCTAGTATACAAGATCATTAAGCTCAGGACCTCCAAGTGAGGACTAAATATATAGAAAACTAATCTATTGTTAGATAATACTGGAGATTGCCTGATACAGGGGTGAACATTGCGTGTAAATGGGAAAAATTACTGAAGCCTACTGGAATAAAATTTTACTGAAATTTGGAGCAAATGCCTGTTGGACCGTTTTGTTTTGCCTGACATAAATAATAACACGTGTAACATGTATTTAGACACATAGTACCAAGATTGATACAGATGAGAAAATTGAAAGCAGGGGTGTGTCACCCTCCCGAGTGCATAGCTATTTTAAAGCGATCACAAGATATTTAAGTTCACAGCTATATAAATCGAATATTCACGCAAGATCACCTGAATATTCAGAAATATCTTATAAGGCCTGATAATTAATTACCCGATGTCTTCACGCACAATATATATTTATGAACGTAGAATTGAGAACCTTGCAGCAAGAAGGGGCCAGGTCCACTATTGGTCGAATTCTAGATAATATGTGTACTAAACTTTAAAAAAAAACTGAATTCATTGGTGCAAGAAGGAGGTATATCCGACAGTATATACGAAATATATAACAAGTTTTGGACTTGTCCCCATTGTTGTTTGGTGAAAGTAAGTTGCAGCTCCGGAGCTGCACCCTACTTGCACCAACCTAGTAAGAATTGTCGCGTGCAGTGGTTGGTGTTATTGGAAACGTTGTGAATGATTGCATGATCTATGCTATCGTTTATTAGTGTGGCTACTCAGCTAACCATAGTTTATTGAGTATATTTATTAGTGTAGTCAGTATTGTTTGTGTGTTTCTGAGCTAGTTTAATTTCAAGATGATATTATTGTTTATTTGAGGTTACATACCTATAGTTTTTCAGGTCATTTTAGTGTACTTAGTATTGTTTAAGTGGTGTTGTGTTGTTTTATTTTCAATATGAGTAATTATGACAGCTCAGATTCTTATAGCTCCAGTATCAGACTGTTTAGTAGTGTTTCATCAGATCTTTATGAATCATCCAGCTCGGGGCATAGCTCAAGTGAATCTGGTCTCGGTGTGGCAGGTCCATCAACTAAAATAATGCGTGTAAAGAAGAAACCTAACCCCAAAAATGTACAGACCAACCTCGTACTAAGTAAGATGATCCATAAGAAGGGAATAAGAAAACAATGACGATGGTGAAGAAGGCATTGTAAGGCCTAAGCCTACAATAAATAATAGAAAAAGTACTAACCCAGATAGTTGGAAACGAAACATAAAAAAGAAGTGAATTGTTTAAAGAAATAACTATATTAACTTTAAAGGTAGAAGCGAGAGATACTGGACCCGATTGTAATTGTAGGTATAGCTGTTTTTAAGGGTATGTGAGGAGAAAAGGAAGACAGTAATATCCAAATTTTATAAAATGGGGAAGAGCAATATTTAAATATCTACTTGGGAGGGTTAATTAAAACAGACTCTGTTCAAATAGTTTGGGTCATCACTGGTAAGGGAAAGAGCCACAGTTGTTCTCACAAATATACTATTAAGCTGAGCATGGAACTGTGAGAGCTTGTAGGGCTGCTTTTTTATCCATACAGGGAATATAAAAAAAAAATGTGTAATATTTCTAAAGCTCTTAGTGGTCAGAATATGGCACCACCGATGAGTAAACGAGGCAAACATCAAAACAGACCTGGCAGGCTTCCAGATACTTTGGTTGAAAAAGTATACTCCCATATTATAATCTTCCCACGCCGTGGATCACACAACAGCAGAAATAAAAGTATAAGGCATTCACGAGCTAAGTTTACCTGGATGACAGCTCGAGATGTTACTAGAAGTAATCCCTAATAGATCACTACGTTAACAGCTGACATCTATCACTTTGGATCACTGTAATGAAAACAGATGGTAATATATTAATGTGATAGTTCACCACAGTAATTTAGGCCAATATTATTTATATATTTATTTGAGGTTGGACACAAAGTTTATTTATAGTTTTATTCCCCTTAAAAAAATATTAACACCACTTTCACAAACTTTTAACGAAAATAGCTTAAAAATGGCGGCTGACGAATCTAAACCATATGATTGAACATAAACCAAACAAGTTTTTTACAATGATGCATGCACACAGTTGATGAAAATATTTTATTCAGTTAAATATTTCAAAATACTATAAAATAATCATAAAATCATTTATTGTATGTAAAAAAATGACAACAATGTTCTCTTTTCCAAGTAAATACGATGCCTGTAATAAAATATATTGATGTGTGCATTATATTACACAAAATCAGTAACGTTCCAAAACGAAAAATAAGTACTTTTAATTATGTTTAAAATATTATTTCGAGTTGGATAAAAATAAATTATTTATAAAAATGATATAGTATGAGAAAACTTAAGTTTATATTATATTAAATGTAATATATAACAGGTAATTAAAGATCTTTACATTTATACCAAAACTGTGATCTTTTACAAGTGTTGGCAAACCAAAACCTAAACATATGATTTTCGAACAGTCATCCAGGTAAAAACTTATCGTGAATGGAATATACACGCCTTTCTTTGTTCCCAGGTCTGAATATAAAGTGGATGTATGAAGTATATTTACAACTGAACGAGCCAGAAAGTGCCAGTGATGCTGGTTTCAAGCCAAAAGTAATATATGACTTTTATTTTAGATACTTCAAACAAAATTTTAACTACCGTTTTGGGTCCCCCTGTTCAGATACTTGTAAGAAGTGTGACATACTACATAATAAGCTGAAATATGTGATGACAATGAAAGAAATGAGCTGCAGAATCAGAAGACTTTACACGAGATTAAAGCTGCATCTTTTTTTCACTGAACTAAAAGTAAAAAGCCAATTGTACAAATAGAATTATTAAGTTAAGCTCCTTGCATTCGATCTTCAAAAAAAACTTCCTTTACCAAAAGTGCCAAATTGCAAAGCCTTCTACAAACGTCAACTGTGGACGTACAACTTTTGTATTCCTTCAACAGAACCCACCGTGCTCATTTCTACATGTATGATGAAACTACTACTCGAAAAACACCAAACTATGTGATTACTTTCCTATATGACTATGTAAACAATGTGCTACCCAAAACAGTAAAAGTACTCAACCTTTTCTCAGACAATGCTGCAGCAAAAAATAAGAACACTATAATAGTGCAGTTTTTGTATATTCTTGTAAAAACCACTGTTATTCAGAAGATTGTACATCGATTTCCCGAGCAAGGACACAGTTTTCTTCCCTGTGACCGCTGTTTTGGTGTCATAGAGAAGTTTTTGAGAAAGAAAGATTATTATTACTCTCCAGCACATAATGCCAAACATATTCAACAAGCATCCAAAAGATTTGTACCTATTCTTGTCAATCAAAATATGATTCTCAACTTCAATGAGCATTATGAGGGTCGTTTTAAAAAGGTGATTGTAAATGGACAGAAGAATAGATTCAAGATCTCTCAATACCGTATTTTTTACTACAGAAAGGTCCATCTGGTCAGCATTGGCGTCAGTGTATCCACCGGTTTTCCTGTTTTTGACATGCACACTATTCAGAGGAATGTTGAGAATAACCTCTCGATTGAACCACCATCACTTGTTTACAACTATCCTCTATGTGCTAAAAAGGCTAAATACAAGGATATGATGCATTTAGCTACTAACTTTGTTCCTCTATATAAAATAGGATTTTACCAAGCACTAAAATGTGAAGTCGTGGGAGGTGATGATGTTCCCGAGGTCTCATGCGCTGATGACGATGCTCAGGCTGATCAGTGAAAGATTATTTGCAAATAATTTGGTTAAAATTGGGATGATACTATGATATTCATAGTTTTCAAAGAGTGTTACACAAGATTATTAAAGCATGTATTTTTTATAGTTAAATAAATGTGAAACTAGACCCATTTTATAATATTTTGGTGCAAGAGGGAGGCAGCTCCAAATTTGTAAAATACTCATCTATCATTCAGGTAAGGAGGTATTAGCTGAAAAACTGCACTCATCTATATGTAAACCTGTGATTTTTCGGTTGGTTGGTGGAAATTTTCTTATCCTCAGTTAAAGGGTGATTTTTATATACAGTTTTTTCTTAGTTCCCAAAAGTTGTTAAAAATGGAACTGCCCCTTCTTGCAGCAAAGTTCTCAATTTTTCTCGTTTGTTATATAATAATCAAAGTACCGAAGCAATCAAGGATTGTAAGACTCAGAATAAACAAAACAAAAATTTTATTGGTTATTCTCTATGGGTGTGAAACAGCTTCTTACCTAATATGAAGATACCAAATTTAGGATTTTCAAAAACAAGGTGTTCAGGTAGATATTTGGTGCAAAAAGGAATGAGGCTACTGAGGAGTGTGGGAGGTCACATGATAATAAGTCACATACCCTGTACTCATCACAAGCATTGTTAAAATAACCAAGTTTTTTTAGATCAATGTGGGCAGGATTTTCAACACGAATGTGCACTGAAAGAAATTTACTGGCTTTACACACGGAATTACGTATGTATTTCCAGTATTGACTGTAAAATGGTAATCTTGCCTAAAGATGGGGATTATTCCATGATGAATAATGGCTTTCACGTAATTATGTGTTTCCAGTACAAGAATAGAATTTGTTAACGCCTCACAGTAGTGACTTAATCAATTTTAAAAGTATTAATGGAAATAGCCCATTGCTTGATTTTGCAAGCCAGTGTGTGTTGAACTAAGCCAGGTACGTACTGTTATTGTCTCTTAATGGCATGGTACTAAATCCATGATGTAGGTATTGTTATAAAAACAATAAGCCTACTCCAAAAAACTAGTTCAGCTTATTTGAATATAACATTGTTCAGTGGTTTAACAAAATTTTAACTGTACCAATCACGATAGTTCGCAATTATTGTATTGCTTAAAGGCCTAATTATAAAATAAATCTATAACCATATGCATTAAAATTTTAAGCTTGGATTTATATGAACTCACCATAGAACAATTTTACATATTCTCCTAATTCCTATTTTTTCACTAGCTCATTCGCATAATCTTCCATTGATGATAAAATTAAATTTCACTTCCTATTGAAATAGTAAATTCTTAACGTTTATTTTTACTTTTAGTAGTTATATAATTAAACTTGAAATGTAAAGGAAACCACTCATTACCTACACCGAGTACAAATACAAGATGGCTGCCATAAGTGGCAATGAACGAAGCCACCTCTGCACAGACTGCGTTATTTCCATCCTAATGGCAAAAGATGTGCCATTCACCGAGAATACTCTAAATATCCCATTCCGAACTGGGATGCGCGAAGTGCCAGGTGACGTCAGTTCACGGCCTTCTAATATAGACAGGCCTTGTAACTGGAGCCACGCAAGTTTCACGGAGCCTCATATTTGGTTCCACTACACATATGCTGTTGAAAGCCCATTATTTGGCATGTAATAGTACAATTACGTGAAATGTAAACACAAAGAAACTCCCGTTTGTGAACTAAAACTACTGGCATTAAGACTTGATTCAAGACAAAACCAAAAATTCCATGTCAATGATGTTATAGCATCAACCTCGATTTTTATAATTCTTGGGGAACAGTTTTCAGGGTATAGCCTAGCAAACTCAATAGGAAGAGACAGGTTGTAATGAGGGGGATATAGAAAACAAGAGTTTTACCAGTTGTTGTTTATAGTTGTGAAATATGGTTTATAACCCTACATGATGAAAATATATTTTAGGTGTTCGAAAACACAATACTTGGGAAAATATTTGTTTCAAAAAGGGATGAATATATTTGAGAATAGAGAATTCAACATATTGATGAGTTTCATACCCTGTTCTCATAACCAGGCATTGTTAAGATAATCCAGTCTCGTGGATTACGATGGGTAGGAGATGCAGCGTGAATGGAAGAAAAAAGATTCTACGCTCTAGGTATTGATTGTTAGACCTAATGGGAAGAGACCAGTGAGAAGATCTAGAAGCAGTTGGGAGGATAGTATTATAATGGACCTGAAAGAGATAGTGTGTAATGAGGTGGTCTGGATAGAGCTAGCTCAAGATAGGGATTTGTGGTGGACTTTTGTGGGTGTGGCAATGAGCTTTCAAAATCCTAATGCCTTAGAGTAAGTACCTAAGTACACCTATTTTATATGTGTAAATGTGGGTCTACCAATTGACAAGTTATTGTTCTTGAAAAGGTTATATTATCTTTTTAATGCATTTGTTTTGGTAGTACTGTAAAATTTGAGGTGGACTCATCAATCACTAGCAACATTTTATGAGCTAATTACACTTGTTTGCTATAAAGTATTTTTACCTTCTCATTTAGAGAATGTATTTTAATCATAAATCAATAATACCTATAAATTATTATGAATCTTGACGTTTTGTGTGCCGCCGAACTCAAATAGTGGCTATTACAATTATTCTGTCTCCAATAAGTCTGCTTGTCCCTACAAATGTGTGTCTGTTCATGGGGCTACATACATGCCAAATGGTTCAATATTTTTCGATAAACTGTATTTCTAGATGTTACATAATATGCAAAACAGATAATTTGTATATATATAGCTATGCGAGGTTTGAAAAAAAAATCATTAAAATTTAAAAAATTTCAAAATTGCTCTTCTGATGTTGTTAAATGTGTCGGCTATAACTAGGGAGAGTTTCACATTATAAGTAAAATTGTATTCTTGTGTTTCATTTGAGACTAGTATACTGAGTGCTGAAATTTATATATGAGAAAATATGTACAGTTAATTATATCTTGCCAATTATTTTAATATTAATTGTGCCAAAAGTGTAACATTCATCATATGTGGGTCCCAGATTTTGCTTTGGGAAACAATAATTTCAATGTTTGAAAATTAAAGTAAGTTAAAATAATATGACATCTTAAGATATTTGGTCAATAGAAAGGAATGTAAGAGCATATAGTATATGTTATTTTCAACTTACAACCCAAACTGAAGTCTTATTTTTTGTGTGGAAAGTACAAGACGCGAAGTCTTTTAGATTCGTTCATCTTTCTTAATGTACTCTGGTATATGTTAAAACAACAGCCTTTTACTCCAACATTAGGTCTAAGAACAAGTTTAGTCAAACCGAATAGATGCAATTAAAATGTGACGATCTAAAAGCCTTTAACTCTTCACAATAAGATATGCCACATTTATTCGTTGTTTCTAAATATATTTTTATAAACCTTCATAAAAGCACATTCAACAATATGTTTCAACTCGCCATGTACTCTACTGATTCAAACAGTTTTGGTTTCACGCTTCAAATTATTACGACTCCCGAGCCGATGGCTTGACCAAGTGACCAATTCAACTAAACGTTTGTAAATCTGTGAGATAGGGAAAGGAGCTCTAGTACATGCACCCTAAACTCTTCCCCTGTTAACCATTCGGGTGAATGTGGGGAATGCCAGGCCACCACCGTGGTTCGGATTCCACGTTAAACTGTAGGTCCTTCATTTCATCTCACAATCACCCTACCATTACACATTAGCGTAAGTGCGTATAACCCGAACAAGTAGTAAGACGCGGTGCTAATAATAATAACTATTCGGGCCGCGAGCACCACGGGATCGACCCCCTCCTACGAATAAAGAAGCAACGACTCAAGGGGAGAAGTGATTTCCCCTGCCACGCCCCTTCTTTCTTCCACAAAATTGATCATGCAAACTGGGATTTTCGTCCCACAAATACTATCTTATTGACTGGAAGAGTGACACTGCTAACAAGTCACATATCGCAAGAAGCTCGACCGTGAGGATGTTATGGATGGTCTCGCCGTTGCGGCGAGAATAGACTTTTAGGGTTTTGTAAACTCTCATTCCGAGAAGGATTATATTGGTTGCGTCAGCTCTATCTTCTTGTTATATGAGCTTGGTTTATATTTATTGACTAGCAGGCTCTCCTCCAGTATATTTAATTACGTTTGTTAAATAATTTAATTGTACTTTTAGGTTAACAATAGTTTGGCCTCACTGGGTATAGCCTCATGTTGCTGGGTCACAGCGCGTATAGGTAGGTGTATCATAATCATGTAGGGAGATCTTTCATATTGTTTATAGGCCTACTAGGATGTGTATTTATGTTACTTCAGGTTAATTTCAACTAGACGTCTTTAAAAGCCTTATTGTGTGTTTGGCTGTTATTCTATTTTTGGACATAAATTTACTGGGATTTGAGGTTATTCAAAGTGGCTGTTGAGGTATTTTAAACGTGACTTTTATTGCAGGATGGCTTTACCATTATTGTTTCTGACTTTAGACTGTGGGGTCTAATCCTTTAGAGCTATAGCAGATATTAGACCTCTCCCTTATCGTGTTTTGCGCCCTTCTGGCCATAACTTGATTTTAGGGTGATTTGAGCGCCCAGTGTAATCTTATGCTTCGGACTGTGTACGTCACTGAATGGACTTTGATTCCTATTATGAAATTACCTTGATAGAGGCTTTCCTAATTGTGGTTGAGCCTCTTGATAGCCACTTTAAATGTTCTTATTCAACCCCATGTGTCATCTGCTAGTGGCCTTTGTATGTTGATTGGTAATCGCCTTAACCTTTTAAGCACCTTGCTAAATTCCAATACTATTTTCTACTAATGGCCTGTTATAGGAATTGTTACTAAATTATGATGCAATTAAGCTGTAATATTTTCGAGAGTTCTCAACTTTTACTAATTATTTATTAAATCTCTCAATGATTTAATGATTTAATTTTTACTGTCATAATATTTCAAGTCCCATTAAGTGGACGCTTACTACTTGTGTTATTATTTGTTATGCATACGAAAATAATCTTATATCTTGGAAATGAACTTATATTGGCAATTCAAATTGCCAATTTTTCCACTAGCGATTTTCTTGTCAGCTAATCCTATAACCTGCTGTTGCTTAACATATTTTAATCATCACAGATTATTATTTTTTCCTTATTTATCTGTTAATTTATTAATTCCAGAGCATTATTATTGTACAATCTTTTTGGTAACTTTTTAAAAGTGTTTTTGTACCTGTTTTATTTGACTTTATAATTCATGATAAATTAGGTCTTTCTTTAAATAAATCATTTTGCACGTTATTTTTCTTATTTTTATCTTGATTTAATTGACCAAAAGAAGGTATACCAATCAATTCAAGTTAATGTAACATCTAAGTAAGTTCCTTGTACATATTACAATTTGGACTTTGTTTTAAATAAAATAGTTTAACTTTGCTTTCTCTCTCTTTCCTCACCTATTAAGTATTATGTTACAAAAGACTCCATCACATATTTTGGACATACTTGACGCCCCACTCCACCTCTTTTTCATTCCTTAGACTTTAGAGTAGACCGCTGATGCCAGTAGATCGCACTAAGCAAAACTACCTAAGTAGATTCGTATCAGTTTTCTACGCTCTAATGTTTTATTGATTAGATTAAGACGTGTCAGTTGTCCTTTTCACGATAAAATACTGTGATTAGAAATACAAGAATTTTGTTAAATGGCTGAATATGTATGTAATGAAACTTAGCCTAGTGTTTGGAAATTGATAGACTAAATATTTAAGATTTATATTTAAGTTTATTAATGTATACATATTTTCTACAAAGTGTAGGCCCTACTTGAGTTTTTTTATTACTTATTTAATTTTTACAATATAAATAATTGTCTATTTTTACTCACAACGTCAAGTTATGTTCCTTTAGTCTGATTTCCTGGTGATGAAGAGGTTTTAAGTTTGAATCTCAGAAAGATGAACTAAGGATAGTCTTTCCTAAATATTTTACCACTCTCCATTCAAGCAAATATGGATTACTTTTCCTCATTCCTACCAAATGACCGTAATTACTGTGAAATACAATCTTAACGTTAAGGTACTGTAAACAAGAATTTGCCATCGAGCGTTTTGTAAGAGAGTGAAAATGTTCGTAAGAGAAATATTGGTACCTACAAGAAAGTATTAAAAGCTAGCCTGAGGCTACTGTGTGACAGCATCTTGCAGGGTAAGGACATCCGTTGTTAACATAAATCGTCCGTATGGCAAGTTATGGGTCATGCGATCTTAGTTATAAGGCATTCACGAGCTAAGTTTACCTGGATGACAGCTCGAAATGTTACTAGAAGTAATCCCTAATATATCACTACGCCAATAGCTTACATCTATCACTTTGGATCACTGCAATGAAAACAGATGGTAATATATTAATGTGATAGTTAACCACAGTAATTTAGGCCAATATTAATTATATATTTATTTGAGGTCAGACACAAAGTTTATTTATAGTCTTATTCCCCTTAAAAAAATATTTGCACCCCTTTCACAAAAACTTCCAACGAACATAGCTTCAAAATGGCGGCTGACGAAACTAAACCATATGATTGAACATAAAGGTAAACAAGTATTTTACAATGATGCAGACACGCAGTTGATTAAAATATTTTATTCAGTTAAATATTTCAAAATACGATAAAATAATCATAAAATCATTTATTGTATATAAAAAAATAACAATTTTCTCTTTCCTAGTAAATACGATGCCTGTATTAAATATATTATTGTGTGCACTATATTACACAAAATCAATAACGTTCCAAAACGAAAAATAAGTACTTTTAATTATGTTTGACATATTGTTTCGAGTTGGATAAAAATAAATTATTTAAAAAAATGAAATAGTATGAGAAAACTTAAGTTTACGTTATTTTAGATGTAATATATAACAGGTAATTAAAGATCTTTAAATTTATAACAAAACTGTGATCTTTTACAAGTGTTGGCAACCCAAAGCCTAAGCATATGATTTTCGAACTTTCATCCAGGTAAAGACCTATCGTGAATTCTGTATATGTTCTGATTGGTTGCAGAGCAAAGTTTTAAAAATAAACAATTGTTTTTAAAACTGAAAGCACATCTCATGGCATTTATCTGACAGCTGTTTTCGAATACGTGGTTTTGTGTGCCATCCGCAAACATAATTTAAAATTTACAGCATTTTACTGGTAGTGTTTTTCTTGTGCAGGTGTGAGTCACACCCGCACTTGTATGTTTATAATTAATAATTAACCAATAAATATTTGCATTAGCCTCAATTATCAATGAAAATTATTAATTAGCAAGTTGAAATTATTATTCTAGAGCACTATCCACTATACGATTAAACAAATTAACCTGCCGAAATTAAAATATGTTTATTCTTGTTCATGAATACAAAAAATATCGTGCTACAGTACTATAATATTCTATGCGTATAGGCTGAACGGGCTGTGATATATGATGGTAAATTTATTTTATTTGTGTGTATTCACTAAATAAATAACTAAATTTGTTGCGGAAACAAGTCAGAATATATTCTGTTTTTTTTTACTATAACGTTCCACACCAATAATATTAATGTCTTAAACTAGGGGTTTGATATTTAGAAAGTAATTAAGCTTAAATGCATCCACATTGGTGTAGAGAGAGGATGAAAACACAACAGTGATAAATCACTTGCCATGAGTCCCCCTTCCCTCATGCATTCAGCCGAGATTGTAAACCATTCCTTCTTGTCCCTGATGTTCTAGTATTTTGAGAGATTAACGTCATAGACCATATGATCACTAGCTAGTATGGGTACTGGAGTGTAATTTTACACTTACACTTTTTTTTGAAACGTGCCTATTATGAAATATTTCCTTCTATTTACTTGATCAGTGACTTGTTAAAATATTTCTAGCCTGTTGTATGTAAAAGTCAGAACATAAACAAAACAAAAGTGTTACCGGTTGTTCTTTGTAATTGTGAAACATGGTATTTAACCCTAGATGATGAAAATACCTTTTAGGTGTTCGAAAACATAGTACGTTTGAAAAAATTGGATCCAAAAAGGAATGTATATTTGGAGAATAAAGGAGGCTACATAGTAATGAGTTTCATACCCTGTACTCCTAATTAGGCATTGTTAGTATATTCAAATCTCGCAGAATACGGTGGGAAGGAGATGCAGCGTGAATGGAATAAAAAAAAGATCCACGTTCCACGTGTTGACTGGTATTCATGATGGGAAGAACCAAGTGGGAATATATAGAAGCAGATGGGAGGATAATAATAGAAAGAGATAGGGTGTAATGATGTGGACTGGATAGAACTATCTTTGGACATGGATTGGTGGCTTACTTTTATAAGAATAGAAATTAAATTGAGTTCCTAATGCCATGGAGTAAGTGAGAAATATGTATTTAAATTTGAATGTTCAAATAAGAAATACTTTGTACTTGAATAATAAATATAGGGTGTATACATAAATTAAAAAGTACAAAGTAAGAAAGATACATAAGTTTAATTTAAATATTCAAAAATTAATATTGCATAGATGTGTGTAATTGTTCCTTAATATTCTTAAGATATACAACTGGTTAGAGTTATCTCCTTCAATGGTAATCCTATAATAAACTCTTATAATAAACACACCTATAAATTAAAATAATATATAATTCCCAGTCATACAAGTCTTATTATAAGGGTAGTTATGTATGTTTAGTCTATTAATATTTACATGTAATTTAAAGCGTTTATTTATTTTTAAACTAAAGTTAATGCTGTATAAATTATCAATGTTAGCCTTGTTACAAGTGGAGTACAGAAATACATTCACACCTAAGTGAAGGGGTTTAACATTTAGCAGAAAAACCCTATCAATACACTTGATCGGAATTTGAACCCTGATCCTCACTTCACCAGCAAACAACACAATCAGAGGGCTAACATCGCGACCCCGTGAGAGTATCCAACATAATGTATGGGTGTTTAAATATATTTCACTATTTCTTACTCCAAAACTCCATGGTGTGAGCCTACAAGCGAACTATACCGACCGAGTGGCCGCCACCGTTAGCGATGATGGTGCCAACATTTTTGGATAGAGGGTGTCATGTGGTCAGTATAAAGAGCCATCCAACCGTAAATATTATATTTCTAAACCGGAGTTGCTTCTTCTTTATTCAAGTAGCTACTCATTTGTCCTCACGGGGCTGAGTTTGACCCAATCCCCTAACCACTGCTTCAAAGATGCATTTTGGGAACACTCGGTATCGAACCCGGGACATCTGGATCTGTAGCAAGGAAATATTACCTTATAAATATATTAATACTAGATTTAATTTAGCAATTTAGTGTTTCGTAACATTTTACAACCCATCAAGCCCATTTGTGCTAAGTTAGTCAATGTTAATGGGATAGGAAATAAAAAGATCAGAATTTAAAGAAAATGAGCCCCTATTTGCGTGGTGGTAAAATATAAAATCATTTAGAAAAAAAACTACTCTTACTACACCCAGCTGAGCTTAAAGCCCCAACATCCACGTCACTAATAAATCTCACTAGAGGAGCTTGAAATTTAGTCCGCGGAACCACTGATGAAGGTAGAAATTAACAAATAATATATTACACTGTCCAATAAACTGTATAATGTTGATAAAAAAAATTGCACTCTCTTTCCCTTAACATTACACTTTATTTGATTATAAACTAACTAAACTCTTTCCGAGTTGTAGTATTTTCAACATTAGCACAGATACTCGTTACTTTTTATTGCGAGTGTGTGCGAAAGTATCAAGACTTTAATTGAATAAGGTGGTCTGTCAATTACAAGTAATTGCCTTTTAGTGAGTCGATTAAAAGAAAAGTTTTCTTCTGAGAATTTTCATCGACAAGTGGTGAAAAAAACGGGGGGAATTTTTTCTTCATCTCCTCCAACAAACATCACTAGGGTTCAGACATTTCGATTTATTCTGACAGCTTTGTTGGGATTTTATTGGAAAAGTCAAAATGCGAGATTTTTAAAATTTTCTTTAAAAATATTTCTAAACCTTGAGAAGTAAAAAAGGAAGATATGTTGTGTTTTTGTATAAATTATCGATTTATACAATTTAGATAAAAAATAAACACTTTTATGTGCTATGAAATGTACGTAAATGATTGCTTATTTCTAAAATATTAAACATATATTCATGTAATGTGATATATCCTTGACTATGACGTATTTTATTGATTTCCTGCCTGATTTGAGATGTGTGACCTAAATAACTATGTTTATTGGGATTAATCAAGGCCACACTTTATATAAATACCTTAAGGCTTCCCCACCACCCTCGCCATCACGTCAGTCGACGCACCCAACCCCCGAACATATCTGAGCGCTTGCTATCTATCACATCTCAGCTAGGCAATTTCTCAAATTGGAACCAAAACTTAAAAATCATTAGTTTTATAAAAGCTCACTCTATAAAACAGGCTGAAATTGCTATCAGGGACATGTTTATTGGTGAATACAAAAGTCTGATTGTGATACCACTGAAGTTAACGAACTCGTGGGTTTAGAAAATTTACATTTAGAAGTAGAAAGGATTTATATATTTCTTAAAACAATTTGTTAGCCTATTTTCAATAGAACTTTTAAAATGTGTGTATGCCATAGTTGCCTTGAGAACTTAATTTTAAGTGAAAATTTATACTCAGAAGTTTTTTTTATGACAAGAAAATGGTTGCTTCAATGTTAAATGTTGATAATACTTCAAATAGCCTCATGACTTTGTGACTAAGATTTTAGCTATTGGATTTAAATATTTCAATGTAGTAATTGGTGAGATGCACGATGCAGAGTGTTTAACCTGCTGATCCCAAATAAATAGTTTGATTAAACAGTAAATTGGTGATTTAGAAAATGTAATTGTCGAGTCCTGTAAAACTTTTGGAACAAGCTATGAGGTTTTTATTGAGAAATGTGTTTTGGTTTTAGTAAACTATTGCTAGACAGCTATATCAAAATGATTAAAGAAAAAATGTTAAAAGCCAAACATAAATCCTCGGGTACAAAAGAGATCTCATCAAAAAAAGAAATTGTTGAAAAACTCAGTACTTGGTTCTACGGTTTAACTTTAACTTTAAATTGATACGTAATTAGGTAGCCTACATATCATTATTTATTTTATGACCACCCTTTCATCAATTGGATTTAGCTAAGATGTTATAAGAAATACTGCATAGTAACTTGGTATACGGTGGGATTTATTTGGTACTGCCCCCTAAATACTTATAATTTATTTAACACAATAAATCATTATCATCATCAACCATTTTCAGCCTGTGGCCAGGTCAGTTAAGTAAAATGCCTCTACCTTCCTCTATCTTTCCACCACTCTTCCTACTTTAATTTCTTTCATTCTTCTCCTCTCACTTGAACACTTTCTGTTATCTGCTCCTCGAATCTCCTTATTGACCTCCCCTCGGTCTTTTTCTCACACACTTTATTTCGAACATTTTCCTCGGCATCCTCTCTTTTCCCATCTTCATTACATGCCCATACCATCTCAATCTTTCTTTCTCTACTATCTCATGCACTTCTTGAGCCCCAACTCTTCCCCGGATAACTTCATTCCTAATCTTGTTTCACCTCGTGACAGCTAGCATGCTCCTCACACATTTCATTCTCATGGCCTCCACTTTCCTAGTATCTCTGACATTCATTGTCCATATTTCTGCTGCATATGTGACAATAGGTACAAAGTACACCCTTTACAATATTCCCTTACATTTCAAGGGAATTAATCTTCTCAATAGCAGAGCTCTTACACAATCTAATCAAATTTACACAAAAACAAAATAATTTGCAGGTTTTTCGCCTTTTTAATGCTATCAATGTATTTGGAGGCCTCCACACCATAATGAAAAGACATATAACAAGACATATTACACCCCATATTGCATAAATGAAATAAAAATGTCCCGATTTTCAAAATGGTGGCATTACAAGGGCTTAGGAGGCTCAATTATGTCTGAGACTATTTTTACGAATCCCAACCATTAGTTATAGAAACCTCCCCATCCAACTCGATAAGGAAAAAGTTTTGGAATTTTGTATCAAATATATTTGAAATTAAAAAAATGGGCACTTTTTTGTTGTTGTATGGGACATTTTGACGTTGTACCCTTCTAAATGGATTTACTTTCGTTGAAATAAAAGACCTGCAAGGCTATTTGCTTGTATCATCATTTGCCGCTTTTTTTCATTAAGGACACGGACTGTTATCGTTTAGCCCTATGTGGTATCTGTAGTAATTCTCCCAGTTAAACTGCTCGAGTAAAGCCTTTGTGCAAGCCGCAGTGTGGGGCTGCACATTGTCGTAAAGGAGAGCAATGTCCTTTGTGGATATCCCGCGCCTTTTGTTTTGGATAGACCTCCAAAGATTCTCCAGTGTCTTACAATAATGTTGTAGATTTATTATTAAACGCTTAATAGGCCACATGTTTTATATTTTGGTTGGTCCTATTCATATTGGTTGATAAATAGTGTTTCTTTGCAAATAAAAACCACACAAGTAATGGTCTAAATATGTATTTAAACATATTCTTGTTAAAATGAATTTTGAAGATAACAAAGTGTGGAAGGACATATTCGCAGAAGTTAGCTATTTGCTTTCATTTGTGTTTTGTTTGCTGGCTGAGCCTAGGCTGAAATGGAAAACGCCCTTTCGTATCTTTTTTCACAGAAGACATTGGCGCAATAAACATACTTCTAGATGTTTTTACTGTGAAAAGTTGTCTCTCCAAGATGTAAAGAGCAAGCACATAAAAGTGGGAAGACTATGGTTAAAAGAAAACTCTGCATAGAACTCCGTACATCAGGTATATTTGACATGAAGAACGAAGAATTATACTGTAAAAGCATATATTTGACGTCGAATATATAAAAAATATTGCCTTTTACATTGTGATGGGTGCAATTAAAAAATCATTGCGCTTCTATTTATATTTTTGATTGGCCTAGTGGCAGTGTCAAAACTAACATAAAAATGTATATCGGATTTTGTTAGGTTACAATTATTTCATTAAGGGTTAGTGATCATTAATTAACAAATTATGCTCCACGCTGTAGGGTTTTGGTGGTAGATTGAATTCTCGGGAGTGAGTGTTTGATAAATTTACTGAATTATTTATTTAAAATCAGATATGATTTTCGATTCCTTTATTATTAACATATTATTTAACAACATGGCCTTAATTGGAAGGCGTGTTTGTGTAATATTTTATGTTATGAGTTGCGAATGACAAAACGTGCGGTGCAGGTTGTTTTGATTAGACTATTAAAAAATAGAATAGAAGAGCTAACCACAAAAATAGTGTTAGCATACCTTAATCATAAACCAGGGTAGTGGGGTTTGGGGATCATGTAGGGATCACCTAGGAGTCAGACAGGTCATGGGTAATTCCTAGCAACACCTCATTTGTCACAAGCTTCCAGGTGTTCTCTAAGTTCAACCATTCTGATGTCACTACCAACATCACATTGTAATAGCATAGTAGGATTAATAAACCTCTTTAAAAACCAAGTCTAGCATCAATCATGAACCCACACAAGTATACTCAATCACCTTCCTCTGAACTTGGCAATAGCACATACTGACAGATTCTAGGCCCATGTGTAAGTAAGTAAAAAGGAGGAGATATTATTACATTTGTTGTGTTATCTGATATAACACTTGATGTAATTAACATAATTTACGTAATTGAAGAGGTAGTTTCCAGTGCTAACAGCACAGAGTCTCTCTGGAGACTGGGGGTTAGTTATATTAATTAAACTCTGCTCGACAACTCTGACCCAGGTTTCCCGTATGAACTTAACGAGGTCTCCTTGGACACTTAGGCAAGGTATCGTTCGATAGTACGTAACTTAACAATATTATATTTTACCTGAATGTTCGGGAAGATTCGGTACTGCATCCTTTCTTCGTCTACTCTACCTTGATTCCGAAGAAGAGTCCAGACTGTCTATAGTAAGAGAGAAACAACGATGTTTCGCAATAACAATGAAATCTCATAGTCCAGATAGAAGAGAAAAATAATATTTGAACTTGAATATAATTTACTTGATTCATTAACTATGTATTCATTTTAATAAGGGGTGGATAAAATTATATAATTGCAATGCTATTACAAAAATAAAAGAGAAGTGATCATGCCAGGGGTATCTACTGGGAAGCAGTTAGTTTCTTAAGGTATGGATGTAGGGGACGCGAGAAAAGGTCTGTTTTGTTAGTTTTTATGGTGAAACATTGCTTCGGTCAAAACAAAAAATATTGCTTAAATACAGGTAGAGAATTTAATTTTATTCACATGGTGACCTTAACAGTTCTTGAATATATGTCAAGGGTGTCTTGAAATTTAATGACATATTTTTCTTTTCATATAAAAATTGTATCATCTGATGCCGCTACCAATACTCATCAACTGTTCACATTATCATGTGCAGAGAATTAAACTATATGTATATACTTAAAATGTATTTTATTTATTTTGGAAAAAAAAGTTTAACTATAAAAAAATTTAAACACTCTGGCTTTTTCTCACATTCTCTACATCCCCACCTTGAGGTGGGAGTGTAAGAGACGCGAGAAAAGGTAAGTGTTTTTCATGTCAAAATATTTCTTTAATGGCCAAAATGAATCAAACATTCATCCAGTAAAAGCATAGACTTTAATTTTATTTACTTGGTGATGTAAACAATTCTTGAATATATTTCAAGAATATCCTATAATTTAATGACAAAATTTTCTTTTGATTTAAATGTTTCTCTTCAAAGTTCAATATTTTCATGATATTTATTCAAGAACTGTGGCTATCAAAATGTGTAAAAAAATTAATAAAATGTTTCCATTGGGTAAATATTTGATTTATCTAGGCAAAAAGCATGTTTTTTTTATATAAATTGCAAAAACACTTAGCCTTTATTGAATACCCTACATTCCGGTCTTAATAGCGGTCGTGCCTACCACTTGCTTTATAAACTATCTTTCCCATTAGTAGAAAAATCTACCTTCAGCTTGTGGATGACATCGAATAATCCAGCTGTCGTCACGAAAATCCTGGATTTGCCCCTGTGCTGTACAAACATTTCCACTAAGAGGTTAAGGGAAAAATAACATCAACTTCTTGAAATACTTACTTATTTACTTACTCTATGGCATTCGAGAATTATTACGTTTAAACTCAAGTAGTATATCTTCATAACTAGAGATTACAAAATGGTATTAATATATTTACCAATATATCAGAAGCTATTGGTTTTATAAAAATATATTTCAAATAAAAGCATTTTTAATAGTACTAAAATATTACAATGATAAAATATTTAGTATCTCAAATAGTTGTGGAGATATAGAAATTTTTGCGTCTGAAAAGAACCGTAAAAGTCGTGTTTATGGGAAAGTGAAATAAAGCCTTTTTGTTTATAATCTTAATCACCACCTGGATACGAAATTTAATCAAAATTTTTATAGACAATTTTGAGAAAATTGAATTTTTCTCTTTTCTCCCTTTAGTAAACTGCTATTAATTTTAGGGTTAGACAGACACACAGAGACGGCGTTGCAAAAAATACTTTTTAGGGTTCAGGGGGTCATTAAATGTCAACATCCATCAACATCTCGGGTTAGATTTTTTTTTGACGGTTGTAATACTTTACCTTAAAATGTTGGAAAAGTAAATATATATATATATACGTGTAGCTTGAAAGCTATTAGTTTTATAAACATATATTTCAAGTAAAAGATAGCTATTATAAATGGATCTACATGTATGCAATGATAAATAATTTCATATCTCAAAGACTTACGGAGATAAAATTAAACATTACAATTTACACAGCAGACCGGAACCTTTAAATTCATTTTGACGAAAATTTGAGAGTTGTCATATGTTTTGTAATATTGATTAAATCTTACAAAGGAAACTTAATCTAAAACGTTAAAGCCAATTTTGATGAAATCGATTTTTTTTCTCTTTCCACCCTGAAGGAAACTACCTTTAATTTGAGGGTTGGATATCCAAATTAAAAAATTCTCAGGGTAACCCTGTGAAAACCCTCATTACCTAGTTTTAGCCCAATTGGTAGAATAGTTTAGGCTCTAGCTCGAGGTACAGACTGACAGACATTTGGATAGACAATCGGCATTGCGAAACCCACTTTTTAGGTTTCGCGGTGTCATTAGACGTCAACATCCATCAAAATCTCGATTACGATTTTTTTTATGATCACAATACCTGCTCTTCCTGTGAGGTAGTGGGAAAATAGAAATATTTATTTTGGGTCCCCAAGGGTTAACACTTTGTCGCATATGATCCTTTAAACAGTAATCTGAGATTGGTAATTTAAACATTTTATTCATGTTATTTCATATTATTTTATTTCGAAATTACAAGACTCATGTTTTATTTAATAGTCGAAAAAGTCTTTGTTTTGAAGTTGTATTCACTTCAGTTCGAATAGGTATTTACATTATTTATAATAAAGAAATTGCCATGTTGGCACACGTGATTCTTCACACATCTTACCCCGAATCGACAGTCAACGGCTCAGTATCAGAAAAGAAGAAAACAACACCAATTATCTGGCTGGCTTTAATCTCAATTTGTGACAGAGAGCTGCTGAGATATTGCAAACACAAGCAAAACTACTTTTAGAAGAAGAAAAGAAAAACATTAAAGTTTAAAAGTGAAATATATTACTCTATCTCGCACTTACAATGAGAGGTTTTACCTTGAATTATAGCGAGCGCTGGAAACAAGCAAACTGAAGATTTTTGACCCGTCACCTACTGCACGTGTACGGAAGTAAATCAACAACATTACAGTCACATACTAATAAAATCGACACAACCTAAATTTAAATAATCCAGAAAGCAATGAAATAAAACAGGATTATTACAACTTCGTGTTAAAATGTTGACTTCCGATTAAATATTTTGACATTTTATTAGGGGTTGCACATCTTATGGTTATTAAATTGCTATTAAATTCCTTGTTTATCAATTTCGACAAATAAAATAGGTAAATATTGACTATTGAAAATAAAAAGATAGAGGTAGATCATCGCTGTACAAACATTTCCCCTAAGAGGTTGAAAGAAAGAGAACATACACATTTGAGATACTTACTAATTTCTTACTCTATGGAATTAGAGAAGTATTGCGTTAAAACTTAAGTAGTATTTCTCTACAACTAAGCTCACGAAATTGTATTATTATATTTTCCAATATTTTAGAAACTGTTGGTCTTAAATAAAATTATTCGATTAACGTTTTTTTATTTTTAATAGTTATACAATTTTTCAATGAAAAGTTATTTAGTATCTCAAATAGTTGCGGACATAAAGAAATTTAAACTTCTGTAAAGTATCGTAATAGTCATTTTCAAGTGAAAATGGCCAGCTTTTTTATAATCTTAATCAATGTCTAGATTCAAATTTTAGTCAATATCGTTAGAGCCGATTTTGATCAAATTGGTTTTGTCTCGTTTCATCCTTTATTAAACTACTCTTAATTTTGGAGTTAAAGACACATACATACGGCATTGCAAATACAACTTTTTAAGGTTCGAGGGGTCATTAGACGTTGACATCCATCAACATCTCAAGATAGATTTGTTTTCCTATCTCAATACTTAGCCTTTATTTTTCGAAAAGTTATAAAATATATATATTTGCGTATAGCTTGAAAGTTATTGGTTTTATAAAAATATGTTTCAAATAAAATATATGTATTATAAATATATCTACTTGTTTACAATGATAAGTAATTTCATATTTCAAATAGTTTCGGAGATATGATAAAAAAATGAGAATTTACTAATTTTGTTTGGAATATATAAAAATGTTTTGAAATGAAATTTAAACAAGATCGTTAAAACTAATTTTGAGAAAATTGATTTTTTCTCTTTTTACCCTTCAGTAAAGTACCCTTAATTTGAGGGATTAGATACCAGATTCTAAAAATTCTTCGTGGCAACCCTATTAAAACCCTAGATACCAAGTTTTATCCTGATCGGTAAAATAGTCTAGACTCTAGTCGGCGGTACAGACAGACAGACAGACGGGAATTAAAAAAACAACTTTTCCGGATTCACGAGGTCATGAAACGTTGAGTTTAATCAAAATCTTTGGTTAAATTCTTTTGACGATCACAATACTTTCTCTACCTGTAAGATAACGAGGAAGTAAAAAGTATATTTCTTTCAATTAAGTCTATTAAATATTAGGAGATAAATTATAATGAACTAAAATCATTCTATTTTTATTAAATAAGCTACAAAATGTATTTATTAATTATGTTTTTGAAATTTCTATAAACATTTTCAGTATTACTGTCACTTGGTTTGAACCTTCATCTAGTGTAATATTTACTGTAAGTATATTGAGCCGCGCACTATAGAAAAGGTCACACACAATTGGCTATGGTTGAAAACGGCCAAACACAGATAAATACCTATCCTATGTTTGACCCTGTGGCTTATTAATAGCCACCGAGAACGACAATTAGTTTTGAACTGTCTTTACAAGTGCCAAATCGATGATCGGTATCAAATATACATTCACTTGAAGGGAAATCATTAACATTTTTTGCATTGGTTGGATTTAAATTCAATTTATTCAGGTTTAGGTGGGTTCATTTACATGTTTATTATTGAATTCCAAAAGAGTTCTATTATATCTCCTATTTTTAAATTTAACTTGTGATGCAACATTCCTAAGGGTGTAAAACTAAGAGTACTTAAAAACTTTACTAGATAGTTGATCATTTTCTGCTCATCCTCACAATTGACAGAATCCAAAAAATCCACAATGAACTTCTCTTATAAATTAATAAATAATGCCTAATTTAACTTAGCAGCTTTATTATTAGTCAGACCTAAGATGATTTGTCAAAAAAAAAAGAATATTGGTTGAGCTAAGCCGCAAAATGTTTCTTGAACGATCGAGCCGTCGGCCAATATTTCCTTTGATGCTTCTATAATATTTTGATTCCAGCTGTGACTATTTTTCAATTCTTCATTACCTAAATTCAAGAGACACTCTTTGTAGTTAATGCTAATGACCCGTACATTATTGTTTAACTTGAGAATTATAAGCTACATCATCTGAGAGCATTTAATGCTGGTCTGGTTGATCTCCATTCTATGAACATGCCGAAGAATGTTCATGGTAAAGTCATCACCTAACAGTAAAACTTTTCTTCCAAATGGTAAATTACTATTCATTATATTCTTCAGCAATTGATTTACTTCATGGCTCTGTTCATCTTCGATTAGTTCCAATTAAGCAGTTTGGCTTCCCTGGTAATAGCTGAATCATTTTAATTCGTCTTCATTCTTGAGTTAAATGTTTCTACAAATGATGTAAGTAATTCATTGGTAGATGCGATTGTATATAAGAAGGCTTATCTCTCAAATTTCCCGTAGTCAAACCAAAACACAGCCAACCACGTACTAGTTTATATAAATAAAAACAAAACCTATGGAAGAACTTTCATATTATCATTATCTGCGCCAGGAAAAATTAATACCTTGGGTCCAAAATTGTGGACCCACAGAATGGAGAGAGTGACTAAAGTGTGTGTCCGGGAGACCAGGGCTTATTCTCAAATCGCTTTACTGAACTTTTTACACAAATGGCTGTATATTTTTTTTCACCTTTTCATCCTATTACTCTATAGCGAATATCAAGAAATTATTCATCTGATTACAAGTCTTAATAAACATGTTATTTAAGGATTTAATTTAAAATGGCTAGCAGCAATTAATAGCACAACTTTATATATTTTTACTTTAGTTAAGTAAACCACTCCAGTTGAATGAATACTTCAGTAAACCATATAGCTCCTAAAATAACGAATTCAATATGGCTCATAAAGGGATGAATAATTTATGTACATCCTGTATTTTCTTTTTAAACAAGAAGTTGTATAGGTATTGACGAAACTACGACACATTAATTTTCACTAAGCTCGAAGCAAGCTGCTTAAGGTGATATTTAATTGAAAATTGTAGAGTATTATATAATTACCTAAGGTAAAGTGTGTAACCATAAAGCCTCTTTGGTGATTTAATTAAGGGGCTTACAAACTACGGGCTTATTCGGCCCGCGAATGTTTTGACAGAAATTAACAACAAATTTTGAGTAAATAATCTTAATGACGAAAACCGAAGTGGTGCTTTTGTATGCAGTGCACAAAATATGGTTTTCCAATTTTTCTCCGAGCAAATGCTGGTAAACTTTTTATAAATATAACCTTCCTAATCCAAAAAAACCATTAGAGTATTTAATACATAGGCGTATAACCTGAACGGATAGTAAGGCATGGTGCTAAAAAATAAAATAATAATAATAACTTTCTCAAACTAATAAATGTTGTGTCTATTTATTTAACTTGTTTGTTCTCCATTATTCCCTTGTGAATATAAACTTACATTTATTAATGTTTAATTTATGGCTATTCGCAAGCCCAGATTAAGGCATGTGTCAAGTGAGCCATGCACAAAGGCACCTGTGGTTAGGGCCCCCCGTCCACCCTGCAAATAAATCACTTTGACATGTCATATTTATTTTATAATAATATTATATTTCAATATTTTATTATTTTTATGTTGTTTCGTAAATTTTATCCTAAACTTAACTCGAAATTCCCTAATAGAATCCTTGTTTGTTCATTAATTATGTCCGATATGCGCCGTTAGAGGCGCTGGTAGCCTGGTATTACGTGGAGTCCGACTGTCCGTGCTTATAAATTAACGCAACCTTTACTTTTGGCAAACTGTAAATACTACATAACTGGAGACGTTTAGGTACCATTGGCTTTTGACATAAAAATAAACATTGATTTTCTATTGACAACAATTTCTGATATCAAATAATAAAATACTTTGCATAGGGTCCTCAAAATTGTTAATCCGGGCCTGGCTATTCGCTATTATATTTATAAATACTTACAATAAAATAATGCATTCATATTTTTAGATCCAGCCCACCTGGCATTGATAACATTCTAATGTGGCCCTCCAATCAATAAGTCTCAAGATCCCTTGTCTAAGCCATCACTCTCGCAAAACACTGGCCTGCCATTGATTGGAAGATTGAGGTTCGAGTCCTGGTTGGGTATACTGAGGGTTTTCCCTAAAAAGGTTTTATACTCCCCCCCCCCCGCAAATGCTGATACGCATCCTTCAAATTCTACATTCCTTACCCCTAATAAATTGATGTAATTAGTATATATGCGTATAGCCCAAACGGGTAGTAGGACTTATGGCTAAAATATAACTAGCCGTAAACACACATTTAAACTAAGTAATCAAGGTCAAGAATGTTTTAGCACTATTATTAGCTACCAGCCTCCATCACTGAGACTTTCCTATCGATCCTTGCTCGAATCCCGCTTGGAGAATTTAGGTTGAATTATAGCATATGGGGTAGTGGTTTGGAATGTTATATACCTAATATATTCTATAGCTATCTAAGACAAACACACATTTCTGTTGGTAGAGTTGGTAAATATCGGTACTTTACTAAAGCAATATTGGGGTTCAAGTCCAATGCTGAGGAATAAAAAAAAATGTTCAAGCCTATAACAAAAACTAACAGTCATTTTGATTCTACTAAAAAGGGTTCTCTGTCCTGAAATGTACGTATTTCTCCTTTTATGGTTCATATCCCCTTGAAACCTGTTTCAGTTATGGTAATTTCGTAAAGTGAAGGTCTTCTTTATAACGGATGCGGCAATAGTGAGAACCCACAACCCACAGGCCCAAGAGTGATGACGGATGAAGGAATAATACAGCGCAGAGCGTAACCAACCGTAGCGTGCGTCCCACGAATGCAAAGTGTACAATTCCCCAATCTCTGACTGACGTCAGCTAGCTCCAGTGAGCTGTCGGGATGTTTCGTAGAGTCCATTTATTCATTATTATAAATCAAACTAACCAGTCTTGGTGGCCAAGTGGTCAAGGAAGCTTGGTATGGATCCCAAGTTCCCTGTTTGATCCCTAATGTTGCCAAAAATAATAGTAGTACTCGTATATAGGTTGATTCTACCTGTCCCTGGAATAAATATGTTTAATTTTAACATCAAAGATAGTATTATTGACCAAGTTAGTTTGTAAGTCATGTATTGATCATAAAGTGAGATAAAAATATTTAATTAAAATTTTATCGGGCATAGTATTAGTATCTTAGATAAAATGTTGATAGTTTGATATATAATGTTCTTTCAAAGTTTATAATGAATGGTGAACTTAATTAAATCCTACCGCTTTATTCAAGAGACTCTACAATCTTATAGATCAGTGTAAAGGTACTAAAATCTACCATTAAGCAAACAAAAATTTAAAATATTTCTTTTTAATATGTTAAAAGTTTTAATACGTTTAATCGAATAAAACTTAAAATATAGCCCTCTAAATCTTAGGCTAATGTAGTTGTGTTGGAAAAGGTGTTCCAATAAAAAAAAAATTTGAACACTTAGTGAATAGACATATTTAAACCATCTTTGAACTAAACTAATGAGCAGAAAGGGCTTACCATTTTAAGAAAGATTTTGAAGGTCTGAATAAACAAAGGTCAATGGTACTTTAAGGTGGGATGGTTAGGAAAGCGAGGAAAGGCCAGTGTCGATGCAGTTTTTTATATAAAAATATTTTTGGCCGAAATAAATCAAATATTGCTTCAGTACTAATATCACATGGTGATATCAACAGTTAATTTATATTTGTTATTATTATTATTATTATTATTATTATTAGCACCGCGTCTTACTACCCATTCGGGTTATACGCACTTACGCTAATGTGTAATGGTAGGGTGATTGTGAGATGAAATGAAGGACCTACAGTTTAACGTGGAATCCGAACCACGGTGGAGGCCTGGCATTCCCCACATTCACAAGATGTCTTGTCAGAGGTGAAGGAGGGGTTTGGTAATCAGATAAATCTTTGCCGCGACCGAGGATTGAACCCCGGCCGCCAGCATAGAAGTCTGACACCTTACCCCTAGACCACCAGGTCACCATAATATTTGTTATTAGGATAGCGGCATTAGATGAACAACTTTTTAAATTAATAATAAAAGTCATTAAAATCCAGGACATTTCTGACAAATATTCAAGAACTGTTGAGGTCACTATGGGAATAAAATTAAATTCTATGTTTATACAGAAAATGTTTTATTAATTTTGACAAAAAAAAAGTTTTTATGCAAAATATTGAAAATAACACTAACCTTTTCTCATGGGATATACATCCACACCTTAAAAGTGCTATTTTTTAGACTAAAGCCACTTTAATTATAAGTAGGCTTTATGGTCAATATGAGCTATTCACAATATTAAAATAAGCCATTAATTTAACGAGATCACTTTGAGAGTATAATTATCCACTTGTAAAATATAATATAAAATCATTTTAACCTGAAATGTAGCCGCAAGCTTTCCTTTCTTGGTTCCATTTAGGTGCACCTTACCAGATTTGGCAGTAGTATGATCAATCGAGGTAGGGCTGCTATACTCCATGAAACATTAAATATTCTTAAGTGAGCTTAATCTATAAAATATTTTTATTGATAAGGTAATTTATAATTGATTATTTTTAAATTTCGCTCACGTTTATAGTATAAAATGCAAATATCCCACATCTTGTCAGTCGATCTTATCTATTTTACAGTGATTAAAAAGAATAATATATAATTTGAAACACTTATTGTATTTAACTGTTTCTTATTAATGGAATTGATAGTGTTTTAAGATATTATTTTTTCCTTCATCTTATTGTTCTTTCGGATGAATCTCACTTTTAGCTACCCCCTATTGGGCTGGGGTGTTAGAGGTAGAGATTATAGGAAATATAGCCACACTTTATTGGAAGGAAATGAAGATAAGATTTAGTAGAAACCTTCATTAATACACACCACATTTATTAAACTTCTTATCTCCCTATCATCACCAAGCCATACTAGACGAGCTAGAAGTTTATTCTGCATAACCACTGGTGCAGGTTTTGAACCTATTTTATTATTGACACGTCTTTGAAGCCGTTTAAGTTATAATTACCCATTTATATTCATAACAACGATGCGAACCCGCCTCGGTGGCGTAGTTGGTTAACGCGCTAGTTTCATGTTGAGCTAGACTTCTGAGAACGGGGATATCGAGTTTCGAAACTAGGTCGAGTGAACTGGGGTGGTTTGTTCTAAATGTTTTTCCATTCTCCCTCCACGCAAGTTTGGGTTAACTTTCTCTAAATTCAACTTGCCCAATTCCTAATCCATTAGTATAATTAGTTTTCAAGTGTATAACCCGAACGGGTAGTAAGACGTGGTGCTAGATAAATAAACAACGATAGGGTAGAGGTGAGGAAATTAGAAGTATTAGTAGAGGTAGCTGCATCATTTGGATTAGGTGAGATTGGGTATAAATTTAGGGGGGGTGGGGGGGGGACTGAGCATACCCGTCAGAGAATTGAACAGTTTTAGCATATTATAAACATTTAAATTATTGCACATTGTACAATTTAAAGTTTAAATAAACGTTGGTGGACCTATAACTGTAACTGTATTTTTAGCTTCAGATACGGGACCGCAATAATTGAATACAGGAAACCAAGATTTTAGTGACCGTGAATATCTGTACAAGTCCTCCCACGGCCACATTTAAATGAGAGAGCGTTTCATTCTCACTACCACTAGCAACTATTAGTTTAAAAAACAACAGTCCCGAGAAAGTAACATCAGAGTAATCCCCTCCCATAGAACATGACTAGAAAAACAAGTGAGCGCACACCATCGAAGAATCACAAAAGGCTAAGTCAATTCCCAGACAAAGACAATTATTTCCTTGCCAATCTAATTGTTCTACCTTTCCTGTCCTCTACATATAAAACATTGGACCGGAAGGTCTGTGAAAACATGTTCCGTGTGCAAAAACCTCAATAACTCATTTACCCTAAACAAAGGATTTTAATAAAAAAAGTTTACGACCAAAATAACCAGCCTTCTGGAAACGAAAGCGAATATGAAGTAATTTAAAACATATATTTACGTAGGAGAGCTAACGCTTGTACAATTAATTGTTCATGAATAGCGAAACATAGGGGTATGAAATGATTGTTAGGTGACGGATATAGCCGCATCAAGTGGCATAATCGTAAATAATTGAGAAATGATACCTGGACACGGGAATTTAGCCGGGTCCTTGGCTTAATACGTCAATGCTCTACTAATGAGCTATCAAGAATTAATCTTTTGCTCAGGGTCATTTTTCACTAAATTTTTAAGGTAGAATCTGTGATGGTCGCGTGGAAATCATCAGCTACTGTCAATGATACCACATACACCGGTGACTCGGGAGTTGCTTTATACTGCTGTTATTACAAATACACTGACAATATGTACAGTGTGACGTCATGTCCATGATTGTCTTAGTTCCCCTCCCACCAAATGTATAGTTGCAGGCGAGGTGAGCAGTACTTAGAAAGCGCGGCAGTTGGGTCAGTTGGGTTCTCTCAGAGACTTGATTTTTGAACCACGCTACAGAAAGTTGGTTTTCATTCAGTGTTTAAGTTCAACGTAGAAAGCGTGAATAACGAAAGATTATATTTTTAGGTGTCCGCCCAGTCTCCCCATATTATGTAGATGGGTGGCAAGACGAGTCCAAACCCCGAAACACAAGAATTCAGAGCATATTACGGACATACGACCATCTAAATTTTAATGCAAAATTTAACAAGTGTATATATTAATATAATATAAATAGTGATTCAATGATTTCAAGTCATAGTTGTTCACGAGCTACAAGGGGGAAAACTTGCTGTTTTATGATTTTTGCGTACAATAGTTAAGGTAAGTTGGGGCTGAAATTTAGTATAACTATACATTCATAAGAAGTGTACAAAATAAAATCTTTATAATACTAATATTAATTACAATATAAATATTTCATTGAAATATATATATTATTACTACCATTTATATAAATAATATTATATTATATATGCCATTATGTACATCTCATATGAATGTATAAATATGCTAAATTTCAACCTCATACATTAATTACTTTACCTCAACATTGATACGCAAAAAGCATTTACAAAATGTTTGCCCCTTTTTAACTCGTGAACTACTATAATTTGAAATAATTGAAACGCTATTTGATGGCTTATAGTTATACACTTCCTACCTGCTTCAGTGGCCGCATGGTTTAAGGCATCATTCTCACAATAGAATGGACTAACTATGACAGGGATATTGGAGATTGTTGTACTGACGGTGATTTTTATAAGATGACTAGATAGCTGTTGCCCGCGGCTTTGCTCGTGTGGAAGTTGATTTTATACGAATACGAAAATATACATATGTATTTACAGATTAATTTAAAATATTACGTTACGTTGATGACCATAACTTGACTTCAGATCAAAAATAATGCAAGTCCGATACAAACTTTCACCCCCTTTTCCATCCCTTATTAAATAAAATTTCCAAAATTCCTGAAACACGTATTTATTTGTTTTACGTCAATAACCGAAATACAAAATTTTATTTATGTAACTTTCAAAATGACGGACTTTCATACATATTATCATCCCCTATTTTGACCCCTTTGGGGTGGAATTTTCTAAAATCCTTTCTTAGTGGGTGCCTACATAACAAAATGAATATACAGTCCGAATTTCATGCTTGTAGCCTTGATAGTTTGCGCTCGGCGATGATGAATCAGTCAGTCAGTCAGTCAGTCAGTCAATCAATCAGGACATGTTATTTTATATGTATAGATTATCCACTCTTCCTCCACGTAAATGCGGGTAGACGTCCTCCAAATTCTACCTTACTCATCCCAAGCTTACTAGCTAATTAGTACATATGTGTATAACCTTTAAGACGCGGTGGTAATAAAAATAAAAATAAATATACACTAACTGTTAAAATTGTGCAATAAAATGCTGATGGTCGAATTAACTTACAAAAAGACAGTGTACCTAGTTGGTTAAATTTAATAATAAACTACAAAAAAGAAACCGTATCTGTTTGATAATGTATATGATGGCAAACTGATTGTTCTTTAATGTGTTAATGTTAGTGAGAATCCACCGTCTTTGGGATGGAAAACTGTTGGGGTTCTTTGATAAAATATTTAACATAGCTAAGACTCGTGTATAGCCATTTCTTGAGAGAAATTTTGTTTTGACTTTGGTTGGTTTTCCTTGTCCTCCCTACTTACGCTTGGACCTAACATTTTTTAAGGCCTATGGCCAATATATATATTTTTTATATTGGCTGTTCTTTGAGAGTCTTCTATGTAACTTTTATTTAATACCTTTTGCGAGTCCCCCTCGGAGAAAATTTCTGGTAATTGCCAATACCCTTTATTACACGCCATCTGTGTGAGGAACTGTTTGCACTTTGTAATATTTTAAGATTTTACCTTATTTACTTATATATTCAAACAATGAGCAGGATGGGACTTGATTGGAAAGATAGGCCTTTGCTTCTGAGCTTACGTAAATCCCAAAAAACATAAATAGAAGCTAACGAAAGCAGAAGAGAAGCAAAAATAATAAGGAGTGAAACAGGGTTACTCTCTGCCACCCTTCATGTTTAACTTATTCGTAAAAGTTCCAATAACAAGAATAGAATAGAAAAAAAAAAATTCAAAATTCCTGGAAAAGACGTTTAAAGTATTATATTTGCAGACGACATTGCAATGTTTACAACTATATAACGTGATATGAACAGAATGCTTGTAAAACTAAACAATATCCTTGAAAAATTTATGATAAAAAAGAAGACAAAATTCACGATAGTAGACAAAAAGAAAGATAGAATGAAGGCTAATATGAGAAAAGGCGAAACAAGATTAGGACAAGTCAGGAATTCTGCTATCTAAGTAGTGTGTTTGACATGGAAAATATATGCTTACTAAGGTCAAAAAACTGATAGAGATGGCAAAGCAAGCCTTTATAAATAAGGAACCTATTATTAAATAGATACATCAGTATAGAGACTATGAGGAAATTTGTTAAAGACTTTAATTCAAATGTGTTGACATATGGATGCGAAACCTAGAGTTTAGGGCAATAGGAAAAAATAAGAGCAACAAGAAAAGTGGAGGTCATGGGAATGAAGTTTTTGAGGAGCATGCTAGCTGTCACCAGAAAAGATAGGATTAGGAATGAATATGTAAGGTCTAAAGTCGGGGTTCAGGGGGTACATGAGATAGTAGAGGAAGCTAGTATGAGATGGTATGAACACGGAAGGAGAATGGAAGGGGAGAGGATTCCAACAAGATTAATGAATATTAAGTATGTAGGGATGAGACCGCAAGGGAAACCAAGGGAGAAATGGGATGAGCAGATAATAGCATGTATGCAATTGAGAGAAGGAGATAGGAAAAGAGTGCAGGAGGAAGAATGGTGGAAGGACAGAGGGAGATGTAGGCATTTTACTAAACAGACCCGGAAACAGTTCATGGTGATGATGATGATGATGATGATTTAAGGACGAACAAATGTAGTTTTGGAGAAGGCTAACAAAAACAACCTGGAGGACAGACAGTATGAGTAATTAATAAATTCTAAACGAAATAAGCGAGAGGGGAAAAATACTGAAGACAATAGTAAAAGGAAAACAAAGCTCCAAGCACATAATGAGACATGAAAATTTTATCCAAAACATTTTTCGAGGCACTATTTTAGGTAAAATATTGATTAGAAGACCAAGGTTGTCCGATCTAAAGAACACGATTAGTTAAATGGGATACATTAATTTTTTAATACTGACATGAATAGGATCGCAGAGGACCGAAAGATATGGTGTCAGAGACAAGCCTCGGCCTTTATAAAATGATTATTTACATAATAAATAAACTTAATGTTATTCTATCCTCTTTTTTTTTATGGGGGGAGAGTTGGGGGTAGAGGGTCACATTAATACACCCACAATATAAAATAGACTAATGCGAGAGTAAACCTCTATACAAACAGAAGGAGATGATACACAAATAAACAAAACAAAATATAGGGAAAAGAATGGTTATTTAAAGAGTGTTTTAAAAAAATTAAACTAATTAAACAAAAAAGAAAAGGATATCATAATGTATTCTTAAAGGTACCGTCGAACTGAAGGCTGAGAGAAAGCCCGCAGTCTATAGCGGTGGATTAAATATAAAATATATTACATTAATGGATTATAATATTTTTTTCCTAAGAGTATAGTATGTATGAGTGAACTTTTACTAAAGATAAAAATAAAAATACAAGTTATATTCGTGAAGAAGGATTAAAAAGTGTGTTTATTACGTGAGTGGTTACTGAGACCATAAAGAAAGTTAAACACAAGTAGACGCATTGAAGATGTTGAAGAAATCCTGTTATACCTGGATAACTTATCCAAATATAACATGATACTTTAATTTCCTTATGATAAGAAAGGGAAACACCTCATTTTAAAATATGAATAATTTAAGCCCATCCTTAGTGATGCTCAATTCCAAGAATTTTATAAAAAGAAACGATTACATAATATATTACGCGTTTTTAGCCTTTTCTAAAAAACACAAGCCATCTAAATCTTGTAGATGATTTATTAATGACTATATTAGTAATTTTATAAAATGCAAGTACATATTTCTATCAGTATTATTAATAAATTTTTACTTTATTTTTAGTATTAATTAATAAAATATGTTATGATTTACAAAAAGTGACAGTCACATAACACATATCATGAAGTATAAATATTATTAAAATGGTTTTATTAATTTTTTGAACCGTCGAAAATGTTAGTTCTTTTTTTAATAGGAATGTAGATGTATTCTATTTAATTACGATTCACGCAAACACCCTGATTTTTATATATATAATATATGTGGAGACATAATCAGTCAGTTCAAAAAGTGCACCTTAAATTCTTCAAATAAAGAAAAACAATCTGCAATGCCATAAAGATAGAAATTGTAGTGTCAACACAAAAAATACAGACTTAGTAGATCTCCTTTTCAAATATCGTAAATGTTTTAGCAGAAATCTTCTTCATTGTAAAGTTTGATTTCTTGACACTACCATATGTGAATAAATACAACACATATGGTAGGGTCAAGGAACCAAACTTTACTATAAAGAAGGTTGCTGATAAACCATTCACGATATTTGAAAAGGAGATCTACTAATTTTGTATTTTTTGTGTCGACACTACAATTTCTATCATTATTGCATTGCAGATTGTTTATTTTCTGTACTTGAAGAATTCAAGGTACACTTTATGAACTGACTGATAATGTCACCACAAATCTTTTGAACTAACATAAATATATATAACAGGCACAACACCCAGTTCCCTAGCCATCAATTTATCAGTGTGAAAGCGCCTCAATACACGAATGATAGATCTTTCGGCCATAGATTCCCTCGATACAGGGAACCTTAGCTCAGCAGGCAGACACACTAAGACTTAACTAGTGACACCTATCCCTATATTGAGATAGCTATATCCAGTCCATCCCATTTCACCCTATCTCTTTCAGTTCCATTCTAATGATATCCTCCCATCTGGTTCTAGAACCTCCCAATCATCTGTTATACTATTTATAAAAACATTTTGGAAAAAAAAATTATTTAATGAAACCCTGCCATATCCACACATCTCGTTAAGAGGTGTTGTCACTTTGACAAGTGGCGTATAGTGACTCTTGAAATCACATTTGCAATTTGCTAAGCATAATAATAAGAAACTGTTCTTAGTATCAGCTTAGTATACTTTATAAAGGATAAAAGCTATCAACTACAAACGTTAATGTGAAGGAAGTAGCTGTATGGATATTATATAAAAAGGATAGCCCATTAAAAAAAATCAATTTTCACCACATCACATGTTATAATCTTCCCCAACGAATGTATTTACAAACTAAAAGAAAGTTGATGTAAGACAGAGCAGAGCCAAAAGAGATCCTTCAGAAAAAACGCATTTTTCTATCTGAAGGTAGCTTTATGCGTAGCTGAAAACTAAGTTAAAAACAAATCATGGTCGTAGTCATGAATAAGCCGCTAATCGGATAGCCCACGCTCTAATAAATGGTAACTTACTGTACTTGGTAAATTTGAATGGAGATTCTGGAACAGCCTGACAAAGCAAAGCTTCACTTTAATCAAGGTCAGTGGTCACGAAACGAGCTAGGAGTGGGTATGAATTGTACTGTGCATAATACTAGCTGTACAGGCTAGAATTCAAGTCCATTTAATATATGATTGAATTTAGTAGAGCTACGTTACAATGAAAGACAAAGTTATGCTAAGCTTTCATTTCAAAATCACTCAAGGGATATTGCTGCGATATTATTGATAAGAGATGTTCTCTGAATTAAAATTACACCTCGCTCAAGTACAATGGAGAATGATCTAGATAAAATTAACTAACGTATGAACACACAAAATACGTACGTATTTAGCTGTCAGATAAGGTTCTACCAATGAAAATGTGAATGTGTGTGCAAGAAATATCCTTATGGTAAATATACTAATCCTTTATTCATATTTAAAAAGAAATCAGTAGTAGAAAGTGTCCAGATAAATTTAAAACACAACATTTTATTGATTTTTTTTTTCTTTCTTACATGCACCACGTGAGTCATCTGACCGGCGTATCAGAATATTTTCAACAAAAGATTTGGAACTAAGAAGGTCAAAGTTATTGGAAATATACCAGTATTTACATGAGTGAATAGTATGAGGTGTGTGGGGGAAATTTCTTTATTCCATCCCGCCGGGATTCGAATCGAGCCCTAAACTCCCTTCACGGGCAAAATCATTTTAAACGAGATAGAACCTTCGTCCTCGTGCCGACTGGTGGGGATATATTTTAAGTGGTAAAAGTATCAAAGTGGGAAATGGCATAAAGAACACAGAGCATTACTTCCTAGCTTTAATATAGAGCCTGTACCTCAACATATGGGAGCTAATTCGGTGGTGGAATAGGGACACAAATACAGTGTAAAGAATTAATCAAATCTTGTGTCCCGTTTGACCTTGTTTCCAAGTTATAATCATCTTTTTCTTTCCATTGATGTATGGTTTTATAAAATGTGCTCAAAATGACCGTCTTGCACACAAATGAAAGCTTATATCTTCCTATCATAAAGCTTATATTGGCGAATTCTCTGGATATGCTAATCCTGCGCCGCATAGCCATGATCAAATATACTTGTACTTCATTCAATTTTGTCTGTGTAAATTGTGTAGATATTAATGTTTAAATTGTGAATGGATATCCATTCTTAGTTTATTTATAAATTATTAATTTGAAAACTAATATTTGTCCACTTTCCAAGAATATCGGTTTTAAAGTAGGCCTAATTCTTCTATCAAAAGGGTTTACCTTCCAGCTAATGAAACCGTGGACCTGCTGCTTGAAAACAGCAAAGCTAGAGAAGTTCTTTAATATATATAGGGTTGCAACAACTATTTAAAAAAATATTCCAGATCACTTTGATTATTTAATTAAATAGTTTAGTTTAGTTTAAGTAAGATAAAATATAATAAATGCATAAAATATTTTACAAATAATAATCATATATGTAACAAACTTTAAATAACTATACACTAATTAAAAATATATTTAGTTATGTCTATGCATTCTAGGGACATGTAACATCATGTATTTGGCAAGCATATTTACCACCATCTTAGAGTATACACAGGTGGAGTGAGGGTGTGGAGTGGGGGAATGAGGACACATTTAACTCTACTAGACAATTTTTTGTGTGTGTTTTCTTTAGTATGAAGTATCTATGGAACTTAAAAAGTGTTATTTTTGATGTTGATTTTAAGCATATAGATTTTTGCAGCATACATTATCTAATAAGAAGTCATTGTGATTTTACATAATATACATAGTGTTTTAGGAGGAATAGCAAATATTTTGGGAGGTTGTAGTATTGATTATTCTGAGTAAAAATGTTTTTATAAAAATGTGTCCAATTCTTGTTGGATGCGGGGATAGATCTGTTTGAAACTGGCACGTAAAATGAATGATAAATGACTTGCTTGTGTTTAATGACTGTTTTAGTGATAAAATACAACACAATTAATCGACAAATAATTTACAGTCCACACAAAATGTTCTAAAACCCCACCACCAACATAAATACACTTTTCAACTCTTGTGGTGAAAGTACATGTTGTCCATCTGAGGTCGGCTTGGCGTTCTTTTATTAGGGCAACACTACCCATAATGCAAGCAAGAAATAATTCGTCTCTTGTATTTACCTTTTCTTTGTATTCTTTGTTTTCATCTATCCACGGGTGAAAGTAGCTTCATCATATTATTAGAAATCATTTCAAACAGCTATATCTCCTTATACATTGAGAATTGAACACATGTTTACGAACAATTTTACTCAGAATAATCATTACTACTCCCTCCCAAAATATTTCCTATTCCTCCTTAAACATTCTGTATACATCATAGAATCTTAAAGGCTGGGAGCGTAATTTCACCATTTCAAGATGATGTAACAGATAAAGGTAAGATGCTTTATTTACAGCAAAAGATAGGTGTGTCTTAGCAATAAACCAAAGAAGTAGTGATATAGTATTCATAAGAGAAAATCTCCCTTTTGTCAATTATATCACAGTTTACGAACATAAATATCTTCGGGAGCATAATTTCTAAAATTACTGAGAGGCTCGTTTGTTTACTAACTGCAATGTGTGACGTGCGTTAATAAATATTTTTAGGCCCCTAATTATGATTAAAACGTGAGTTGAGCAATCTCATTTATTCCTTCCACCAAATTCTGATCGATGCTTGATCAATGTACTAATTCATTTTACTCTCTTTATGCCTTTTTTTTTTTGCGTATTGATAACTGCGAGTTCGACACCTTATCTCTGTCGGTAGCGTGTCTGCTTGAGGTCCTCACACAACAGCATTGAATCGTATACGTACGGTTCTAGGACAGTAGCATTATGGTAGCAGTATGGTATAGTATGGCCATGATGGTCCCACACACCGAGATTGTAGATACGACGTATGCCACAAGAGCTTGTTTCCCCCACCACAACCTACAATAATTTTCTTTCACCAACTGAGAACAGCGCAGTGAGAATAATCGAGCTTGTTGTTGTTCTGTTAATTATAATGAGTGATACCTTGTCTTCTTCCCCTGATGAGGACATTGTGGTAACGGCTATGTTGTTGGAGCCAGAGAAAAAGAAGTGAATTCATTATATCAATAAGAAAAGAAAAGTGTTTGAAGAATATTTTACACTGTTTGAGGATTTGATCTACGACGATAAAAAGTTTTTCGTATACTTTAGTTAGAGGTTGGCGCATTTACTGTTGAGGAACATCATGAGAAAAAAGCATAGGAGGATGAGGGTTGAATGTGGTGGGAAGTGGTGACTGTTGAGGAACATTATTAGGAGGAAGCATAGGAGGTTGAAAGATTAATGCAGTGGGAGGCGGGTCTGTTGAGTAACATCATGAGGAAGAAGCATAGGAGGCTGAAAGATTAATGCAGTGGGAGGCGGGTCTGTTGAGTAACATCATGAGGAAGAAGCATAGGAGGCTGAAAGATTAATGCAGTGGGAGGCGGGTCTGTTGAGGAACATAATGTACTGGTTGAGGAGGCATGGAAATTTGATGATGGGAAGCAAGAGGATATATTGATTATTGAATGATTATAAAATGTTATTGTGCAATATTTCTTATAACATTTAAATTAAATATAATAAGTGAATGGGCTGGTAACCAAATAAGTATGATGTTTATACTTCTTAATTACGTATAAATTTAGTCACTTGTGTTTGTAAGCCTATATAAATGCAGATTTTAAATAATTAAAATATAAACTAAGTTTTTCAACTTTTTGTGGGTTTTTATGATTTCTCTTTTGTACCTGAGGACTTATGTTTGGCTTTTAACATTTTCTCCTTAAACATTTTGCTGTAGCTGTGTAGAAATAGTTTACTAAAACACATATCTCAATAATAACCTCAAAGTTGTTCCACAAGTTTTACAGATCTCGACATTTATATTGTTTAATCACCAATTTCCAGTTTAATCAAAGTATTTGTTTGGGGTCTGCCTGTTCAAAATACTCCCTTATATACCTCATCAATTACTACGTTGAAATATTTAAATCTAATAGCTAAAACTTAGTGACAAAATCTTAAGGCTATTTGAGGGACTCTCAGTCAATAAAATTGAAGTAACAATTTTCCTGTCATAAAATAAATTCTTAATGTTAATTTGCAATTAAAAGTAAGTACTCACGGCGACTAAGGCATACATACTGTCTAAAAATTATATTTCAAATATATCTACCTATATATACAATACCCAACAAATCATTTTAGAAATAAGAATCTTTACTTCCTCTAAATGTAAATTTTCAAAATCTTGATTTCGCTAACTTCAGCAATGCCACAACCAGAAGAGCTTGTGTCTTTAATAATAAACATATCCTGGATAGGAATTTCAGAATGATTTGAAGAATGATCTAGTATGGGAGGTGACTAAGTTTCTCACCCCTGTCACAGTGCTCCTTCAGAAAGATGCTGACCGGGCTGAGACGAGACGCGCTCACGTCAGTCATATAAAGAGTACAAATCCAAGAGTCCCTAAGGATAATGGAAGGCATATAGTGTAATGTAGGTTAAGTATTTCGCATATATGTGTATAGTGATAAGTTAGTTGTAAGTATGAGTATCTCCATGATATATATATATAAGCCCGGGCCCGTGGCAAAATAAACATTTAATAGCTGTTGGACTCCATCTAAATGGATTAAGTTAAGGGAGCCTAATATAGGACTATGACCGTAGCCTATTATATTATCGATATTGTGGACCTGGTGATAGGAACGAGAAGACACCATAAAAGTGTGACAGTGTATATTATGTGCAGTATGCTCTAGTGCCTCGTCTGAATATTTATGCCATTACGTCCTCGTATGAGAGTGAGGATGTAAAATAAATGGCTAGTTGTAGCGTGTGTCTTTCAAAAGGAACAAATCAGATTAATGAATTGGCGGAACTATTCATGGGTATTATAATGTACCTGTCTTGGTGAACACTAACTCTTGTCTCTTATGTGCAGCTCTGAGAACTCCCATTACCTCACGTCTTCCGTTCCCTTATTTCCCCTGTCTGTGCGTGATGGAATAGAACGCTGTGGAGAACATGCCAAAAGGCATGAAAGAAGGCGTTTACAACTCCAAGAGCAGTTATCCTGGACGGCTGAGAATGAGACCGAGCAGTTGTGAAAGGTGGACCTGTCCAGGATGGAGCAGCGAGCGGCTGGAGATGCGGTGCCTCAAACCTTGTGGGGTCCAGATATCCCAAGGAAGATGTTGCTGGACCGAAATAAGGACAACGCGAGAAGAACACCGAAAGTAACCCCAAGTATCTTCACCTTCCCAAAGGAGCCAGGGACAGTCACCAGGAACAGTCAGCGATGCTGACCATAACAACACCCCCCCCCTTAACGCCAGATCAAGGGGGGGAGATTTGTAGCAATTATTGCTACAAGGCGTCAAAAAAAAAGGGAGAGTCAACAAGAACAGCGCTTACCCAATTTCACCGACCGGACGAGCGAGCGGAAAAGGACGTCCACACACGATAACAACAGTGCAACATCTAAGAGCGATGATCCTAGTGCTGCATTTTGCCGCTACGCACCACCACTTGTCTCAAGAACATTGACGCCGAGAACAGCGTGGAAGAGCCTAGGCCTTGATAGAATGTTCTCAACGCACCTAGTACCACGCATCTCCCCCTTTCCATGTGTTTATAATCGGTGATCCCCTCCTTGGTGTAATTCCGTCTCGAGTGTTCGATAGTTGCGCCATATAAGAGACTGTTCACCAAGATAGCAGCCACTCTTGGATTAGGCTCGGACATTGACGAAGCTTAGGCTTCAAAGGCAGACTCATATAATGTAAGGAGAAATTCTTTTTCGGCTTAAAAATAAATATTATGTAATTTTCTAAAATTCCTTTTGGCTTTACGTATATTTATTGTTATTTACCGTCATAGATGAATATTCATTTAATTTACTAAATATTAAAATAACTTCACTTATGTTACGCATGATAAATAGGACTTTACTTACAATACAAAGTAATGTGGGGAAGTTTTTAAGGCGAGTTTTGAATTTTTCTAATGTTAGCCAAATCTTGTTTATCAACTTGGATTCAGTTATTTAACTTTAAAATTATGTTTTCAAAGCGTGTTGTCTTAATATCCATATTAAGAAGTTTTATAATATTAGGCCTTAATGATTTAGTTGTTGGAATGCGGGACGTTAATAATTATTCTTGTATAGTTAACGTTATGTATCTAACTTAGGAATTATTTTGCATAGTTCTTGAACGTGGCAGAATGGTAATAATAATTTTTTTTTATGATAAAGTTAGGAATTATCCTTAACGTTTAATGTGAGAATTTCTAAGTTTATTCTGTATTACTTCAAATTTTGGAGGATTCCGTAATTTGTGGAGACGTCATGCGTAGGCTGATCTTTAATGGGGCAATCACGGAACTATAATACTGTTAGTTACAATTTTGACTTGCACTAAAATAAGTCATTGCTAAAATTCTCATTTAAGTTTTTTATATTGTTATACGCCATGTTTATAATGCTAGACATTAAAATTTAATACACGTACTTTAATAGAAAGTCTTGTAAAAAACAATAATAATAGATTGTTATTATTCAGCTTTTACAGATATTGTATAAAAAAAAAAAAAAGAATATGCTTAGATTCTTGGAAGAAGTGATATGTTCTTGAATATGAGACTAAATGAAATAAAAGCAAAGTTTCATTAAGACATAATTTTTTTACTATTATAATTATGCCATTTATCCTTAGGCTTAGATACATATAATTTTGTTGTCCTTTTTAACTTAGCCTTCGTCCTCGTCGTATTAAAACTAAATTGGTCACTGAAGGAGAACAGTGAGATTACCCTCCTTCTAGGAGATGGGTTGTGTACCCTAATATATTTCACAACAAAAAAAAACATAATATTGTTTACACTTCGCACTCCTATTTTTCTAAATTATTTAATAAAATTAATTTTTTTTTTGTATTGAATCCCTCTAATATCTAGAGCTTGGGTTTACAGTATAAAGTTAAGGGTTTTTAAGATTTTGTTCCGATTCGAGATATTGCGTAACTGACAATGAGATGTTATTGCAAGCGCTTAGATATGCTCAGGTCGGGTGCGTCGAATGAGGTGGCGACGTGAATGGTAGGGGAGATTTGAGGCCCGTATATCTAGTGTGGCCTTGTCTAGAACCGATATGGTCGAAAAAAATATCATTGGTAAAATTTAGGGGTTCCACTTTCACAGTGATAAATTAACGGCTAGGTGTTGTGTCTGTCTAGATTTAAGGGGCCGGTCAGCACTCGTTCACCCATAAAACATGGTTCTAATAAAATAAAAGATTGGTACAAAACCGTTCTATTGATTTGAAATCGGTTTTCACCGATGAAAAGGAATTTAGATTATCTAGAAATAAGACTCTATAACTTTTACTAATCATACTAATTAAATTATACAATCAAAACTATCACATTTTTAGCCTCGCACTCTTAAGTTAAATATTCAAAATAGAATTTTACCATATAAACCATAATTATTTTTCTTCAATTTTCTCGGATTAGAATTTTTATTTTATATTATATTATTTTTTATATTTATTTTAAATAAATGAATAATTACTTTAACAAGATTAATATGAATGTAAGTACTAATGTTGGAAAAAGAAGAAATCATAGGGCTAAATACTATTTTCCTCCTTGTTTTATCTATTTATTTATAATTTATTAGTTTAATACTAAGCATTAAAAGATTATTTATGAAATTAAAATTAGAAATTGTTTGGTAACCGTAGTGGGACTCTACCAGGAACTATGTGTACCGTTTAGCAATTTACAATGGTATTTAATTTACAGCGTTGCCACGATCCTTTTAGAAGTGACGAGAAAAACAATTTATTCCAATATCGTGCAGCTTTAAAATTTAGTTCCCACGCTTTTAAATCATAAATAGGAATCAATTCATTCACTCGAGAGTGGTGGGCGTACAATTTAAGCATCGATATTTAAGGCGCTAGAATAGTCTAACAGAAACCCACAAACCTCATTGTAATTTTAAAACGTTCATGGACTGAGATAGTATTGTGTGTGTGTGTGTGTGTGTGTGTGTGTGAATGTGTGTGTGCGCATGCTTTTGCACGAGAGGTGGGTTGTGAGACCAGTGCACTTATTGTTCCTTTCCTCTCTCTTTGCTTAGCTCAACCACAATCTCGTTTGAAAGGAAGTAGGTATTGTAATTTAGGTTGAGGCCTAAGGTTGACAGTAGAACAAGGAGCAGGAAAATATTTATTGATTCAAACCCATTTTTAAAATATATTCGTTGCGCGTGGTGGGTACATGATTATTGAGTATATTCTTTAAATTCATTTATTGAAAATGTTTTTATATTTTCCAAGCTCCTCATCTTACTAACTGTTCACTTTGAATAAATAGTTTGTATTATTGTATTCAAAAATAAATTAACGTCTAATCCGAACCTGAAAATATGGATAAACATTAGTTAGTAATAAACAATATATATAATTGAATACAAATGTAGTATGTCAATTATGTAAAATTGACATCTACACCACGAGCCTACATAAAAGTACTAAATTATGATAATTATTATAGTGTAATCCAAAGAAGAGAATTAAATTTGACATATTTAGGTATGATATGCTTCAACATCTACTCTCCATGACTGGATGGGCTCGGATACAGCCACCATGCTTCCGGGAAGAAAATACTACACGTGTGTAAAATAACATTCATGAGACGAATCCTTAGAAAAATACTATAGCTGAATCCAAATAATATAATTAAAACTGATTTATTTAGTAATAATATCCTTCAAGACTTACCATAACAGGATGGGCTTGGATACAATCACCATGCTCTCAAAGAAATTACGACGAGTTTGGTGGAGACACCGGCATGGTAAATCTCACACATGTCCTCGCTGTATCATCCAATAGTTGAAATGGACTAGACCGGCTTGGAAGCGAAGTCACTAGCCTAGAGCGCTGCTGACCTTGCGGCGTTCCTTGTTACGTCTGTCTTTTCCTTCCCCCCTCTCTTTCTTTTTACTTTCTACCCTTGTTACCGCCTCTCCCATTTGCTTGTGTTTACACTTTATTCTTTTTATTTCTGTTTGGTCAGAGAAATCGTATATAATGAGTTCCGCTCAGACTCACTTATTGTTCACTTCAAAGGGTAATTTACTAATACACATGTAATTCTTTTGCAGCTTGAAATTTACTAATACCTGTATTTCTCTTACAGCCTCATTTCATAGGTATAAAATTTCATTCGCGAGGTTAAGAGTCATGACAATGACTCGGTACTCAAACAACAAATCAGCCCTTTCATAGACAACCTGGCGTGGCATAACTGTCAAGTCAGATGTTCTATGTCGGGCAACAGCCGAACGGCTCACTTATTGTACTTCACCACGTGGTATTATTGTAGAAGGAATCACCGCTCTATCATCTACAGACGTACCAGATCGCCATGAAGTTTGGATTTAGGGTCTCACCACGTCGTCGAGGGAAATCCTCTTCGATCTTCTAAGTTTCAAGGCGATTATAATGATTGTCATGTCCTTCAGACTTAGTTTGTATGGTCGAGGCGACTATAATATTTATCATGTCCTTTTTGACTTAGTTTATATAGACGAGGTGACTATTTTTCTAGATTTCTTATTTCAGTCAAAGTGACTAGATCTTGGTTTTATGTCCTTCTGACTTAGTTGGTGTAGTCAAAGTGACTCTAATGTGTTCCCGAGTCTTTCAGACTTCTTATCTTAGTCCAAGTGACTAAGATAAGAAGGTCTTAAAGCTCCACAAGTACAGTACTTCCTTTTTAGTCCTTATGAATAGTCTGTTTTTTCATGACGCCATGGACCTCATGGTCAGTTGTTTAATATTTGTATGGCCACTACCAGGTTGTCAGTCCTTTTTATTGGATCCATTTGGGTTAATGTGTTGAATCACTCTTGTTGGCACGCTTTGCGTGTGGTATTAGCTGGGATGTGTAAAGCGCGGAACTCCGTTATTTTCCATACTGGGGTCCGCGCATATATTACCTTTGCTTTTAGCCAGTCGTTGGTTCCTATTGACTAAGTATTAAAAGATAATTTGTTCTAAAGTAATGTTGTACCCCAGGGACTGGGTTATTGTATAAATGTACAATCGATTTATCTGGTAGTACCTATTGGGAAAAGGACCGACCATAGTACTATTTGGTGTTGACACCTGTTTGCTAGCCATCTACCAATGTAATTAACAAACATTTCTCATATAATTCATTATACAATGTATCTTCAGGACTTTCTTACGTCCCAATCGGCGCAATTCGTTACACAAACTTATTTTAGTTTTTAAACTATATAATTTTACTTAACTTAATATTATTTAGAATAATATTGATTAAAAATATTAGCATTTGACTTGTAAAACTTTTGAGTCATAATAATAGAAAAATATACAAATGGTTTTACAAAGTAAAACTAATAAAATACAATAAATTTACATATGCGAATTTTAGATTAGTTAAACAAATACAAGATTGAGTTGTGAGATAATTTTAGAGATGATCACAAAGTATACAGTATATCTTTGAATAAAAAGATTTTACATTATATAATATTAGAAACAGCATCCAGAAATTAAAAAAATGTATACACTAAACAATCAGCACTTAGAAAAATTACTTACTAATAGGAAAAGATATTTGGAATACACATTACATGAACATAAATATATTTTTAAAGAACAAATTTTATTTTGTGAAATAGTGTGAAGACAATGACACTATATATTGTGTAAAACATAAATGGCCAACATTATTAATTTGATATGAAATTATTTCTTTTAGCACTGTGTCTTACTACCCATTCTGGTTATAAACTTATGTAATAATTACGCTCATGGTTTTAGGGTTTAGGAAGTTTATATTTATAGGAAGTGTACTCGCATCTGCGATTAGGGAGAGTGAGAAAATCATTTTGGAAAAACCTTTCAGTAGAATCAACCAAGATTCTATTCTAAATCTTCCCATCATCGTCAGTCTAGTCTACTGCGAGAGTAGCGCGTTAGACCATGTGGCCACAGAAGTGGGTGACATGAAATTAAATGGGTCACTCAAACATTTTACCATTGTAACTTCCATTATCTTTATTAGATACTTGTAAACTATTAAAATAAAATAAATATAACAATGAAATTAAAATAAATACATGAGTTAGTACTGAGTAGAGTAAATAAATGGTACGAAAAAATCTAACAAACTTTTTCATATTGTGCAAGTATTTATTATAGCTTCAAAGATAAATTTCAAAATTTTCAAAAATTGGTTTTGAGTAAACTCACAATAAACACTCTTTATTAATAAATATTAAACAAAATTGTTAAAATATGGCTATTTAACAAAATTTAAATTCTCAAAAGTAAATTATTTTTAACTACCCTAAAATTATTTGTTATAATGAAAAATAATTAATTTGAATTAAATTTTGAAGATCGATTTAAAAAAAAAGTATATCATTCATCGTAGCTAAACAACAATTAAATTAATTTATTTGAGATAAATAAAGATATATTAATATTGATAATGCAAAATAGTCCCTAGTTTTCAGTTTTGATCCTAAACGTTAGTACCATTTAAAATAATATCTAACGTTACAAAACTCAGTAATTAGTTAACTACTATTACTAAAAGATTTTGTTTTAAGAAAAACCAACATATATATATATATACATATATATATATATATATAAACTAATTTTAATGCAAAAAGCTATCCAATTTGAACACAATTACTAAAGCCATCTTTTAAAACATTAATATTTCAAAAAAAAAATCATCACTAAACTACTAGTGGAATTTCTCCCTCAAAACAAGTATACATCTTGATATGTCATCCTTATGAGTAATGAGGTGGACTGGATAAGCCTAGCTCAAGATAAGAATAGGTGACGTACTTTAGTAAGCTCTTCATGAACTCTCAAATTCCTAATACTAAAGACTAAATAAGTATTAAAAAGTAATAAACATTACTTAGTCCTATTTAAAAAACAATTATATTAATAGGATTAAAATAGTTATTTTATTCTATTCAATAACAAAAATGTTATCAACCCAAACGGATAAAGACTCGATGATAAAAAAATACCAAAATGAAACGTTTAATGATAAAGTATTTTGTTTTAAATATGAGTAGTATTTTGTTCTCATTCACAGATAACACTGCCTTAAATAATGATTGTGAAGTATTTCCAATTCTTTTAGCAATTTTTTGCACTTTCAGTTTTTAATCCTGTCAATGACAAGCCTAAGACCTAGAAATCTTACAATTCCTGGTTTCTATAGCCAGTGTGAGTTTCAATGAAAGACTAAACCAGTTGACAAAGGCATTGCCTTTTATTTTTGACAATCTTAGTTACTTTCTCCTAATAGCCCTCAACAAGGCTATGTACAACTTTAGACTCTACCTACCCCTTCAATACAGAGGTGGTTGCTACCTGCGATAAAGTTTTCAGGGGATTATAGCTTTGTTTTGTTTTCTTGCTAACTCATTCTCACCATAGAGAAGTGTTATCCCTTTCTCTATGGTCTCACTCTTAGGATGGGAGAAGGGAAAGGGGGGGAGGGGCTCTAAAGTGCTGATAGTTCTGACAACCCTGTGGGCTAACTGAGTCGCCGAAATTAAAGTGTAACTCAAATGGTTTATTCTGATACCGTAAATTAGGGGCTGGTGCTGATGCGACTCTTCACTTCCAACGACCATTGACCAGGCCCTTAAGTTTGTTTATAATTCGTGTGCTTATTTACGCAGATCAGAAAGTGCACTTTACCTCAAATAAATTAAATGATAAAATTCTACTCGTGTTAACTACACACATTTAACTAATTGATCAAGATCTGTCACTCTGATTAAGTAAGGAGTATGCTCATAGAACCCTGATAACCGACATTTTTACTTAAATATCTTACTATGCGGATAAGGAGATGATATGCACTGTTCTATCTTTTGATATTGTATTAAAATTTAAGGGGATTAGGGATAATCGGTAGTTTCACATTTTGATGTGTACATAGTTTGGGTGTATCTCCATGAATCCAGAATATGTAGTCAGCTGTAAAGGTGGTTATTCGAACAAAAATATTGATTGATAAGTCGAAAAAGATAAATATTAAGAGTAGGCCATGAAATTTTGCAAGATATCATACGAGTATGGGGAAATCGTAAATGTTTGAAAGCCAGTGTTTTAGATTAGAGCCACCCATATTCAAATATTTCCCTGGTAAGTATTCCTTGGCCTTCTTGGTCAACGTTTGTTAAATGTCTTCGGCCCCCAAATCTCAATGCAGCTTTTAGAGTAGAGCACACCTAATAATTTTCATATAAACCCCCACTGTATAGAATGGCTTAGAATCAGCTCTACGAAATTGAGTATTCTAGTATTGATTGGATTAACACCATTTGCACTCGTTTATTAAATATACCAGTGTATTCTATGTAATCACGTAATCTTTGGAACCTTTTTTAAATATTATTCTTTGACACATATATATTATGAAAGCAGATCCGCCCACAAATGTCTTGCTTCAGATACATCACATTCAACCAGTCCACACATCCAATGGTGCACTACCATTTCTAGATTTGATTAAGTATTAATTATTACTCACTAAGCACATCAAAGTAACTTGTCCCTACAAGTATAGAGAGGTCTTATCAAAAGAAAGAACCTATTCAGTCACAACTTTATTTTAAATTGAACACCAGAGCATGCTCCTGATACCGGTTATATTTGATTTAATATGTACTGTACGTAATCGATAATATTATCGGTTATTAAAAACAAACTGACACATTTACTAGTTGTTTACAAAAACAATATTCTAGCTTATACTGATTATATGCCACCTTTAAACAATATAATGTATTAATTATCTTGGTACTGTGCCACCAATCAAATACACACATGCATCTTCAATCTACAGTTCTATCTTTTGTGTGTCGAGCCGCGCTTGACTATCTCTAAGGTTTTGCTACCTAGAATTCCACTAGCATAACCCTCTTTTACTTTGTGTGGTTTACCGGTATATTTGTCCTATTTTACCAATCATAAATAATGGCCATCTTTCCACAATCAACTACGAGTCGATGCCGTTCAGTACTATAGTTCTTACACACAATGTATTATAACAATACAAAAACTATAAACATAAGATTGATATTTATCTAAAACAAACTTGATAAAGTAACAAAATTATATAAGACATAATCAGCTAATAATTATTATAAAATTACAAATATTTAGCGTAATAAATTATTTATATAAAACTGGCTACTTAAAACAGAAATGACTCATGAATATGATATTTTTGTATATCTAATAAAACTCTAAAATGTCATTCATGAGTTATCAAGCATTGTTTGTGAACAATTTGTTTTAATATCTCAAATGGTTAAAAAAAATACTAAGGGAAAAAGATGACAATAACTAAGAAAGAAAAATATCTTACCCATTTCAGGGCCAGGCAAAAACCATCGAAAAAGTTTATATGAACATGTGACGGCTTACTTTCTTTGTTATAGGCATTTTTCTGTTAAAATAGGTTGTATAACAAACTGAGCTAGTATAGATAATCCCATTGAACTGTTAAAGAACAATGTATGATATCTCATACATGGCATTTCTGAGTATTCATAAATTATAAAATAATTATATATTATAATTTCTAATCATATACAAGTGTGCTATCACCACTACTGTTCATTGTAATAATAGACCAAAGTAGGTTATGATGAAAGAAGTAGTAGAAAGGTTTGCAAAGGGAAGTAAGATATCAATGGTGTTTGTGGATGGCCTGATGGTATGGGTCAATGAGGAAATAGAAGTTCAGAAGCAATTGGTTGCATGTTATGAAGTGGTTGAGTGGTATGGAATGAGGTTTAATATGAGGAAGAGTAAGTTGGTGATTACGAAAAGGAAGAGAAACAGTTGCGCGACTCGTGTAACAGTATGAGGAGAGCATTCAAAAATAACGAAAAGGTTTGAATACTTGGGAAATGTAACAAAAGAAACACAAGAAAAATTGGTGAGAGAGGGAGACTAGCAGAAGTTTTTCTCTTCAGAATTTGAGAAGTCTAATTTGGAACAGGAATGTACTGAGGAAGACTAAAAGAGTTAACTACAAGACGTATTATGTTCCAATGTTGACATATTCGGCGGAAAAGTAGGTAATGAAGGAGCAAGAAGGAAGGAGAATTCATCCTGTGAAATAAAATTTTGGATAATTAATATGGAAGTGAGCATAATGGATAAGATAAGAAATGATTGGCTGAGAGAGATAGTTAAGGAGACAGTTCAGGACATGGTAAAAAAAAGTTATACCTTCACCAAATCAACATCCACACCCTCTCTTCCAGAGAGGCCTGTTGAGCCGTAAGACAAGAATATTCCTCAAGTAAGGCGATCTTATGACAAAATACTAAATGCTTCATCAGTTAATCGGGAAGGTGTTGAAGTCCCTGATTAGCATGATTGATTATTTGTATTCTCAGGTAAATTTATTGAGCAATGCTGTTTTGAAATTCCAAATTTGGGAGTTTTTAGCTTTTAGGTTGCTGCTAGCTATGATTAATTCTTTCTTAAGCAGTATTAGGATTTTGGTAGAATTCTAAACCTGTTAGGGTGCTCAACTCTTTCTCACGCGGACTTTATGTGGATATTGTTTATTTTTTTCATATTTTAAATAACAACCTCTGTTTTTAATTTGCTATTGCTCATGTAGGTACGAATGTTCTTTCTCGGGCGTCTCGTAATCCAAAATGGCTCACAATGGAAGCATTGTACAAATATGCCACTTACAGTAGATGTTAATTCTGTTCAGGGTAAGGTAGGATACAAATAGTAATTTTAATAAAAATGTGTTTGTTCAATGCAGAATAGTTTTTTGATTTGTGATATTGTTTTACTTTCATTATTTTACCTTTCATAGGTGAATACATATTAAATTGCTATGGGTATAATAAAAACTGGCTTTATTATGATTCTACAGAGTCTAGTAGGGCATTTATTCATCAAAATTAAAACATTTTTTTGTTACAAATTAAAACATATTTTTAAAAATGTATATATTTCATTAGCTAGTGACAGAATACACAAGCTTCCTTTATAAAAGATAATCAGTAATGATACGGGCTCATTTATTTTTTTCTTGTTTACAGCTTTATGAAATTGGAAGGAAGATTTTAGTACAAAAATTTGAGGACGAGAGTTTCCTGCGTTTGATGTTTTGATCACTATTTTACAAGATTGGAAACCTGCCGGCATTTATTTGAAAGTATAGCTGGATTTTAATACTTTGCTTGGTTTGTTTCTGCTCGTTAAAAGGTTAATTAGAAATGTATAGAATAATTTAAATTTATGTATTAAAACATTATTTGGGTATCATAGTTTGGGTCACTATCACAAATCATTATACATCCAAACCTTTCACTCAATATGACATATATATTCTATATATACTAATATATATATTAAATATATTGTATATCTAATCAGATATATAAGCAGATATACTATATATCGATACTATAAATACTAACACAACTACCAAATATATTTTTAGTATAGTATATTTAGTATATATGTACTAATTATATACATAGTATATATAAATAAATGGATTGAATAACCTAGTATATATATATATATATATATATATATATATATAACAATGAATTAGTAAATAGGGTGACCTGTTGGTCTAGGGGTAAGGTGTCAGACTTCTGTGCTGGCGGCCGGGGTTCAATCCTCGGCCCGGCACAGATTTATCTGATTTCCAAACCCTTCCTACACCTCTGACAAGACATCTTGTGAATGTGTGGAATGCCAGGCCACCATCGTGGTTCGGATTCCACGTTAAACTGTAGGTCCTTCATTTAATCTCACAATCACCCTACCATTACACATTAGCGTAAATGCGTACAACCCGAACGGGTAGTAAGACGTGGTGCTAATAATAATAATAATAATAATAATAATAATAATTAGTAAATAATCAACCAATTGAAATGATGATAATAACAAGTTGTATCTCTTTGAATGCTCCTAATAATCAAATACGAACAGGGATATTTACTCATGGTTGATCGCATACAGTTAGATATACTCAATCTTATAAAATAATATTTTTTCCACATTTGGTCGAATTATTGAAATATAAATTCTCAAATCAATAAGCACATTTGGAAAACTTTTAGTAATTATCTTATCTTTTATTTGGAATTTTATAATTTATCCTACATGTATTATGTACTTTACAACTCAGAAAAATATCAAACTCGTCAGTAGTGTTCTCGGCGTAATTCAACAAGCTTCAGGCGATATAAACCTGTTTACCTATTGGTCGTGTATCTTAATAATATCATTTGGTTTTGTTTACATCTCACAAACCTTGGACAATGTTCTAATACGTTTTCCCAAGTTTACTGTTTGTACAACCTAATTACCGGAATTGTTTTTTTCCTTGTGATCTCCCTTTATGAATCCCTTGAACTGATGTCGCAACAAAACATTTGAAATGCTACACGTTAGTTCAATTCCCATTGAATTCTATTCGTACCATGTCCCAAGTAAAAAACAATCGGTTAAGTCACCGTGGTTTTATTTTAAGGTTCAGATTCCAAAACAAACTCAAATGTGAGCAAATGTGTCCAAGGGTAACTGCGTGGTGAGTGATTTCTCGTCAATACATATATTGAGTAAATCATTACTTTACTAAACAAAGCCTCAGTTACCATTACTAGAACAGAACCTGCATTGAACAAGAAAAAACTAAGGGACAACAGCATTTTAAACGTTTTCTCTCAAAACGCAATAAATATATATTAAATTGGTTATGCACTATACCAAGGCTCGATTACCAGTGTCATACCCAAAAATAGGGAACAAAAAAGGGCCTAAAGACCAACGGCATAGTAGGCGTTTTATCATAAACAATTGGGCACATCCAGCAATTGATTAATGTTTCACTCCGTGGTAAATTACCATAGCCATGCCGGAAATTGTAAAAATGGGGGCCTAAAGTACAAGTGATTAGGAGTCTTAGCTGAGAAAAGGGCGTGCGTGTTAATTTAAAGAGAGGTACAAATTTGAGGAAAAGTTATGCATGCTCATCCCGGATCTTGTCTACAACTAGCCAATGAGTTTAATGACGTAGTTCACCTTGATTATTTGTTAACTAAACAATCCGCAACTCACTGCTAAGGATGAAGATTTTGCTAAGATTAAGTACACAAGAATTTTACTGAAAAACAAAATCCCCCCTTAAACACAAGAAACAATCCTCCCCGATAAAAATGTTCATCTTCAACCAATTCTAAGAGTAAAGATTTGGATGAGGTTAGATGGCATTGCGCTACGTCTTAAACGCAATGAAAAAAAATCATGGGTTGTGTTAAAGGTCCTGCTCTTAAGGTTTTTAACTTGACCACTACGATCCATATATATTGGGATTGCATGGACAACTGGTGTTGGGGATTTCACTGTCCACCAGATCCCACCCAACTTCCCCTCACCCAAAATTCTTAAAACAGGACGAATTTTAGGAAATGTATCAGCATTAGCTAACACCAAGGATGTATGATGAAAATACATGTAACTACCAATGTGAAAGAGGTCTGGATTTTGTAGTTCGCTTCCTAAACATCTGTTAGGTGTATCATTGTGCACCCAGAACACCACCCCGCTCGATGACTTAAGAAATAATCACTCTGTCCCAAAGATGCTGGAGGAAGAGAACAACTCAATTTCAGCTGAGTGTTTAAATGAAACCCTGCTCTCCTCACGCTTACTAAACTCTTTTAAATTCGTTACGGGGAATGTCTGGGCAGTGATGATGCGATGTTATTGTTTCTAATTACTGCTTATTCGCGCAACTCATAAATTAACACACGTAGTCATACCGGTCACTAAATCCCCACCGCTGAATAGTTGGACTTTCATGTTAAATTCCTCGTGATAGGATATAGGATATTATGTACGTTTGTAGCAAAATGGTTATTTATATAACTAAGTGTGGTATCTTATTAATGATTAAATTATCTGATAAGTTGGTGGAATCTGAAAATTCATAATGACCCACACATGGCTTAATGAAATGGGCTAGGTAAGTCAATAGTATGCCTTGAGACAATACTTGTGTATAAAATTGGACTTTTAATGTCGACAAAAAAACATATTTTATTTGTTCGTTATTTATTTGCAAACAGCAATAACATATTCTTAACATTCATATCCTATGAGAAAATTTTATTTGATGCTTTATTAGAAATCGGAAACAATATATTCTCAACATCAAGGTCATATGACTGACACAATGACAATACAAGCAACAAAATTCTCAACAATCAGCTGCAACATACAATAATGTACTATTAGCTAGTTAATATACTTATCGTAAACTATGGGGATAATCTGTCAACTCAGTATGGTATCATATTAGGTTGTGAATTAACGTGTTTACTGTCCAAATGGTATGAATGACAACGATAGGGATGGGGGCGTATCCGTCTTTTGGCTCAATAGTGGCAAAGGAGGTGATGCAGTTGTTGGGAAATGAGAGGATGGGGAGGATGCTAGGGGCGTCGGAGGAGGCATTACTGGTAGTGACGACGGCATACTCCAAAAATACGGCGTCGTGTGACGGTAGTGATGGTTCCGCCCCAGCAACACTACCACAATTTCGTCTTCACAGAAATTGTACACTTGATGTCATGCCACACAAGTAAATTTCTCCTATTTTTTCGATATCTACACAGAACGACACCTACCGAGAACAGAAAAAAATGGGCCGGATTTGTGGGTTGACACCCTTTACCCTCATCACGCCTCTACAAGCAATTTTAGTTTGTTTTTTGTGGAATCAGGGTACCTTGCATTTATGCCTAATTTACTTCTTGTGTTTTTTTTATTCTAATATTTCAGTGCAAAATTTATTTAGTTTTCTTTGGGTATATCTAATTATAATGTTTATTCTTTCCAGGAATTTTATTTCTTTAAGTAAATTTGGCAATTAAATTAAATTAATTTTGCTATAAACTTAAGCACATCATAGTTTATAAGAGATAGATTAGAAAGAATGGTAGGGTTACCCATGTTGGTACAATAGCTTATTTAGATGCTGAGTAGTGTTTAATTTTTCTAACTTTAATATTGATGATGTTATTCTACACCATTTAAAGCGTGCAGATTAAAAGTTTGGTGTAGTAATTATATTGTACATTTAAGTATGCTGACAGATAAAAGACAGTTGTATGGTTGTTGAAGTAGTCACATGTCGAGTCACTATTTGGCCTTGGATCTAATTTTACACATTGATAGAGATTTGTCTGAAAGAAAATATAATTTAACTTGCTAGCATGTCTTTTTGTCACTTATATGACCGTGGGGGTAGCCAGCTAGGGACATACACACAGATGAATGGGGCCTTGGTGAGTTTATCCATTACTATTGCTGGTGTGGTAGGATATCACTTGAAACTATAGTGTCCAGTTTTATTGTTTTGATCTTGAACTTGTAGCTTTGTTAAAACGCTACACAAGTTCCTCAACTTTTTTTTTCAGTGCATATTTTGTTTCGCCCTCATTCCCTCCTCCCCAAAAATAATATGAACCAAACAAACAAATAAATCCAAGAAATAACCGGTGAGAGCTTCCAATAAAGTGGCTATCAGATCCCCTATAACCTCATTGCTTACCTTTGTCAAGATTTGATCACACGTCACTAAAATATTTATGTATAAAGTTACTAGATTCCTATAAGTGCTGAGGAAATTGTATCCGCACAATATGTTTCAAAGTGATATCAGAGCAAGTGAGCTAACCAAAAAATCTAAGAACATTCGGCTTAAAATACAAATTGTCTTTACCCAAGGGAAAAAGTAGTTTCTTTACACAAAGATCTAGCCACCTATTTATAATGTACTATACCCTTTTTGGGAATAATATGTACTGTATGATTCGAAGACTTAAAATTAAGTATTTAAACATAGGATATCTTATAAATTGGAACTCCTTTAATCTTTGTTGGACTTGTCTAATTTTTTAGTTAAGACATGGAAGTTTTTTTTAAGAATAACTTGCCCGTTTTTATAATTCAGGAAGTGAGCTACTGAAGAGAACCTGATGTTCCAATATTCATTTTGAATTATTTGAGGATCAAAGAGATGATTTTTTTTATCGAAATTATTCCCCTTATTGAAAGTAGGAGAAATGTAATTTTTATGACAAAAGACTTATTGAACATTCAAAAAAAGTTTGTAAACATATTTTTAATTTACGAACCAAATATACATTTTTTCTACTTTAATATGGTTATGTAAAGATTTTAACGAAGTAGCTAAAGAGCAGATACAATATTTATTATTCTGCAAATATTATAGAAGGATTTAGAATACAAGCGAACGGTAGCTCAATTATTCAAAGAATTTAGAAGGGGTTATGATTTCGTTAAAAGACACAAATAATATTAAATTTTTAGCTAAAGATACAAAAAAGTGATAAGATAATTAAGGTATGTTTGGATGTAAATTAACATGTGATTCCAAAATTTATAATTAATTTAAACAAGTTGAACTACCTTCACCATTACTTTTTAATATAGAATTAGAGTTTGCTAGTAGGGTAACGGTAGATAGTGGGAAGGCTTGATATTAAACGGTACAACGCATCCATTAGAATGCGCAGATGGCTTAGCTGTGTTAAATAATTGAAATAAAATTGTTGCAAAAAATTCACAAATGTCATTAGAGTCCTGCAGGGAGATATCATTAAAAGTGAATGCTGATAATACTAAGGATGCGATCATTGAAAACAACATATTTTCATTTGGTAGAGTTAATGAGCTCAAATATCAATTCTTACTGGTGATAACTTTATTAGAGCAAATATTAGTTAAATAGTACATTAGGAAATTGCATTATATTAATCGGTTGCTATGTTTTTAACATATCACCTGTTGTGAAGTAGTGTAAAACTCAGAATATACAAAACAATAAATAGTTTCACCAGTTATTCTGTAAGGTTGGAAAACATGGTCTTCCCTACATGATAAGTGTAAATTTAAAGTGTTTGAAAACCATGTTGTAAGGATTTATTTATTTTTTGCCCAAAAAGTGATGAACTGTACAATGGAGAAGGTTACATGGTGGTGAGATACATATCCTGTACTCATCACCAGACATTGTTAAGGAAATCAAATTTCTCAAGTCACGTTGGGCAAGACATTCAGCACGAATGGAAGAAACTATAGCCACGCCCAAGGCATTGACTGGCAAACTTTATAGAAAGAGACCAGCGGGGTACTCAGACGACAGATATAGATGGTAGGATAGTATTATAAATAATATATCTGTGACTGTAATGAGGTGGACTGGATAGAATGAGCTGAGAATAGGAATGGGTGGTATACTTTAGTAAGTATGGCAATAGATTTTAAAACTCCCAAGGCCATAGCATAAATAAGTATAATTTTGTTTTATGGTATTTATAAAGAAATGTAGTAGTTATGGTAAGTATTGTTGTAAATTTTACTAGGATTAGAATGAAAGAGTGTACGTAATAAGGTTTCATTTATTAATTTTTAAACTGGGTTACCTTAAAACAATTAAACAATCACTCTTTTTTTGCTTATTTTTCTCTTTAAAAATATGCAACGTTTTCAAGAATATTGGAACAATGTGATTCATTGCGATACTTGATTTTTAAATTAATCCTGTCCTGAAAATGAAGGTTTAGTTGTAATTATATACCAGTTTAACTTAGATTGTCATGGTTCTTGGGTGACCAACACCATTAATATTTTGGGTGATTAGTTCCATTTCTTGGTTTGTTGGACCTACGACAAGAAAGAGTGCCTAATGTGAGTTCCACGTTCACTGCCGATTGATATAGGCGAGTATCTTAAAACTTATTTCTTGCATGGATTTAGAATTCTACTGATTCTCTTGGTGTTCATTTTTCAAGCACTTATTTTTATTTATGACCTCTTTGCTTGGATCAATATAAGGTTTGTAGAGGTAGGCCAACTTAGATGTACTGTATTGTGTTTACTTTTAAGCTTACTAGGTGTATATTTTAATATATTTCAATATTATGATATGGCAGGGATACATAAACTATCTTTATTGATTTTTGAACATTCCTTGTCAATATTAACGTGCCTTAAGTGTCAATTTTATGAGAGATATACAACAAAACTTAAATAATCTTTATATTTTCACCTTCAATAGTCTTCTAATTATGGACGCAATGTTGATCGTTATGGGTTTATCTTTATTATAGTTACCTGAATCACTGGCCACAGTGTCTAAGACGTCAGGATCGCAATATATAATTTAAAATAAATACGACTGAGTTTAAAATCTTCAGCTCTTCCTAAGTAATGTTTCTAAGTTCATTAGTATTGAAGTTACAGTACTAACACACAAATATTAATTGTATTTTATTTATATGATTATATTCTTTTTTACGGTGGAGTTTAAGCTGCCTTTTAATGAGCGAAGTCATATGTTTTTTCTGAATACATATCTAAAGTTGCTATTTCAAAATCAAACAAATAAGTTATAATGCTACATTTGTTTATTTAAATCATTGTTTTTTTTAAGAAAAACTTTATATACTAATGGGTTTAAGATCTAACAAATCAAAACGTAAAACCTTTATATTTAACCCATAGTTTATCTTTGAATTCAGGTTTGAAATGTATGCTTAGTGATCCAAGTATGAGAGAAAATAAATTGATAATACACTGCCTTTTGCCACATTTTTAGCGAATAGCCGTTATTAACGTGGTAAAGGAAGGGATATTACAATAGATGTAAATCGTTGAATGTAAAAACACAGTATCTGGTAGTTACTAAAATTACTAAATTAATTTTTAATATATTATTCATACATCAAGTCATGTTAACTGAAGCTATAACTTTTGATAGATATTAATAATACCTACAAAATAATACAAATAATACATAATAAAAGTTATCATTGTTGACCGCAAGGAAATATGTTTGAATTTTCTAAACCATTCTTCCAACCAAAATCAATCTATATAAACTTTAGGCCCCTATACATTCAACGTGTTAACTACGCCAGAGGTGCACGCTCTTACGTATGTTAATGTATGCAAATTTCACCTCCTAGGTATCACATTTTTGGAGTTATAATGATAACATATTAAAACACAAACTCAAATGTATTAAAATTATAGTAAATTATCTAAAGAAATGTTTAAAATATAACTATAGTACTGAAACATTTCCTTAAGGGTCACGCGAAATTTAACCAGGATAGCTTAGAATCTAAGCAAAAAGGACAACTTAAAGTTTCTGATCTATTGCTTTTTTTTTCTTTTTTTCCAATATTTAAATTTAAGATATGACCAGTAAAATATTTATTTAAATAATATAATATAAATATTATACTAGAACTGATTATTTGCAATATCATTAGAAGAAATCAAGAAAGCTGCTTACTAAAATCGATAAAGAATAAAAAAATAAGAATTAGGACGTCATCAAACCCGGAAAATTTAATTCATTATTTAAGGCAATGTTTAAGGCAGTACGTGATAGCTTTTTAAAAACTAATAGGTGAAAAGTGATCTGAAATCTTAGCTCAGTCAGTATCATGCCTGTCTACTGAGTCAAGGATCGTGGGTTTGATTCCTGGCATAGCTAAAAAGGTATAATTGTTGAAATGTGGGCTACTCTTCCACAGCTAACGGCAGGATACTGGATATTGTGCCTGTCCTAGTATTAAGTTATATTACAAGGTATAGTAAGCTAGGACAGACCTAGCAAGACAGTAGTGGAAAATATATGACTTGAATAAAAAAAGTGACCAAGGCAATAGACTGTAAACAGTGATGGATGTAAAAGTAGAAGTTAGGAATGACTGTTGATGGAAATTGTTGGGATAGATTAGAGGTGGTGGTCTTTAATTCAAAACCAATGGATTGGATATAACTTAAAGAATATAATCATGGTTCCAATTGGTTTAATTGAACTTTTTTTTAATCCCTCGTTGATTATCACAAGTTCATCAAGAAGGTTCAATGAGGCTCAAGGACTCCATATTCAAGAAACGTTTCTGAGGGTGTCTTCTTCAATTTCTTACTGTTTATTTAATGAAGGAACTGTTCAATCTAAGTAGGGGAAGATCATTGACTACTATAATGCTTAAAATCGCTATAAGCCACTATACAAATAAGTTAAACAAGGAAATACTTCATTATTAGAGGTTTATATTTTATAACATTGTAATCAAGTTAAAATGTATAATCTTGCGATATTGGGATAAAATATACAAAATATTGCTATATTCGTTAAACAAAGTTTTAGTATGTAGCATTTGGCTACAAGAAAAAAGAGAACAAGTCAACGATGACAAATACTCACCCCATTTCACCATCCTGGCGGCGCTGTACACCAAACCGAGAGAGACGACAACACTACCGACCGCAATTCCCCCGCACAGACAACTGACCAGCTCCGCCTAAGAATCAAACCGTGTCCACTAGAGGTCGCCATGTGCTCAAGCTATTCCAAAGAACTTGAGAAGAAAAAAGATGCCTGTCCCACATAGTGCCCGAATATTCCAATTGATTCGAGAAATGAGTATAAGTTTGTCTTGTCACTCGCATTTTCCTCCCGGTGTATGATACTCTTTGGTTCCCCTCCTTTTTTTTCCCCTTTGTTCCGTGTTCCCTTAGTTTTGCAAATCGTATATTATACCGGCGTAGGAAATCGTCCGGCACTCTTGGACATTGCTCGGACTTAATCGGACGAAGCCGAGGCTTCAGTATTATTTAAACAATCTAAAGGTAAATTTCTTTTCGACGTAAATATTTTTTATTGTTATCTTTCAAAATTACCTTTTGGCATGTTATTATTTTTACTTTCATATTAGTAACTGTTTGAATCTTATAAAACTTAAAAATTTCACGTTTTATTTAAATAGTATAATTTATTTATATAAGTCTAGTTTATAGGGATATATTTTGGGATATCACTATTGAGCTGATAGATAAAATAAAAGAGGATCTAAAATATAAATTTTGAATCTCGCCTTTTGTATTATAATGGTTAGATTTTTCTTGTCTACGTAATGTTTAAGTTAGATGTTCTTATTAATGTTTCTTGGTTACTTTCCTGTAATGTTAATATTGTGATTGATAAATTTAGGGTAATATAAGTTTAGGTTATTATGGGATATATTAGAAATTTATGGGCGATACTCATTTTGATTATGTTAAATAATTATGAGTGATAATGCAGATGTTAGATATGATTAGACATGATATGTATAGATATATGATAAATTTGCGGACGATGCTCATTTTGATTATGGTGGATAATTATGAGTAATAGAATGCTTATGTTAGATAGTTACATGGTTCGTATTAGGAAAATATTGAGTAACTTTGTAGGCAGAGTTCAGGTTAAAAATAATAAGCAAAATGATTCTTTATTGTATATATTATAAAAAATGGTTGTTTAATTGAAAGTAAAGACAATCTTAACTTAAATCCTTCTAGCTCATTGCAGATTGTGAATTTAATGAAGATCGTAGAGCTATTATATGTTTCTACATAATACTTGTTACATAAATATATTTATTTATATAATTCTGATATTTATAATAAACATACACATGCACTTCTTGCGATTTATTTAATATTATTGTTAGTTTCTAAACCCAAGGGTATTTTCACTATCTTCGTCCTTTTTAATTTCTATTATTATTATTATTATTTATTATTTATTATATTTCTGGAGACCAACCGTCATGTTCTTCCAGCACCTGGATTGAGTTGCGTGCCCTGTGTTTCTTTTGTGCACCCAGTATTCAAAACTATTACTCATACAGCTTACTCCAATTGCTTTCTTTATCATATTAATTTATTTTTATTATTTTTGGACCCTCTTTTGTAGTATTTTGAGATATTTTAGGGTTCAAGTATAATTATTTATATTAGGACTACACCTACTATTATTATAGATAGGAGAAATTCATTATCTTTCTTGTTGTTGCAGAAAGGAGGTTAGAGTACTTAATGTCAAAAACAAATTCTAGTCTCTATTTTCTTACTAAGACATCTTTTTATATTCGTATATTTTTATACTATACAAAATTAAAACTTTAACAGTAAAGATACTTTAACGTGGAAGAAAGCATCCCTTTAATCGGTTCTGGTTTGTTGGTGACGTATAGGAAAGGATTAAAATCCCGGATGAACGTACAAAGTGTGTATTTTTCCTTCTCTTTACGTGCAACTGACGATACAGTTATTCTAATTTACATATTTACTAGCCCTAACTCATTAGTATTGGTGGATATTAAGACGTTACCCACTTCATTGGGCGAATGGTCTAAGGCGTTACTCTTAAGTTAGACTGACCTGCTGCTTGCGGGGAGATCGGGGTTAAAATCACGGTTAGGTCTACTAAAGGTGGTTCTCCCTTAAAATTGTTTCCCTTTCTCCTTCCATGCAAATTCGGCTAGACTATCTCTAAAATGCTTCCTACCTCATCCAAAACCCATTAAAGTAATTATCATATAACATATGCGTACATCTTTAACAGTTAATAAAATGTGGTGGTGGTTTAAAAAACATACAAAAATTGAGAAGCAGTGTACTGAGTGCTGGAAGAGTAGATGGGATTCCTGTTAACAACACTCACTGAAATAGTATAAGGAATTTTACTACCCGATTAGAAAGAAGTAGGAATCAATAAACCAAACCAAGTTTATTTTATTCACCACACGTGTTTAACAAATGTTCTTCAAAAAAAGTAGTAAACTTTTCTAGCCTCTCTACACCAATGCTTTTATTGATAGTGCTTGAATAAAGTACAAACAAAACACTGAAAAGAAGAGACAGCCAGCCCTTGTATCATAAAAGTTAATAGCACAGTAAACTAGATTTCTCCGAGCTTGAAGTTTAACCACCTTCCAATAATCTTTTTGACACATTTCAATCTCATCCTTTTAAACAAATTTTAAAAAATTCTCAGACCAAGATCTAACAAATGGGTCAGAGAACAATACGTACATTAAGAACAGACAAATCATTTTTAGGAATATATTAACTTAAAATTATTCATGAGTACAATTTACTTTTACTTTATTATTCGGATATATAAATTAAAATCAAGCTATCAAATCTAAATTATTTTATCAGTGCGAGCTCTTTTTAATGTGGAACATTACTTCACTCTTTAGTTATAAAACAAATATATGCGTTTAGTGTTATTTTATACCATTAAAATAGTTGTGTGACCCTCTCGTTTATATGGTTTAATTTAATTAGTAGCTTGATTCAGAGGCCGAATGGTCTAAGGTGTCATTCTTATGTTAGACTGGCATTCTGAAGACTGTCAAATCGGGATTTAAATCCCAGTTGAGTCAAATGAGGGTAGTTTTTCCTTATAGGCTTGCAACACTCCTCGCAAATGTAGGTAAATGTATCAAAAATGCTTCCTTCCTCATCCCTAACACATTAGCATAGTTATCGTTATATTCGTATAACCTCAACATGTAGAAAAAACGCGGTAAAAAATGGATTAGTACTATTATGGATTTAAATGTTTGAATAACTATAGATTGACAATTTAGCTCTCCTACGTTGATTTATAAATTAATGTATTTTTTATTTATATTAATGTTTTTATGAACGATTTGAATTATCTTTCAATTCTTGAAGATTTAAACAATATATAAATTATTTGTTGGCTGGTTATAGTAATTTTACGGAAATTTATGAGAGGCCAATGCGCTAAAATATCAATTATTTCCCATTCTTAAATGTTGTTACTTCCTTTGAGTAGTTTAACACTCTCCCTCATTTCTTTATTATTATTAGCACCGCGTCTTACTACCCACTCGGGTTGAACGTACTTACGCTAATGTGTAATGGTAGTGTGATTGTGAGATGAAATGGAGGATCTACAGTTTAACGTGGAATCCGAACCACGGTGGAGGCTTGGCATTCCCCACATTCACAAGATGTTTTGTCATAGGTGAAGGAAGGGTTTGGTAATCTGATAAATCTGTGCCGGGACCAAGGATTGAACCGGACCCCAGCACAGAAGTCCGACCATTCATCCCTAGACCAGCAGGTCACCCAATCTATTACAACTTGGCCAACTTAAATTCACTTAAAACTGATATTTTTTCTTCTAAATATTCTTAAACGTTTATTATTAACAATTCAAATGTGTTTCAAAAATATTTTTAGCTTAAAATAATCGCAAACTGGCTTTTTGGAATCAAACTATACACGAAATACTCCTTTAGCACATATAACAATTCATCAAGACACACCTTTCTCGTTAATATCATTATCAGTAATGCTATATTTATATTTTATATCATCGTGCTAGAACAGTTAAAAATAGTTGTAGAAAATATTATTATATTTTTATTAGAACAACACTTTTAGGTTGAGTTTATTTATTAGTATGTAAGAGTTGACTATGCACAATGGCTAAGCTGAGAAATGTTTTTGGTGTTTTTATAAACAAGAAAATGTAGATCACCTTTTATTTTCTCTCGACCCTTCGGAGAGAAATTATTGTGATTGTAAAAAAAAATAGCTTGAGATGTTGATAAATGTCAACGTTTCATGACTTCATGAAGCCAAAAAAGAGGATTTCACAAGCCATCTATTTGTCTGTCTGTCTCTCTGTCCATCCATCTGTCTGTACCTTGGGTTAGAGCCGAAAATATGTTATCGATTGGGCTAAAACTTGTTATCTATGGATTTCATAAGGTATACCCGAAGGGTTTTTGGAATTAGATAGTTAACCCTATATTTAAGGGTAGTCAACTCAAGGGCAAAAAGAGAGAAAATCGCTTTTCTTGAAATTCACCCTAACGATTTTAATTTCTACCTTTAAGGATTAATGAAAGTTACATATTTGCTTACTTTAAAAAATTCTATAGGATTCAAAAGTCACCCAGTCGAGAGTTGAACCTCAACCTCATTGTCAACAACATTCTGCTATATTTTAAGCCTGAAGCCTTGCATGCATGGCCACTGGTTAGAATGAGGCCAGTTTAAAAAATGTCAAACTAGGAGTTTATTATAGTTATAAAATATACCATTATAAATTATATTTGATTCAAAATCTGTTTAGTCTAACATTCTAATATTACTAGTTGTCTTTTAAATACCATATAATTTAAAGTTGATTATAAGTTTATAACAATTTTTTTTATGTTCTCATATATATGTTATCAATCTACCCTCCCCTTCTACTTCCAGTTCGTCAACTTCAATTCTACGCAGAGTTGGATAAAAAAAGAGAAAAACAAATACCCTGCTTCTTAAATGTCGGTTAAGATAAAAGAGCTATTGGAAAAAGTTGAGATTTAAGTTACACCATATAAACTTTTCCTTTAGAAAATGTTCGTTAAGAGACTTGAAGAACGACTCTACTCTACAAAACCACTAGAAAGGTTTTTGCATTAGCGACTAACTTACTGTTACAATTTGGTCCCAAGAAAAACATCACTTGACTTAAGTTTATCCATACCATTTCTCCTGTGCCAGAAATGACAATTGGCAAACCTAATTTAAAATGTGGCTGAGGAAATATAATAGAGTTGGACATAAATTATTATTGCAACTAAGATGTTCATTTTTACATTCAAGCTTAGACATTTTTATGTTTGTATCGAAACAGTATACACTGTAATGGATAAAAATAAAATAAGCTACATTATTGGATTGGATTTAAGAAAAATATAGTATGCTACACTCATTTATGTGTCGGCTTGGTCACCCAATTTTTAAAAACACAAGTAGTTTTTTCTATGATTGTGCTCGTTAGTGCTCTATTTTCATCAATAATGCTGAAATAATGTCAATTAATATGGGTTCCTTATTAGTTTTTTTTTCAACACCACGTATTTATACCTTTTAAGTATATAATCTTAAGTACCAATTACGTTTATGGTTTTAAGACTGAAGAAGGTCATATTTAGATAAAGTCGGTCTGCATTTGCGTAACTGGAGAGTGGAAACCTAATTTTTAAAATCCCTCTCAATACTCCCTATACTGTGAGAGTAGCGCCTTAGCCCATGCGGCCACCAAAAGGGTTGTTTTCCTTATAAATACACATTTTCTTACGGTGGTGTTACTGTATTAAAAAACAAACTTTAGGACATAGTATAAGATTGAATAACTAATTCAAAATGTCCTTTAGAGATTAGTTGGTTTTCGCTCCCACTTCGAGCAAACAGCAAAAGACTAATTAAAAACAGATTTTTTACCATAAAAAAATAAAACAAAAAAATAGGTTTGTAAAATAACGCTATGGCATGACATTTGTGCAACACTGAGATGACCCTTCATTTGTTCTGATCTTTTTCTTATTTTAGAAGGAATCCGTTATCAACCATCCAATGAGATACGTGAAAGTTCTCGAGAAACTACTTTAGCATTTGACTAAATTAATAAATGAAATTTTAAATTATTGAATTAAGGAATTGCTGAAAAATTTTGTTCAATCTTGTCTCCGGACTGGAGGACATCATTTTGAACAAAATAAATAAAATAATAAATAAAATTTTAATTCAAAAAAATTCTATTTGATTTTGACTTTGTATTATTTTTTCTTGTCTTCTCGAAAAGGAAGCGAAAACAATCTAATTTCCTGATATTTTGAGTTGGTTTTTAAGTACTAACCTAATACTTCCCAAAGTTTGGTTGTTTAGTCCAAGAACATAGTACCTGTATTTTTTTAAACGTGATATAACAGTGGTTCCGTGAATAGAAGACCTCCCTCCTTCCATTCAAAAAGGATATCAACATTATATATATGTTGAGCGTTCAGTGTTTAATTTCAAGTAAAGCGTTTCTTTCAAACATTCACATTACGAGGAAAACTTTAAAAAAAATTGTCTCTAATCCACAGAGAGAGTGTGTTAGAAATATTGTGTGGAAGAGAGTAAGTGTGTGGGAGTGAGTGAGTGAGTGTGTGTGTGTGTATAGGTGTGTGTGTGTGTATGTGAAGATAGGTATACAAAACATTGCTTTGAAATACTATCCACACAAATTCAAGTGGTGAAATAACTACTGTAATTTGTATTGAAATGCTATTTGAAAAAGTAAACATCAAAACCTACAGGACTACTTATTAGATCTTAAGATAGATTGGATAAATAAAATATTACTAGAAACATACACTCAACCTTAGGTGGTAGCTAGGAAACATAGCTGGAACTTTTGGTATTGCGATACTATTTGAAAAAATTAAAACCAAAATCCTTACTTAAACAATTAAAATGTCAATCAAAACATATTTCATATTATTTATCTATTTTTGAAATTACAATTTAGACCTAAACATATTTAAAAATTATTGGATTGTTTTTAATTGATAGTTCATACGCGAAACAAAACGCAAGAAAAATTTTCATTACAATGATTATTTAGCTATTTAATTTGCAAATTATAGTCAATATTGTTGATTTAGTTACAAATTCATGATAACAACATTCTAATAATAATAAATGCTTCCCAAGTTTAGGAAATGAATTTCCTCAATCAAATAAAGTCGGTAAAATATGTGCTAGGACCAGCAATTACAACGGCCATTTTGTGATCAGAGGTAAATAATAAAAATAAAAAGTATAAATGCAAAAAAATGATATATTTCTAACATAGTATGATCAGTGTGCGTAGTGTAATATATATTTTTTATTTCTTTTTTGCAATAATCTTTATATTTGTTACAATGTAGAATTTAAGTAAGAGTTGAATTATTAAGTTTAACAAAGAAAATTTTATTTCCAGAATGAGTTATTATTTTTCGCCCAGGAGAAATATTTTATTTACAGATATAAGACCATGCACAAATCAGGGTTTCCATAGTGACGTACACAAATAAGGAAAATCTGAAAATTAGCTGGAAAAGTAAGATTTTCTTTGAAAACTACTATTATGGTGACATTCTGAACCCTTAAACCTAAAAATGAGTTATTTGCCAAAATAGGTTTAGACATTTTCTCGTACTTTCAACTAACGGAAAAAGGTTTTATCAATTCATAAAGAGAGAAGAAGTAAATATTTAAAGACAAAGGAGAGGAGGGATAAAAATCAACAATAAAAATTATTTTAAAATTAATATCATCGGCTAGTTTGAAAAATATACAAATAGTTGTCGTAATATTTTTATTTGTTTTACTGTACCTCTAAAGTATGAGTTAAGTTTGAGTTATTTGCATTTTTATAAACAATCATTCACAAATCAGTGTTTCCATGGTGATGTAAACAAATAATGAAAAGCTGAAAAGTATCTGTGGAAAACAGATTTTAATTGGAAAATATTATTTTTACCGAAATCCTCGACCCCTAACCTTTAAAATAAGAGTTCGTTTGTTAAAATATGTTGAGCCATTTCCTCGTAATTTCTATAACCAGAAACGGGCTTATCAAATTATATACTGTTTAAATATATATATATAGTTTTACATAAAGAATAGGCTATATTACCAATGCCTACAAAATAAGACTAATAAATAATAAATGTAATCAATGTTGACCTCAAAAAACCTACAATATTTATTATATAATACTATTTTACTAGACATTTAAAGTTAAAGACAAAACAAAAACATTATGTGTGCATTGTCTTTTAGTTAATCCCTGCAACAAAAAAACCCTACTATACAGAAGATTTGCAAAGAGTTTAACCAAAATTAACGTATTTCTATTTTTACATGTTTATACATATGTATACAAATTTGAAATATAGGCTTACATTATATTCTATAGAACTGAAAATACTGCCAATCATCATAGTCTATTTTTAATGTAATTGGTATTTTTATTTTAATATATTTTTCAACCCTTTTAATATGACTACATTATCTTATATATAATATTTTGATAAGACCGTTTGTGGTAAATAAAATTATGATAAAATGTCTGAACAAATTTTTACAAATGATTATTAATTTTAAAGGCTAAGAGTTCAGGATGTCAGTAAAATAGAAGCTTCCAAAGAAAACCCGATTTTCCTAGCAAATTTCTATCTTTTCTTCTGTGTGTGCAGTGTCTCATCTGTACAATCATTCTTTGTTTACATCACCATGGAAACCATGATTTGTATATGATTTATATCGGTAAATAAAATGTTTCTCTTTGGTTAAAAATAACAACTCAATACTTGCTTAAGTGGTAAGATACAACAAATAGGTTAAGAGCTTGGAGAGGGAATTTGTTTAAGTTATAACTTATAATCGTAGGGTGAAGAAGATAAACCTAATCTTTTCTCAAAATAAACAGTTAAAGATCAAAATCAATGGAAGCTTGCCTTTGACGAGTAAACCTTTAACTAGAAAGTCGAATGAGGCTTCATTCTATAGAACTTTTCCCAGTAAAAAATAGTTTTGAATACATTATTAGGCGATAATTTGCAGCCATCGCCATAATGCAATTTAAACCCCATTAGCGGCACTAAGAGCGAAAAACTAAATGACCTAAAATATTTAATCTCTAAAGTGGTTGTAATTATTTCTTTATATATTTATAGCAAAATTATTAGAAGTAGGCTACATGATCTTAATAAATTTAACGAAAGTAGATATAAATAGCTCATAGAACCAGAATAAAATTATGTTCACAGTAAACATTTGTATTCTCCAACATATAAAATACTTTATTATTTGCAAATAATTACAGTATGCCTGCATATATATAAATCATATGGTCCAAAATATTTATCAAGTGTTATAGTTTTTAATACTTAAAAGGTATTTTTTAAGCTAGGTCAAATAATTATTAAAGGAATTTCTATTAAAACTATAAATCTATTCAGGAAATATGAAACTATCAATTTTTCATCATATATTACAAATATCTTTCTATATTAATAATTACATGTGTTTTTACACACACTGAGGCTATCACTGTCTTAGTGCTGACTTTAAAAGCATAATGATTATATAAATATTTATAGTGACCAAAAATAAGAGTGGAGTATATAGAATATTAAAGAGGAAAAATATAAATTTATTTGAATAGTATGTGTTTCATTTTAGAAGGTTCATTTAAATTAACACACATTTGATGACAACTAAATTAAAACAGTATCTTACACGTGTAAGCAAATTATATTTATATTAAATACGAACTATTTTGATTTTATAAAATCATAAAACTCATTTTAGTATCCTAACTTTTCTCTTGTTTATATTCCTTGGTACGTTTGACCTAATCTATTGAGATATGATTAGGGTCAATCAGAAGAAATATTCCCACATTAGCATGGTGAGGAAATGGGAAAAACACACTGATAATTTACTTGAATAAAACCTCACCCAATGTTCTCGACCGGGATTCAAAGCACCCCAACTTACCTCAAGGGATATTAGGACAATTTATATTTCATGATTTTCAACATCCACCTACCTTATAAGTTAAATTTATCTGAGTGTTACTAATATAATAATTTAGAGTCATAATTTACATTATGCTCAGTACTATAACAATCATATTAGGTATTTTAAGCAGGAAGCATAAGGTTTATCAATCTAGACCCTATTGTGCTTATAATTTCATTAACAATTATATTCAATCTCAGTAATATATGTATATATTCACCAGGTTATAGGCATTGAATTTTCATAGATAATTTAACAAGGTGTGATTTTATTATTCAAACAAACATTTGTCAAATATTTGGAGTACTCCATTTTAATTAAATATATCAAGATAGGGGTGTTGTGGTCTTCGTAGGTTTTTTTTATCATGTTCAAATTAATGAATAGTTTAAGCCCATATTTATTATGTACCGATCATAGAAAATAATTCAATTTCATAATAAGTAATTTCGTTTTAGGATTGAATATTTCGCATAGGATTTGACCATCCTATGATAATAACTCTATAGTTATTATTGATAAATCTGGGTTCTTATTTTAACTATAGCTAACCCATCTAGTTATCAAAGCTAAAAAAAATAATCAAATCTACCAAATTTCAATTCAAACTCTCTTCTTTTAGACTTTTAACTTTTATTATTAGTGACATAAAGTTTTTTAAACCCACTATTTTACTTTTTTTTTTTTTGTGAATCGAGTAGATTTATTATTATTTTTGTTATTTTATCACAGTTCAGTTTATTCTTAGATTATCTGGGTTCTGGAACCAATTGAAGAGAATTCCACACTAAGTTTGCCGTTGAACCTTTGGAGTAATCCTACTGAAAATCGACCCTTTTACACCAATCTATAAAGGATGTTTTCCGCAGTATTGGTAAGTAAATTGTTTGTACCAAACTAAGGAGAAAAATAATTCTCCCTTTCATTTACGCAGACCTGACCCAAAAAATCTAACACGATCTAACTTAGCCATAAGGCGATTTTATACTACTTTTACAGACGTAACCTATTATATCTGATCTAAAGTAACCTAACTATCAGGTGATTTCCCTTCATTTTTGTAAACTTAACCTAGCATAGACTATCCTAAGTACCAGAAAAATAATCTAGCCTAATATAACTACCAGGTTATTTGAAAGACACTGTCTATAGAAACGAGAGTCATAAATAAACAAACACACAAAGTTGAACCAACAGATGCTTTCAAAACTGCGCTAGACGTCCTATGACTAGAGCATGGCCCAAACGACCAGTGTATTTCAGCTAAGAAACTTTCACATTACGCCAAACATACCATGCGCGCTAAAATAGCCAATAAATCAACGATTAAGATATTTACCTCTTCCAGTAGAGAAGTCAACAATTTGGCATATCGACGCTTTATTCCTTTTTCTCTGACGATTCTCACGGCGTTACGTTGTCACTTTGCTGACTGGATGTTTTAGCGCTCAGCTCTTCCTTTTTTGTGCAAGTTTATACCCAAGATAAGCAAGTTTTGGAGAAAAGGGGGCCTCCATGGTCATACCGTTATTATAAGTTGATCAATAAGAAATGTTTGGTTATATTGCTATACTTTTAAATCTTTATTTATTTAGTTAAGGTATATTGACCTTTTTTTGTGTGTAGTGCTTGATCGGATGCTAATTTAACTACATAAAGCCCATCCTTGATGCGTCACCACTTGATATAAACTCAACTAACTTTCTATAAAAAGTAGTGTTAGTTTCCAAAATCTGTTCCAAGTCAACCAATTTCACTGACTTACTACTTTAGTAATTACTGTCTACTCCACCCCAGGTAATAAGAAAACACCAACGAAATCTATCTTTGCCTCCCACTTTGAAGAAAGAATTCACTGCTATGAACCCTCGAAACTTTATTTTTTGTGAGAGTCTAGCCCCTATCCCTCACCTTCCTCTTTTCGTCACCACCCTCTATACCAGTCTTTTCTCCTAATGAATTCAGAACTTTAGTTCGAATTGCCCAAAAGTTCGACAAGGTACAAAATGAGAGCGAGACGTTGGAACTAAAACTCTTTAACGCTTGTAACGTTTGAAAAAGATATTGTGATATATTAATGTTTATTCTTCATCATTAGGGTAACATTGTTAACATGATTAAATTGGGTCTAAATTCTATCCTGTATTTATAATAATTAAAAAGAGATTATATCTTATTTTAAAAATTAGGCTCCTGGTATTTTATAGTTTTTATTATAAATAGATAGACAGTTCTTTGCTCGATATTTCACACGTTATTTACTTTATTTTAATGTCCGATTATTATGTTATATGCATAGCAATTCCCAACAGGCGAGATTTAGATTCCGGTAAAAACACGGATTAATATTTCATAACCTCTACCTACTCAGCTCCTTGTCAGGAAGGAAGTGAGGAGATGCGTACCCTGAAGAGATATATCAAGCGACATTTCTTTCTCGAAGCTTCCTAGAAAAAAGAGGTGCTGTCATCGAGGTGCGTCTCTGTTGATCAAACTGCTTCGTCTTTTTAAACGGAGACGTAGAAAGATGTCGCCATACCTTGCGACTTAACAATTTAAAACAAATTAATCTTACTACCCGCTCTCATTTATAATGTCGTGATTTTTAATACAAATGTGAATAATAAATTATTAGGATGTATAATTCCACATGATTACACGCTTGAATAGATATTTCGATTAGGCACTAGATTAAAGTCACAATAACTATGTATCAACACATCGTCATCCATAAATAAAATTCATGAAAGTCACATATTCAAGTCAAATCAATGTGTATAAATTAAATGTGTTCAACGGTGTAAAACACTTAAATTTTAAATAACTTGATTATCTGGAGTTTCGTCAAAGTAATAATAATCTAATTTATTAGAAGTATTCAAAATATATAATAGCAAATAATGTCTTGCTACTTTTTTTAAATTTAACATGTGCATACAGAAAAACTCTAGTGAGTAAATTTGAGGACGGTACATAGTGACAAAAAAGCAACCAAAAAGTGTAGAAATTAATTACTTACCTGTAAACACATTTATAAATTGATAGATATTAAATTGGTTAATTTCTTCACTTGTACATAACTAATTAATAATTATGCTTATTTGTAATAGATTATGTTAAAAAACTCTACACTTTGAAAGTATAATTGAATTGAAGAACCCAGCTGTTTAACTCTAAGTTATCCCGGCAGAGGCCTAATAAATTATGAAATTTAATATAATAATTCCATGTTTGTCTATTTAAGTGCTTATAAATTTGAATGGTTCCCGTAATTTTTTCCCTAATCGTTATTTCCTAAAAGATGTATTTTGGAAAACATATTTGCTAAAATTTATTTTCTATATTAACATTACGTAAAATATATTTTATTTTACTAATCTTTCATAGTCCTATACTTCTTAAATCATACGAATTTGTATTTTTGGGATGATCTCATTATGTATCCAAGTCTCATTACTAGAAGAATGAATTATTAATTTGGGTGTTCATAGTCGCATCAAAATGTTCAGTTCATTTAATCGCTGAACCACAAATGATTCGGTCACCAAAAGGAGCAAAACTTATCATAAAAATGGTATGAATATTAAATATCACGGATGTATAACCCACACGCTGACCCATTCGTTGATCACGTTATCCCCACCCGGTCACGTTAGCCCGGACGCGCCGGTCCACACACTCAGCTAACTTAAACCTGGATTGAGGTTCCTATGGCTATCGCCAACTGTCTATAGAAGGAACAGCCAGGGTCAAGAAATCTCAATTTCATGAATACACTACTCAGTTCGAAGAAAGTGAGCCCAGACTCTTTTATACGCGAAACTTCTCTTCCATAAAAGCTCCTCCCTCTGTCACACTATAAGCCTCTTGGCAGTCATGTTCACCTAACAGCCTGTTAGACAAGGATGAAGTGAGATAAGAGGAGGTAGGACAATAAAAGTTGCATGTGTAGAAATCATTTTAGAAACCAGTTAGAATAGATGTAAATAATAATGGTAATCATCGCAATATAAAACAACAATTGTAAATAGTTTGTAAGTTGTAACTACTTGATCTAATCTTCGATAGTTGGGCTATGTCAGCCAACAACCGTTAATCTTTCGAGAGAGATATAAATATATACTGCCATGTTGTTTGTGGTAGATAGTTGGGATGCCTTTTTAATATTGGAGGACTACTCATCGTACAATTATTTTTTTGGTAGTTTTCCTATTTCGGGAACCACAGTTAGTATGTGTGAAGGTGGAGGTCCAAGTTGATTAAAACCTACCGAATAAAAAGAACCTAAGTGCATCCGCTCTAAAGTTCTCTGTACTTATTAACAAAAATTATAAAGTTTAAAAAAAAATACTGGACGTGGGAGCCACCGTAGCAAATAAAAAAGTGTATTTACAAGAGTATAACAAGTACAGTAATTAATTATGGAATACTATTGCATTTATATATGATTTTATCAGGTATTAATTAAAAATATGAATACCTGTAATCATGTTTAATTAAAGAAGTAATAATCCACCATATGAAATAAAATCGTAGCAAGTTTACTGACTTATAAATTATTTTAATTGCGTTCATTATAATGAGGGGAAAATTCAATTACAATGCATTATGTAAATTAATTATATTAAAATACCAGTTTTAATTGTTTATTACGAGTCTCTTGTTAGAATAATTAATAGTTATGCAGAATTAACAGCCCATATTTTTTATTCTATTCCACAAATTTTTTTTATCTGTTACGATAGTTATATTATATTTGAAAATACTAATAATTGTTAAACACTACACAGATCAGATTAATACGAATATATATATATATATATATATATAATTTGACTCGGGTGTCTATATGAATTAACTAGAATAATGGTCACAATTATACAATGAATTTGTAATAATAGCTTTTTTCCATGTATAAACTTGTATGCTCATAAGGATTATTTAATAATCGACTTATTTGTTTGAAAAAGTGTGTGTTGTAATATCGTACACTAACAGGCGATAACGGTGACCTGGTGGTTTAGGGGTAAGGTGTCAGACTTCTGTGCTGGCGGCCGGGGTTCAATCCTCGGTCCCGGCACAGATTTATCTGATTACCAAACCCTTCCTTTACCTCTGACAAGACATCTTGTGAATGTGGGGAATGCCGGGCCTCCACCGTGGTTCGGATTCCACGTTAAACTGTAGGTCCTTCATTTCATCTCACAATCACCCTTCCATTACACATTAGCGTAAGTGCGTATAACCCGAACGGGTAGTAATACGCGGTGCTAATAATAATAATAATAACAGGCGATAACGTAGTGTAATAGATTATTTTGTTTTTCCGATATGAGATGGGTGTCTGATCTTTTAAATCAGGGTTAACTTTATGTGTGATATGTGCCACCACTAATAAAATATCGTTAGTGAGTGATTTTGAATTTAAGGGCTGACAATATGAATATAGCCTTAGGACGAACGAGAGTTTATTTTTTATGTTACGGATCTCCCCACGGACTTTCTCTCTCCATTGTTTAAAAATGGAGATATTTAATCAAAACTCGTAATATGCGAAACGAAATAATATACACTAGCAAACCCAAGCAAAAATTGCGTTATAATCACGTAAAACATTTGAATCCCGGATTTAAATATTATGATTTTCTTTTTAAAGAATTAAAGTCCTCACTAGTATATTTGTACAAACATTAATATCGATATTGGGTCCCCAAGAGTCGATACATCGTATTAAAATTTCAACTTCTGCTTAAAATTTTCTACATTTTATTAGGGATTGCACATCTTATAGTTATCGCATTTTTACTTAATTCTTCATTTATAAATTAAGATTAAAAAAAAAGTTAAATGTTGAGTATTGAGTATAAAATGTAAAAGATAAATAATTGTTGTAAAAACATTTCCACTAAAAGGTTAAACAAAAAAGAACATAAACTATTTGAAAGACTTTCTTATCTTTTTACTCTATGGCATTGCGTTAAAACTTAAGTAGTATCTCTGTACAACTAAAGCTCAAAAAAAAGGTATTAATATATTTGCCAAAATCTCCAAAACCATTGGATTTTTAAAGATATATTTCAAATAATATTTTTATTTTAATAGTACTACCAATTTGCAATGATAAGTTATTAAATGTTTTAAAAAGTTGCGGAGATAAGGAAATTGTCACTCCTGTAAAGGACCTTAAAATTCATTTTCATGGAAAAATTAAAATAGCCATTATATTTATAATATTAATCAACACCTAGATACAAATTTTGAATCAAAATCATTTGAGCAGATTTTTAGAAAATCGATTTTTTCTCTTTTAGCAGTTTATTGAACTATTCTTAATTTAGGGTTAAACAGACACATTAACAGACGTCATTGCAAAAACCACTTTTTAGGATTTGGGGGTCATAAGATGTCGACATTCATCAACATTTTGGATTATATTTATTTTTACGGTCGTAATACTTGACCTAAAGTGTTCGAAAAGTTTTAAAAAAAAGTATATATATATATATATATATATATTTGCGTTTAGCTTGAAAATTATTGGTTTTATAAAAATATATTTCAAATAAAATATTTGTATTATAAATAGACCTACACATTTGCGAAGATACGTAATTTCATATCTTAAATATTCTCGGAGATGTTATAAAATATGAGAATTTATGCATCGAAAAAAAAGGGTATGAATTTTGTTTATAATATTTTCCATGCTTAGAAATGAAATTTAATCAAAATTGATAGAGCTGATTTTGAGAACGTCAATTTGTTCTCTGTTGGCCCTTTAGTAAACCACCCTTAATTTTAGGGTTGAATATCCAATTCCAAATAGACCTCGAGGCAACCCTATGAAAACCCTAGATACCAAGTTTTAGCCTGATCGGCAAAACAGTTTAGGCTCTAGTCTGAGGTACAGATAAAGAAACGGAAATTCAAAAACCACTTTTTCGGATCCGGGGGGGGGGGGGGGGGCATGAAACGTCGAGATTCATCAAAATCTTAAGTTCAATATATTGACGATCGCAATAGTTTATTTACCTGTAAGATAGCGAGAAATTAAAAACAGGGAGGTTAACTTAGTCTCTAATTTTTGCGTGGCTAGCTTTGTATAAACTTGACAGCCCATATTAAGTGATGTATGAGTATTTTAAATTCGAAACACTATTTAGGAAAATCAAGCACTAGCCAATACTCGCGGAACACAAACAATACGCGTTTTTAAAAAGAGGTTGACCATATTATTTCTTAGACCAGGCTGATTAGTTTATATAAATTTAGATACCTATAAGGAATACTTAGTAATTTCCTTAAGAACGTTGCCTACCTGTGACTAACAGAAAGTTAAGATGGTATTTCCCATGATAATGTATTTACATTTTGATTCAGTGAGTTACAAAAAATAACATTGAAACGAAAACCATAATTCTTAAATAATTCTAAAAATAACCTTACATTGTCGCAACATTATTTTTTAGACATTTTATGTAGTTCATGTAAGCTCACATTCCTGCTACAATGTTGCTAAAAATATCTGTGGAAGTTATGTCTATATATAATATTAAAAAAATGAAAACTTAATTTTGAAATGAAAATAAATGCTGTCCTGGCACAAATAGTAGATCGGGTGTTTGCACTTGTCACCGGAAGAGGGTATGTTTTATTTGCATATAAAAAAATTGTCATTGCAGGGTGAACTAACCATTCTCTATTCACTCTTTCTCTTTTGTATAGTGAGGTTTAATTTTGTTAGTGCCCAAAGTACTTAAGACCGTCAAGTTAATCTGCCACCTGATAACAAAAAAGGCATTTTAAATAAATGGCATGGGACCATTGAACACATTTATTCATGTTGTGTAACATTGCTTCTAAAATAATGTTCAAAAATAGATTTTGAGTAAACTATCTTTAGTATGTTTTCCGCATGAAAACAAACACATCATATAGTTAATTACTATAAACATTCTTTATACAAAATACATTTTAAACCCAATTGTTCAAATATATATAGCAAAATTCTAATTCAGAAAAAATGTAGCTCCCCTAATATTATTTGCTATTCGTAAATATTAAAAACGTATTCTTATTTATCATGAAATACTATTCTTAGATTACCAATATGGATTCAATTTTCAAGGTAAATTTTTTAATAATCCTAATTTTATATAATTTGTTGTACCTAAGCTACCTTTAAATTAATTTATTTTAAATGAATATAAATTATTAATGACAAAATAAAGTAGTCCCATGAAACCAATTTTAAACCAAATCATTAGAGACATTTAAAAAAAATCACAAACGTCATTTATTAGTTTATTATAAATGATTATACCTTTCAGAAATACAAATATATAAGATTATTTTTTTATAATGCAAGCAATTAAATACATAACCATTTTTAACCTAATCATTGAAGTTATTTTTAAAATATTCAAATTTAATAAAAAGTCAACATTAAGTTGCTCATAGCAGAATTTTCCCATTCTCTTGCAAAAAAGAGTCTACAGCTTTATTTGTTGAGTTCATGTCAAACCCCTCCCAGATATACATGTTTATAAAATTGTTGCAGCCATTTTCCGAATATTTTTATTTTAAATATTTAACAATTAGTAAGCGAGCCATTATTGAAATTTTCCAAAACCAATTATACAGGGCTGTTTTTCATGTCAAACACTCCCAAGATTCCGATTTGTAGAAAAATCACTGGGGTTTTAAAAATATTTCCAATTTTTGATAACTCAATCATCAGTAAACTACCCATACATCAGTTTTCACCCCAAAAACAAGTAATCTTAATCACTCCCTATATACCATTTATAACCAAATTGTTAGCACCATTTGAAAATATTTTTTAAGTTTAAAAAAATTAATTATTTGTAAACTAACCATAAAAAAATGTCTATCACCTCAAAAAATATAATGTTTTTTTTGGTGTACCACAAGATACTCAGATATACATTTTAAACAAAATCATTACAGTTATTTTAAAAATACTTTGAATTTTCCGAAAATTTCCCATCAGTAAGATATACTTCAACAAATCTTTGGCCAAAAATAATTGAATAGTGCCATTTATCATGTCAAACAAAATAAGCTTTGATATGAATACAGTATGAAAGAAACTTATTAGAGCCAATTTTGAGAAATTTGGAGTTTAAAAGAATCATTCATTAGAAAACTATCATCAAATGAAGGTTTAAGGTTAAATAACAAAATGTTTCAAGGTATAGCTCTATAAAATTCCAATCTTGTACAAACTCAATCAAAAAATTTTGGATCCGTGGCCTGGAGACATTAATTTGGTTACATTAATTGGGATGCACTTCAAACTATTAAAGTAGAAAGTGTCCCGTGTTTTCAGAGCGGTCGTAATCACAAGCAAAAGTTGGAAATAGACACTATATAAACGTATATTCACCTAACGCATGTAGTTCGATCGCCACCATTCGATCCACGTACAAAATGTAAATTCGCAAGTCTAAACAAACTTGTTTATGCAAAGGTATTCATGGACTATTAACTCCCTTTGTTTTGTTCCACCTGGCCACGTTCTGCTTTTGTAAATGTAGATAGAAACCCTTTAAATTTTTTTCCCGACGCTTCAAAAACAAGGACATTTGTTTATCCAGACTTGATTAACTCGTTTTTTGAGTACATTATTATTTTATTATTTATATTATTCATAATTATTCTTATTACTATCATCATCACTATTATTATTATTATTATTATTATTATTATTATTATAATTATTATTATTATTACAGAACACATTGGTGGGAAAGCTTCACACTGGTCTGGTATGATTTACCAATAACACATAAGTAAAAGTTAGTATCTCAGCCAGGTGTACTGAGAGTTGTTTATTATTACTAGATTATTTTCAATTTTTCCTCCATGAAAATTTAGATACATTTCCTCTGAAATAGTAACTTATAAATTCCTATCCCAATCTTAGAACATACATCCATTTTTAATTAAATCATTTGATCATTTTCTAAACATTCAATGATCTAAGAAAAACATTCATTAGTAATCTACCCGTAAATACGGTTTCTTCCAAAAAGCAAGTATACAGGTTTTTTTTTATTTGTCAGGTTAAAATATCCCCCGATATATATACATTTTAAACTAAATCATTTGAGCCATTTTCAAAATATTGTAATTATTATAAAATCCCTAATCAGTAAACTACACTTAGTGACATAACAGCTCTTTCCCCTGGATATTTTAATAGCTTTCTCGTAAATTTTAAATATACATATTAATATTAAAATACGAGCACATGGCCCTTAGAAAGCATTCTTGGCTAACTTTAAACGTGTATAAGAGATCATGGAAGTACATAAATATTAAATGTAAGGTAATATATTGGACACTTACCAATGTGGATTAGTTATTTCTTTTACGTTTCGTCGAGATGGACAATATTTACAGTGTTTCACGTACGAAGGCCATTATCTTTGTTGTGATTAAGCTGACACTCCTAGTAGCAATCAGAATAACTAGCGAAGAAGAGATAAGATGTATAGAAATAGACCAAACACCAAAGAGGGAATCTACGTTGACATTTTAACGCCACGAGGTTCAAATTTCGTTATCTGTCAATTGAAAATGAAAAGTTATATCGATTCTATTATATTATCAGACAAATTTCGCTTTTCCATTATTAATTCTTATCTCTCCATTTTAATATCATCAGTTTAAATCTACAATTTCGAGGGTGGTAATTATTTGGGGTAAGAACTCACCTCTTCAACTCTGGTATAGAACATTCTTGAATTATACCCAGCGGAAGTGAGCAGGCCTAATTCGAATCGAGATTATTTATCTTGGGGTCGTTTTAAAAATGCCATAACTCCACTATTATAAATTTTACCAAGAGAGTAAATATTATCAAAATGGTACTAAAGTTGAAAGTTAATATGTCAACAGCTAGCGCTGGATCCCAACTAGAACTGGGAATAGTTGTGAGGATAGTTCTTAAATATTAACTATATTATGAGGGTTTTCATTTTTCAATAACTTTCTAAAATATTTGTTCAACAAAAAACCAACTTAAAGGGGGAGATTTTTATATTTTTATCTGAGATGTATCCCTTCAGATTTCAAGCTATCCAAGAACATTTATTAGTCTGAAATTGTCGACAAAATCTCAACTAAAATCATCAAATTTATTTTTCTAAATAATAATATTTACAAGTTTATATATTAACTATTTCACTTTTTTAAATTTAATCGTCATGATTTCGGCCATTGCTAATCTTTTAATAATTTGTTATTAAAGACTAAAAAATAATTATTTTTTTCAGTCTCAATTATTTAATTAAAATAATTAGAAGCATGGGCAATTTTGCTTTACTTGAAAGTAAAACGTATTTTTATTTACTTCCATCTAGTTTTTACTTTCTCGCTACTACAGGTAGAGAAAGTATTGTGAACGTCAAAAAAATTGAAATAGAGATTTTGATGAATTTTGACGTTTCATGATCCTCCGAAACCGAAAAAGTCGTTTTCGCATTTCCATCTGTCTGTAACTACCTCGGAGTAGAACCTAAACTATTTTACCGATCGGGCTAAAACTTGGTATTTTTTGTTTTAGTTGGGTTGCTCCGATGTACTTTTGGAATTGGATATCCAACCCTAAAATTAAGGGTAGTTTACTAAAGGGTGAAAAGAAAAAAAATCTATTTTCTTAAAATCGGCTTCAACGATTTTGATTAAATTTCATTTTTAAGCATTCATCAATGTTCTAAACAAGATAACTACTCCAATTCTTTCATCAAAATAACTAATAAATCTAGTCTGATGCGTAAATTCAATTTTTTTTTTCATCCTATCTCAATACTATTTGAGATATGAAATTACTTATCATTGAAAATATTTAGGTCTATTTATAATTTAAAAAAATTATTCAAAACATATTTTTATAAAACCAATAACTTTAAAGCTATACGCAAATATATATCTTTTTAACTTTTCGAACACTTCATGTAAAGTATTGCGACCGCAAAAAAAAAAAAAATCTAACTCAAAATGTTGATGAATGTCGACGTCTCATGACCACAGTGTCCTAAAAATTTGTTTTTGCAATGACGTCTGTCTGTGTGTCTGTTTAATCCTAAAATTAATAGTATTGCAATAAACAACAAGAAGAGAAAAAAAAAACGTATTTCTCAAAATCGGTTCTAATGATTTTGATTCAAAATTCGTATCGCAGTGTTGATTAATATTATAAATACAATGGCTATTTTAATTTTTTCATAAAAAATACTTTTAGGGTATTTTAGAGAAGCGGGAGTTTTCGTATCTCCGCAACTATTTGAGATACTAAATAATTTATCATTATAAATTTTAGGACTATCAAAAATAAAATAAAACTTTTATTTTATATATCTCTATAAATCCAATAGTTTCGGAGATATTGGCAAATATATTAATACAATTTTGTGAAACTTTCTTTTAAACAGATACTACTTAAGTTCTAACGCAATAATTCTCAAATGCTATATAGTAAGTAAATAAGTAAATCTATCAAAAGGCGTATGTTCTTTTTCCTTCTTAGGGAAATGTTTGTACAGCAATGATCTTTCTATATCTTTTTAGACTCGGTAGTCAATATTTACCTATTTTACTGGTCAAAATTCTTAAATGAGTTATTTAATAGAAATGTGATAGCCATGAGACGTGCAGTGCAGTCCCTAATAAAATGTCAAGAATTTTAACTGAAATTTGACATTTTAGAACAAAGTGTTGACTCTTGGGGACCAAATACCAATATTTTTGATTGGTACATATATACAAATGAAGACGTGAATTATTTCAAAACAAAATCTTAAATTTAAACCTGGGAATCAAAAAGTTTTACATAATAATAGCATAATTTGTGCTTGTGTTTGCTTGTGTATATTATTTCGTTTACATATATTACGAACTATGAGTAAATATCTCAATTTTTAAACAATAGAGCGAGAAAATACGTGTGTTGCTGCATACTATTTATTTTTTAAATAAATTTCTCTTAACATAGATAAATGAGCACCGCCACCAGATTAAAAATTTAATACAAAAAACTGACATATTAATATATTTACATTTGATGTATATTTATTTTACTTAAGATGTGTAGTCACTGTGTTTCCACAGGCAAAGGATGCTGTTTGTTTGATTGCATTAATCATCCAACAAATGATATAGAATATTGTTTTTACTCATTTCAAGTTTATTCTCATAGCATTAATGTTGAAGGGTTTATTTATGTGTAATTTATGTGTTTCCCTTAAATATTGTTGCTGTCCAACTACCATAATATATCAAATTGCTATGACAATCAGGTAATCATAGTGAGATTGTTCTTAACATTTAGTCCGGAGATTTTAAGAGTTTCATGTACTTGAGCAATAAGTTTGTTATAAACCTCCTCCCTTTTTTTTCATAAGTTGAGCTAGCATTACATCATATTTATTTAGGAACCTGTGAGAGTATTTTTAGTTTTTTATAAGGATATTTCACACCATAAACAAATCATTAACCTAAAACCAAGTATACAGTGTTATTTGGGAAATCAAACGCTCCCTATACGTTTATTTTAAACAAGATTATTTGAGCTATTTTTAAAAAAAATTGAAATTCCATAAATCATTGATCGGTAATATACCCGTAATTTGAGGTCTAGGATCGAAATTTGAAAAAATAAATTATTCCTGGGTTATTTCTCTTTAACATCTAAATATAAAGTTTGAACAAAATTCATAAAACCGTTTCAAATATGTGGCCAGGAACAGAAAGACACAGACATACATTGATGGGGACAGACATCATTATTAAAAAATCCACATTTTGGGGTTCCAAATACATGAAACGTAAAGCCTTATCATAATCTCGAGGTCGAATATTTTCACGATTAAAAACTCCTTACTTTCTCTTGATATGAGTATGTAAAAATTCTAATAATCAAACCTTAAATTTTATGTTTATATTGGATTAATAATTAATCTTAGCAACACCTAATCTCATTTGGTAGACTATCTCTAATATACAGAGGGTCCCGGTTTCAATTCTGGGCCTTGGCCAAAAAAATTCATTGGTTAAATTTTGGCTTCCCATTTTACAATGATAAATTAAAGAATTCAAAAATTGATATTGTTCCTATTATATAATAATTATACTAGTACGCAAGTCATGTCCCGAAGTATTTAATCGGGTCAAAAAGACAATTCTAAATACCCTAAATCAATGGTTCTCAAACTTCTTATTAATATGGACCCTCTAACCATCGAACAGCTGATTCGAGGATCCATTGATGCAAGATTATTGATAAAAAATATTATAATCATAAATACATAGTATATTATAGGGGTAAATTAGTGATTATATATTTTAATGTAAATATAGTCACAATATAAATCAAAATAAAATAAATGTAGTTAATACATTCAACCATTTTAGATATAATATATTTTTTAAATATATGTAAAAAAGAATTACAATAAAAATTAAAATAAATATATTATGCTTGATATTTGTATATTTATAAGCATTGATAATTAGTGTGAATAATATACTTTCTTGTGGGACTTTAAAATTGTTACAGATTTCAATGATATTATTTACCATCTCCTTAGGTCTCATTTCACACTAAATGCGCCACAGACCACGCTGACGTTTCGTGTTAACACGTGTAATGATGGTTTAGTGAAAATTCCATTCTACTAAATAATATTGAAATGCTCACACTGTCATGATGTGATATGATATGTTATGTGTTATCTGACGCCAGAATGCTTGTTAACATGCTGGGACACAGTGGTGCAGGAACGTTATTAATTGGGGGGAAGAGGGGGTAAAAACAATAATGTGCTTTTATAGTGGATTACATTTTTGAGCTTAACAAAAGACCAGGGAAATGTAATACAGTTTTGTCTCGCTCTATGCGAGTGATTGGTTCTTATAAATAATCACATAACACACACAACCCGTAAAGGGAATTGATTTTAACATGGGTGTGATAGTGATTACTCCAAAGGAAAAAAGTAAATAAAAATATAACTTTTAAATGAATGTAATTTTTAGTAATTTATCTAACAAGTACAATACTATAGGTAGCCTACACCTTTTATCAATCTTCAATCCCTGAAATTTATCAACAAATGCAATTTTTAATAAATCTATCTAATTAATACAATGCTACAGGTGTACACTTACTGTTAATCTTCAATCGCATGATAAATTAACTGGATCTGGCCAATCTGGATTATCACACTTTTGCTTTCTTGACGGCCCCTGAACTGTAAGTTCTTGCTTTCTTGACGGCCCTTGGGCTGTAAGTTCTTGCTCTCTTTAAGGCCCTGGAACTGTAGGCTCTTGCTCTCTTGAAGGCCCTGGGACGGTAGGCTTCTGATATCCCGAAGCCTCTGAAACGGTAATCTCTTGCTATCTTGAAGGCTTGGGATGGTAGGTTCTTGCTCTCATTAAGGCCTTGGGACGGTAATCTCTTGCTCCCTTGAAGGCTCTGGGGTGGTAAGCTCTTGCTCTCTGGAAGGCTCAGCTGGGATGGTAAGCTCCTGCTCTATTGAAGACTCTTGTCTGACACTATATCGTGAATGCCTTGGGTCGTTAGATTGAAGATTTTCAACATTTTTGATGAAATGGACTCAGCTGATGGGCAGCATTCTTCCTCTCTATATAGAGTGCTTTGTTGCAAGCCAAATAACTCAATCTCTTTGGCAACTTTGGCAATTCTATACATGTTAGGATCATTCTATTCAATTATTCTATTTGCATGGTCAATGTGCTTTAAAAATTCAGTAGTTTGTTTTGTTGAAGTTGTTTGAGAAGCTCAACAACATAGAACTCTTCCGCTTCATCCTTTATGCCGTTCTCAATTTCTATTAGCTCTTCATTATGAGTTCTGTTGAGTGGAATTGGAGCAATTCATCCTCATTCGCCTGGTTTATGTCCTCAAATTCAACATCTTGCTATGTCAACGATGACATGTATTGAATTCGAAAGCTCGTATTCAGGATCAAAATCCTGAGAATCAGAAACTTCAGGCCAAATATTTTTCAAAACTCCCTTCATACAGGACTGTTTAACTTTTGCCCATACATCTCCAATGTTGTCAATACCACCACCCTAATACCAAACTGTACAGTACTGATCTTTGTCCTCACTGGAATGTGCACGCACAAAGTCACGTCAGCACCACACAGGATTACTGCGTAATTACAGCCGACCATGCATTATTTTTACTATTTCTTAATCACGTTGTGGTGAACACGCGTAAAGTGATATCGCGTATAAAGAGGGATACCTGTATTTAACGGCCCCATTGTGCATTTTTCTCATTTATTTTAGTAATTCCAAACATAATAATTAATACAAAAAAATTAATAAAAATTATATCTGATCTGGCTTAGCTAAAAATTATGAAACACCGAAAATTAAAGTAGGTTTCCATACACCTTCGCCCTATATTCGTCACTAGCTACAATTTTCAAGTTTGTTGAGCCTCTCAGGCTATGCATTCAGCAGGCAAAGATTATTTAGTCTACGTTGCCGCTTCGTAGAGTGAAGATAGTTTTTTTTTGTACGAGCATTGAAAAACTTCTTTCTGCAGAAGTTGATGTAGCTGGTATCACTATCAGAGTTTTCAAACAGTGTGTGCTCCAAGCAAATTTTATTTGTATTACGTTTCCCTAGTGTGAATTTTATATCTTGAATCAACAAGATCTTTACATTATCTAAAAGTTTTATTATATTATTTTTAGGGGGGTTTAAAATTATGCTTTTACTCCCCTACATTTTAAGAGGGGGTAAAATCTACCCTCATACCCTCCTCGTTCCTGCGTCACTTCCGTTTTACCCATCAGCCTAAAATCTGGATATCCAGATTTTTGTAAAACTTTTTTTAGATTTAAGCCGAATTTTGTGAGATATTGAAAATAATGGATGAAGAAGCTGTAATTGAGTAAGTGCAGGGGGTAATTTTTCTAGTTTTGGTTTGACCATGACCAGAAGGGTATAAAACCCTTTATTGACATCCTTGTGTGCATTTTGAAGCGCTCTTCATCTTTCATAAGTTCGGGCCATAAAGTATTAAATTCCCCAAATTCACCCCTATCGGCATTGATGGGATGTATCCAATCTCTCGTGTATTCCAGTTCAAATAACAAACTAATAACAACTACAATATCATCCTCTTCGTCAAGTTAAGCTAATAATCTTTCGTCCATTGTAGTACTATCCACTGGTAAATTTTATTATGCGAATCGTTCACAAAATGGTGTGTTCTGATCAGAATCAAGAAGTCAACTGACAACAAGTTCATGTGCATACGACACAATACATAAGAAACATCAGAACAGTGTGGTCACTCGAAGCTGATGTGTTGTGTTGTATTGTCTCATGATGACACGCGTTGACACGTTTTAATACAAAACGTTATAGTTGTCTGTTGGCCGCTTAAGATGATTTCATCCCATATTTTCCATGTCACAAAGAGTATAAAAGGCTTGCTCACACAAATAATTTGTTGGAAAGGGCATAAAATATTCCAGTCCTTTATCTGAATGTTATTTGTGCTAACTGGCTAGAAAACTAATATAAATTGAATTTACAACTGCTCCTCTCAAGATGTGGGCATAAGGAGTGTGGCTAGCCTCACCCCCATTTTCGGCCTCAATTTATCGCTGGTATTAATTTTAATTTGGGAAGGCATCTCCATTGGGTTTAGTATATACCAGTGATTTACTCTTTTGTATAAAATGTTATAAGATCTACAAAATATATAAAGGTATGTCCATGGACGATCTCGCTGACCCCGGACTCCCCTTTGAGAATCTCAGCCCTAAACAATTAATAAAAATCATATATTATTATTAATAATCGTTTGACTGCTTTGTGGTCTAGTAGTTAGATTTCCTGTCTAGAAATACAGAGGTCCCAAGTTCAATCCCCGGCGCTTTCAACTTTTTCTGTGAAGCTATGTGTCTGGGATATGGTCAACTCATGTTTTTGAAGACAATTTACTATTATTATTTTTATTTTTATTATTTGAGAGCTACTTAATTAGAGCAGTAGCAGCCCTGGTCTAAAAAACTGTGATTAACTACCGAAAGATTCGTTGTACTGGCCACATAACACTACAAATGTTGGCACTATCTTCGTCAACATATGGCAGCCACTCTGACGGTATAGCTTGCTTGCGGGATGATGTCATAGAATTTTATTAATCGCGTTATTTCTGTTTTCTTTTCTTCCCAGTGAAAGTTGTATTTGGTCCCTGTATCCAAACAACATGAATAGTGCCATAAATCCATTGTTTTACCTTCAAGTAACAAGGCGCGCTCTCTGAAAGAGGCTTAAGATGAGCTACGAGCTTAAATTTCAGTACCATGAGACTCAGTGAAACGGTAGAAAAAAATTAGGGAAATAAATAACCCTTAAAATAGAGTTTAAAAAAAAGTATATATCCTGGAGAATGTTAGGATATAATTTAGTGGGTTTATTTGTTTTCAGTAAAAGTAGTGGTAGATAAGAGTGGTTTTAAAAACCAAATAAGTTTTAATGAACCATGAATGCTTGTACTTTTTGATTAGAAATAGAGGTTTCAGAATTATTTTAACGCATATAGATTTGATCCGACATCATTAATAAACATAAAATGTAATCCCAAAGATTATTGTAAAGAATATTTAGGCCTGATTACTTACGTTACATATAAATAAACATAAAAATTTTAAAATTATGTCATTCACATTGGTGGTCGGATGGAGGTAACGTCAGGATCGAACTGACTGGTTTTTTTTATGATAATGGAGAGGTATGGGCTCAATTCTCAGCTAGGTGAACAGAGGGTCCCGTTTTCCTTAATAGTTTTCACTATTCCTCCACACATTATGGAGAACATTTCCTATAAATTTTTTCTCTCTCATACTTAGTAAAATGCTAACAGTCCAGATGGGTAGTAATAGGTCTATTCAGTGAAAACTAAAATGTTACAGTGCACAAATAATAGTTTAAATATATCTGTTACACCATTCTGGGCAAAAAAAAAAAGTCCAGTTCATGAACTGTGTAGTGCTTGTGCTGTCCAATGCATGAACTAGAAGAGCTTTTAACCAGTCAGTGAAATGAACAAGCAAAGAACCGGTTTGGTATTTAAGTTAATTTAAATTTTAATCTCAAAATTTAAGAAGGAATCTTATAGGCATAGTATGAAGGAAAATATAATTCAGAATAGTTTATTTGAGAAATGTATTTATAAAATAAATGTATTAAGTAAATTTGTGTAAAACATTCAAAAACCTTAACAATATGAAGTGTGATTTAACAGAACTATAAGAATATTTAAGAAAATTTAATGCATGACACAGGCACTTTGAACGGATAATATTATAAAATTGAGGAAACATTTAACAGGTTAAAAATACAATATCTAAATTATATAATAATGATGTTACGGTGATATTCTAAGACGTTATAGTCAATAAAATTTAATATTAAGCTACATGATGTACACAATAATATATCTTATAGAATAAAAAATTGGATGATTCTGGACTAACATAAAAACAAATGTAATAAAGCTATGTTTAAACACTGGTGCAGCCAGGATTATTTTGAGGAGGGGGGTGGGGTTGGGGGTGAGGTTAGTTTCACTTACTAACTAAGCACGGTCAATTGGTTTTTCCCACGGGAAAATTTAAGAACTGCAAAATGCAAATGCATCAAAAGAAATACAATAATATCGATAATAATTTAAAATTTATAAAAAAATTATAATTCTGTAATTATTATGACTATTAAATTTTTATGAACACATTTTTATTTATGTATACTGTTAGAATATACAAACATGCACGTTTCAATAAATTATTTTATGGGATAAAATCTGATAATTCAAATAAGCAACTTGGACTTATTCTTAACTCACAAAATCACTTTAGAACTAATTCACTTTAGTATTATGTTAATCTGAACCAGATCTGGCCATTTTCAGTTCTGGCCAAATCTAGTATTTTTCCACATGGGTCCGTAACTGACACCTCTGGATGTATGTACAGTACATAAAGCTCATTAAGTATGTCTTCATTTGTAGAGTTCCTCGTGTATAATCTCAACAGCTTTAGGGACGAGAAAGAGGAAGGTTGGTAGCATGGTCTGGAAGAGGGGGTGGGGGGGTTCAACACCGAACCCCTCCCTTGGCTGCGCTAGTGTGTTTATATAAGAATTATATTCCTTTTCTATTACTGATCCCTTGTTCCTTGAATATGGTAGCGATGTTTCTCGATAAAGTAGACTAGATTCAACGTTCGTTGGCAGGTCAAACCATGGCATAAGACACACATCTTATGTCATGTATAGTCATGAGGATGATAAAAGGACATCCGTTTGAAATTATTCCTTCCCGTCAGCTTCAAACCAAACTAGATAGACTACCTTGAAATCTAGTCCATGTTACCAACTATGTGGGTTTGGGCTCTACTAATATTTTATTAACCATACAAATCATATATATTATATTCTACATAATAATAGGGAACACATGTATCTGAGAATTAATCAAAACAGAAGTTTACTTAAAATGTAAGATTGTTCACTCTCCTCAACCATTAATTTCAAATATATGTATTTAATATGCATTTAATTCTTAGATATATTAATATTGCCAATAAGTTTTTTTGTATTTTTATTATTTTATAAAAGGTACTAAAATTAGATATTCAAGGCTTATTTATTTTAATCTATTTACTGGATTAGCAAGCATCTTTAAATTCTAAAGTGACGCAGTACATTAAAGTGATGTATTTAGATTATGCTTATGAAATATAAACTATCCTCCATACTTTTATTTGGTTTTGATCGAGATATTATCTTCCATACATAGCGAGCTATAGAAGACAAAATACAGTTTCCATAAAAATAATTGAATAAAGAATAAAAACTTTGAACTATCATTTAATTTATAGGGTGCTTAGAATTCCTTAGTAATAATAATTATGTGTATATATTAATCTATATTTGTAATATTATTTACTATGCTCAATACATTTTAAAAACTTAATTTTTACATTAAAAATAAACAACTTACAAATATATTCTTCTAGGATTCAGTTTAAAACTTAAATATTATTATTTTTTACTTTCTTTTGACTTTAAAGATAGAAGAAGTAGTCTGATCTTCAAAAATATCAATTTTTCATATTAAACGAACCAGAAACAGTGGTTTTTGCGATACCATTCATCTATCTTTCTGTACCTCAGTATAGGCACCACAAATATGTAGTGGAAGAATCTTGAAACCATTGAATGGAGGTGCTTTCTAGAACTTGTAGCTAATCACAGCTTATTGTTGTTCCATACATGTTTAAACTTTGTTTAAATATGTTAATTTAAATGTAACTGTAATGTAGCAATATAAAATATGTACTGTAGCAATGTGGGATGTTCAAATCTGATATAAAAACATTAATTAAGACAAAACATTTGACATTTACTTTTAAAGGAATGTAGTGAAGAAAAACGAAAGAAGTGAGTTAAAATAGGCAACAGAAAAAACAAAGTAGTTCTGTTATTAGCTATATTTATCCTGACACTTTCTCAAATATTAGTAAAGCTAAGACCTATGTTAAGAAACCCATCTATTTCAATAGTTTTAGACTATATTTGTAAACTAAATTTAACTCGGGATACCTTAACATTCATAATTCCTAAATGACTAGTTGAAATTTCCTCTTTATACCTTGTATTTTTGAGAAATTAATGACTCGCTTATCTCAGGATTTGTTATTGCCAATTTGTATATCTTTGTCTAGTATGGGTCAAACGATGAATACTAAAAGTACATAATATATCATTTCTCATCAGTAGCGGAGGGTTTTGTTAGTTTGTAGTACATGACATAACCCTACTTTGTGAAATAAGAGCATGTCACTGATCTTTATACAAAATATAATAATGATGGGTATAACACCAATGGAAGGAACGTAATATAAAATACACAACATTAAAATATTATTTTTTTTCAAAACAAACCTAGATTTTGTTGGCAATCCCCCCAAAGGCCTCCCGCTTATAAATCATAGCTTTGTAAAGTTCCAAAATCAACTCTAAATATTTGATTAAGAGCCGTTTCTAGGCCAATTTAAAGATAAAAAAAATGGCCTCACTCATTTTCTTGAAAATTTATTTATAGGGCACTTTACATAAGTGGAGATGTACAATTTTTCTTTATTTTTTGACATATCTTTACAACTCTGTGAGAAATGAAAAAACTCATCATTGCAAAGTTGTATGACTGTTAAATAGTAGTAACATTTTTTCCAATTTATTTTTATAAAACCAATAGATTCTAAGCTATAAAAAAAATTATTTTGATGGAGGCTTGAGAGATGGGGAGCTGTAAAATATACGACACTGGTACACTTCAGATAATCAGAAAAGTATTTAAATGAAAAACTCCAAATTAGGGTGGGTTCTCTAACGTTACAAAAATAATAGAAATAATAAATTGCAACACCCTCCACTGTCCCTGTAGGAAAGATCCCTAAAACTACGGGATAGGGGGGATGTGCGTACATATTATAAATAACAACAGATTAAAGAGCAAAGTTTTAAATCAGGAATATTTTAATTATCTCCAAGAAACAAATAGACAAAGGATAATGGCCTTAATTCAAAAGCTTCCTAGTAACTACTACTGCAAAAGAAAACATTGTATCATAAAAATGTAACTTCTTAAAGGTAACTGATATACCTTCTACCGAAACGTATTTCACTATTTACTGTTCTCAAAAACATGACTTAAGGTCTTTCGTATTATGTTACAAAATAAGAGTATAAATATAAATATACTAAAATGTTCCAATGAATAAAAGAAATAATTTTAACGAACAATTATACTGAGTGAAATCTCGTGTCCTTCAAATTACTCTAATTCAAAGTTTTTATTTGTAAAAAATGGACACAGATTTAAACGCATTGCACACTTGATATTTATTTATATCGAACAAATTATTTTTTATATAAAAAAGGTCTATCTCTTTCTATCTAATTCTTTATCTTAAAATGTACCGTGTATTTACTTCCTCGCGTTCTTACAGGTAGAGAAATTATTGTGATCATAAAAAAAATCAAACTCGATTTTTTGATGAATCTTGACGTGGTTTTTGAATTTCCGCCTATTTGTCTGTACCTTGGATTAGAGCTAGAACTTGATATCTAGGGTTTACACGAGGTTGCCCCGAGGATTTCTTAGAATTGGATATCTAACCCTAAAATATAGGTTAGTTTACTGAAGGGCAAAAAAAAACAGTCGATTTTCTCAAAATCGGCTATAACCATTTTGGTTAAATTTCATTTTAAAACATTTATAATCATTCTAAAAATGGCTACTTTCAATATATCGGCAAAATGAATTTAAGGGCTCCACTCTGAGCGTAAATTGTTTTTTTTTATAGTATCTCCTTAACTATTTGAGATATGAAATTACTTATCATACAAATTTATCTATTTATCAAACAAATATTTTATTTGAAGTATATTTTTATAAATAAATAACTTTAAAGCTATATGCAAATACATATATTTTTTAACTTTTCGAACTAGGTAAAGTATTGCAACCGTTCGGTATAAGGATAAGGTGTCAGACTTCTATAATGGTGGTCCAGTGTTCAATCCTTCGTCCTGGTACAGATTTATCTGATTGACAAACCCTTCTTTAACCTCAGACAAGACCTGTACTAATCACAACTTATGAATGTGTGGAATTCCAGCCCTCCAGCGTCGTTCGGATTTCACGTTAAACTGTAGGTCCTCCATTTCATCTCACAATCGCCATACCATCACACATTAGCGTAAGTGCATATAGCACGAACGGTTAGTAAGACGTGGTGATAATAATCATAATCATATTTCGACTGTAAAAAAAAATCTAACCTGAAATGTTGAAGGATGTCAACGTCGTATGACCCGCCGAACCTTAGATAGAAACGCAAAGACCACTTTTTATCTCTGTGTCGGTTTAAACTTAAAATTAAGAGTAGTTTAATAAAGGGCGAAAAGAGAAAAAATCGATTTTCTTCAAATTGGCTCTAACGATTTTGATTAAAATTCATATGTAGACGTTGATTAAGATTTTAAAATAAACTAGCTATTTTAATTTTACCATGAAAATCACTTTAAGGGTACTTTACATAAGCAGAAACTTCCGTATCCTCGCAACTATTTGAGATACGAAATAGCGTTTCATTTAAAATTGTAGTACTATTAAAAATTAAAAACTTTTGTATGAGATATATTTTTATATAATCCAACACTTTCTAATATATTGGCAAATATATTAATACAATTTTGTGAGATTTAGTTCTAAAGAGATACTACTTAAGTTTAAACGCAATAATTCTCCAATTCCAGAGAGTAATTAAATATAAGTAAGTCTCTAAAAGCTTATGTTGTTTTTCCTTAAAAAATCTTAGGAGAAATGTTTGTACAACAATGATCTAGCTCTATTTTAGACTCAATAGTCAATATTTACATTTTTTATTAATAAAAAGTTATAAGTGAGGAATTTAATAGCAATGCGATGGCACGAAGATTTGCAACAACCAATAAAACGTAGAAAATTTTAATCGGAAGTTGAAATTTTAATACGAAGTGTGGAACCTTGTGGACCCAATAATGATCTGTTTTATTGGCCCAAACATACAAATAAGGACATTAATTCTTTAAAGATAAAATTTTAAAATTTTAAATAGCAGTCAAAAAATGTTTAACATAAATATAGTGCAATTTATGTTTGAGTTTGCTAGTGTATATTATTTATTTTCACATAATATATTACAAACTTTGTGTAAATATCTCCGTTTTTAAACAATAGAGCGAGAAAGTCCGTGCGGAGTTCCGTACCATTTATTTGTTGGTGCATCTAGTTTTATCACAAATTTGGACCATTTGTTTGATTACATTCATTGATTAGGAATAAAAAGTGTGCCCGTATTTTCGTAAAGGGAGAGAGAGTGGGCATACTATTATGACTCTGCTTAAAAACAGTGAGTTGGGATTTGAGCCCTGGACTCCACGCCACCGGTATTCTATATATGAGTGAGACCTTTGCCCACATTCCCACCAATTTGGATGATAATATCTTTTAAAAGATGTATGAAGATTACATTCAAAGTAAAGGTTATAATTCTCTTCAATACTCTATAGAAGTTTTAATATTATTTTCTAATAAATGTTCATTACTACCTTTTCAAATAAAAAATTAAGGTTTACCAACACATAAATTTACATTAAAGAGTGAATCCTAAATTTTGGATAGCTATATTTCACAAAATATCTTCAAGTCCTCACAACATATGTTAAATTCTTCGAAATAAATATAACTTAAGAAATGGGGTCGTAGGGTTTGAAATAAATGTTAATTTAAAATGGATTAAATACCGAGAGCTACAAATTAATTACGGTTTTAGAAGACCTATGTTCAAGAAAGACGAGGAAGAAAATGTTATATCCAAGTAAAACTAAAAGGAAAGCTTGGTAAATTCCTCTGTGCTCAGGATTACATGAAAGTATTGGAAATTGTTAACTTTAAGAGGAGTGTGAGTTGAAAGAGAGCTGAGAACATGCTTTAGAGCATAGAATGTCAAGGAACAAAACCGTGTAGATAGGCCTATATCATCTGTTCAACTTTATTGGATGTTTAGGGGAGCTTAGATAATTATTATTTATGTATTGATGTTGATTAAATGATTAAACCTGATTATTGATGAGGAAATGTACATATTCTAGGTTAATTGGCTTCCTGTGATGGGAAGGCTGGAGGCTGGGTGTACTTGGAGGCTTTTTTCCCTAAATAGTTTCTCACTCTCCCTTTACGCAAATACGGACACAGTTCAGACCAAACAATTAACAATAAATGGAACGGAACTCCGCAAGGACTTTCTCTCTCTATTGTTTGAAAATAGGGATATTTACTCAAATCTCGTAATATATGTGAAACGAAATTATATACAATAACAAGCTCAAGAATAAATTGCATGATACTTATGTAAAACTTTTTTTTAGTCCCAGTTTTAAATTTCATAATTTTGTTTCTAAAGAATTAATGTCCTCATTAGTATGTTTGGGCCGATAAAAAAGATCAATTTTGGGTCAACAAGGGTCTCACTTGTAATGATATAGATTTTTCTGTCTTTATTAATATTTTAGATTATATTTTAGAGTAAATATTTTCATATTTCTTCTTTTCAGTTAATTTAAATTAAACTCATCTTTTCTAAACTACAGCCATGTTTCTTTTTTTTTCGTTTAGCTGCACGTGTCAGAAGCATGGTTTATTTCCGGGTTTTATTACGCGGTAATTAATAGCAGGTGCAGAGTAAAGCCGCATCTGTTTTTAGTTTTCGCGCTCGTAGAAAATAACCCCATTGGTAGATGGAAAGAAATAAAGTAGTGATCTGGGTTCAAGAGTAAGAAACTACGGGGTTCACAGTCCTCAGCTCAGCAAGACGCTAGTCTTGTAGAAGGACTCTCCCCCGCTTGAATGTCTAATGGAGTAGACGTGTTTCGGACGATCACATCAAATTGTATGAATATATGGGCACACTGTCTATTTAATGTATATTATGTACAATGTTTACACGTTTGACCAAACTGGCTCAACTGTAAATTTAATTTCATGTGAAAATAAACTAACTACACTCTAAAGCATATGAAGAAGTTATTAGTATCTATAAACTAGCACCCACTCGTAAAGTTTTAATAGTAGAGAGGGTGGAGTGTTAGAAAATGGCGTCCCAATTAGGGGCAAGCCACGAAGGAGTGTTAGACACCTCGTTTTAAAATTTACACTTCCGGTTAAAACTCACGACATTTTATTAGGTATTGCATTCTTCATGCCATAGTATTGCTATTAAATTGCTAATTTATACATTTTGACCAATAAAAAATGTAAATATTTACTATTGAGTCTAAAATGGATATAGATCATTGTTGAACAAACATTTCTCCTAAGAGGTTTAAGGAAAGACAACATAAACTTTTAGAGACTTACTTATATTTAATTACTCTATGGTAATGGAGAATTATTGCGTTAAAACTTCTACATCTAAAGCTCACAAAATTGTATTAATATATTTGCAAATATCTCCGAAACAAACAAAGCTCGTAATATATTATGTGAAACGAAATATTATACACTAGCAAACTCAAACATAAATTGCACTATATTTATGTAAAACATTTTTTGACTCCTATTTAAAATATTAAAATTTTATCTTTAAAGAATTAATGTCCTTATTTGTATGTTTGGGCCAATAAAACAGATCATTATTGGGTCCACAAGGTTCCACACTTCGTATTAAAATTTCAACTTCTGATTAAAATTTTCTACGTTTTATTGGTTGTTGTAAATCTTCATGCCATCGTATTGCTATTAAATTCCTCACTTATAACTTTTTATTAATAAAAAATGTAAATATTGACTATTGAGTCTAAAATAGAGCTAGATCATTGTTGTACAAACATTTCTCCTAAGATTTTTTAAGGAAAAACAACATAAGCTTTTAGAGACTTACATATATTTAACTACTCTATGAAATTGGATAATTATTGCGTTAAAACTTAAGTAGTATCTCTTTACAACTAAAGCTCACAAAATTGTATTAATATATTTGCCAATATCTCAGAAAGTGTTGGGTTTTATAAAAATATATCTCACACAAAAGTTTTTAATTTTTAATAATACTACAATTTTAAATGAAACGCTATTTAGTATCTCAAATAGTTGCGAAGATACGGAAGTTTCTGCTTATGTAAATTACCCTTAAAGTGATTTTCATGGTAAAATTAAAATAGCTAGTTTATTTTAAAATCTTAATCAAAGCCTACATATGAATTTTAATCAAAATCGTCAGAGCCAATTTGAAGAAAATCGATTTTTTCTCTTTTCGCCCTTTATTAAACTACTCTTAATTTTAAGTTTAAACAGACACACAGATAGACGGCATTGCAAAGACCACTTTTTAGGGTTGAGACGTTGACATCCATCAACATTTCAGGGTATATTTTCTTTTGCGGTCGCAATACTTTTACATTTTGTGTTCGAAAAGTTATAATATATATATATATATATATTTACGTATAGCTTGAAAGTTATTGGTTTTATTAAAATATTCTTCTTATACAATATTTGTATTATAAAGAGACCTACATATTTGTAACTACAAGTAATTTCATATTTCAAATAGTTTTGGAGATATTATAAAAAAAAAATTTACGCATCAGACTGGAGCACTTGAAGATATTTTGACGAAATATTGGGAGAAGCCATTTTGTTTGGAATATTTCTAATGGTTTAGAAATGAAATTTAATCAAAATCGTTTTAGCCGATTTTTGAGAAAATCGACTTTTCCTCTGTTTACCCTTCATAAACTACCATTAATTTTAGGGTTAGATATCCAATTCCAAAAACCCCTCGGGGCCACTCTAGGAAAACCCTAGATACCAAGTTTTAGCTCTATCGGTAAAATATTTTAGGCTCTAGTACGAGATACAGACAGACAAACAGCAGACAGACAGACGGAGGGGTCATGAAACGTCAATATTCATCCAAATCTTGAGTTCGATTTTATTGACGATCACAATAATTTCTCTACCGGTAAGATAGCCAGAAAGTAAACAATAATGAACCGCGTCTTGCTAGCCATTCATGATACCTGACTTTTTACGCTAATGTGATATTATGTGTTCTAATACTATTGCTATTTTCACTATAACTATATATGTATACCCTTATGTCAGTATTATGTATCTGTGTTATTTAAAATATAGTTCGATCATGGAAGGATGGAACGTATGTGACAGCTAAAGACGTTGCCAAAACAACTTTCTTTGTTTGTATGCCAACCACCCACCTTGGTGGCGTAGTTAACTGACGTACTATTTTCTTGTTGAGCTAGACTGCCGAGGACGGGGAAATTGAGGTTTAAACCTCGATCGGGTGAACTGGAAGAGGTTTTTCCTAATTGGTTTTTCACTCTCCCTCCAAGCAGATGCAGTTTCACCTCTTCTACATTCAACCTTCCCAATTCATAACCCAATAGCGTAATTAGTAATTAAGCGTATAATTCTATCGGGTAGTAGGACGTGGTGTTAAATTAATTAATTAATTAATTAACAGTTATTGAAGTTCTGTCGTGAGCATAGCGTCATTAGATAGAAACTCTTTAGATTAAAAGAGAAAGCTGTCGTTAAATTCCCGGACATCTTCAACAGATGTTCAACAACTTTTGAGTTACCGTTTGAAAAAAATTAAACCCTGTGTTTCTACTGGAGCAATATTTAATTTATTTGGACAAAATAAGGTTTTGATATAAAAACCTCAAAAACACTTACCTTTTCACCTGTCCCCTTCTACCACACCTTGACATATCCACATGAGAGCAATGTTGGATATATTTGGTCAGATTTGAAATTTTTAAAGTCTGCCCTGTAACTTTCACTCTCTTCCATATACAACCCTAAACTATTTAACCTAAGTTTGCATGAAAAGCATGGGGGTTCTCAAGAGGGAGTATTTATTTAAAAAGAGATTGTAAGCCAAACGAAGGTATACACATTGCATGTGGTGAAAATTGAACCCCACCCTCTGAGTCAAAGTTCTATATATAAACCGTAAGATTAGTGTGGTCCGTTTTACGTCTCTCTCTCTCATATATATATAATATATATAATATATAAATATATATTATATATATATAATATATAAATATATATATTATATATATAATATATAAATATAATATATATAATATATAATATATAAATATAATATATATAATATATAATACATTATATATATATATTTTCGTGGATTATAAAACGAATTCATCTATTGGTTAAGAATGAGGAAGGTAATTTGGACAATATTCTCCCTCATTAGTAGAGAGAGAGAATGATAAAACAATATTATTAAACCCATGTGGAAAACCAACAGTAGTGAGATTAGAACTTTGATCCCCGTCACCGGCAAAATTACAGTCTTCAGTAAGCTTACGACCTCATAAGGTGTAACCAATCTTCTAATGTTTAGATAATACATCTTATTATTTGTGTGTCTTACTGGCACATGTACAAGTAGTTTAAGGGATATCTACACACATATATGTATATGATGCATTTAAATCATACAACCCTTCCGAACATCAAATCAGAATGACTAGATTAATTTAATTTTTACTACTGCGTGTTATTTAACCACGCTAAAATAATACCCGCTTCTATGGCCGCGTGATATAAGGAATCACTTTAGAAATAAACTAGACTACTGATGACGGGGATATCGTGGTTGGATCTCAATCGGGTGTACTGAGGCTGGTTTTCCTAAATGTTTTTACACTTTCCCTTCACGCAAATGCAGGTACACTTATTCTAAATTCATCATCCCTTATCACTAAATCATTAGCGTATTTAGTACAAAAGAGTATACCATGAACGGATAATAAGACGTGTGATGGTAGAATTTAGAAGAAATTTACTCGGATTTGCGTTGAGACAGAGTGGGAAAAATATTTAGGGAAAATGACGCTTACTACATCTGGTCGAGATACGAACTACTACCTTCAGAAATATACATTTCATGTATCTACTTTTTTTTATCACAGACATGCCAGACTAGATGAGCCTCTGATTTTTAATCAACATACCCACTGATAACTGGTTGCTAGGTTGATCAAATAATTTCCGTCTTGTTCTACAATCTAGCAAAAACTAAAAAAAACTAAACTAAAAAAACAACTAAATTAAAAAAACAACTAAACTTCCTCTAAAGTTGTTTTGTAACTTCTTGAGTTGAAACAAGTGGATATATCACCACCGATAGAGAATTTAAATCAATGACCAGTGCAAAGTTTCATTATTTGTCACTACAATTTTCTGAGTTAATGGAACAATCAAACTATTGGCTATGTCCCCAAGGCGAACTTCCATTACAAATTGAAAAACTTAAAAATTAGAAAATGCAACTATAGTTTTGTACAAATAATAAATCAAACCGTTATAGAAAAAAAAACTTTTAGACTTATTGACCATCGAGAAATTTTGCTGATGTGAAATAACATAAAAATAACCGTATATTGTTTACGAATCAATATTATATATATTTAAAATATGGTAAAATTGTGGTAAAGCTGATCTATAATCGAAAACGATTTACACAAATCCAGCCTACATTAAATCACGTAACAGCAGATTCTGGGTAAACGCCAGGTTCAACTCCCAGGAAGACGTGATACTCGTTCATTACGTGAGCTTGAACCTTTGATTGCACAGGAGGAAGTCACGAGCACAATTTGTGCACAGAGCCAAAACGTATGGACGTGTTGCCACGTCCAGTCCTTCAACCCTTCTACACACACACACACACATTCATAAACTATCTCCAATTGAGACTCCTTTTCCATCGTAACGTTTGCGCGAGAAAACCATCCCAAAGAAAACGAGACGAAAGTGTTTCTAGCAATTCCCATCAACTTAGTTCAGTCTGTGACGCTTCTGTCTGGTAGGCTGAGTGTCCCGGTTTCGACTCCAGGTATGAACGAAAATATTACCTATTTTTTATTGGTGAAATTGGTGTTTCCCCTTACACAAATATGAAATAAAAGCCGTCCTCATGTATGTTCTGGAATTAATTATTTTATAAGGATTACCGAGTATAAGCTGTGATGTCACCAACCACCCTACGAAAAATCTATCTAGCTTGTCATAGTTGAGTCAGTTTTAAGCATCAGCACCCACCCAAGAGCACACTTAATGACTTTGCCTACTTGGGTATTTCAAAGCTATTTTGCGAAGTGGGTTGCATCTTAACTTGACGCACCTAATCAGTATTACTACCACTGGCAACTCTAGAGCTTCGCATGGATACATAACTTCAGCTTTATTATGGTAGTGTATGTCAAGTAGCCTTGTTATGTTGGCACAAAGGCACAGACCTAAGCTGTTACTCCGTAGGTCAACTGTTTGAACTTAGGATTTGATAATTTCGTTGACTGGTCAGTGATGAAGAATCAGAGTAGTAAGGGCTGGGATGTGTTGATTAGCTTGCAAAAAGAGCAATACATCCTTCAGTAGGGTTCTCTTTGATTAGATTTCTGGCTGGATATCCTTCATTTACGTTCGTGGTTGGTCCATCATTATGAAAAATTCAAGTTTTTATGATTGAAACGTTTGTTATAGATTGTTCCGCAAAAATTTTCGTTTGTTCCGTTTTGATAAACCCACAAATGGCATGTTTATATTGGGAGGGGGGGAAACTTCACGGTAAACCCCCCTCCTTCTTACAGTTTGGAAAATTGACATTTTCATGGTTGCGATAGAGTTTGTTCCGGATTGTTCCACAAAATTTTCGTTTGCTTTGTATTTGTTCTTTCACAAATGGGACGTGAATTTGACACTTCATTTACTCATGAGGGGTAAACTTCATGGAATCCCCCCTCCCCTACAAACTTTTAAAAATTCATGGTGTTTTGATAGCAATAGTTTGTTCCTCGCTTGTTCCGGATTGTTAGACACAAATTTTTGTTTGTTCCGTTTTGTAAAGCCCACAAATAGTATGTTTACATTGGTGGGGGGGGGGGGGGCAACATCACGGTGGCCCATTCCGGTTTGAATAATATACAAGCACTTATGTTAAATTAGTATATTTTAAAATTATATCGATATTTTATAATGCATAGATACTCAAACCTATTCTTTTTAATCAAACAGTATATAGGAATGACAAGATAATGTTGAAAATTGTTGAAAATTAACTATGTATCCTATTTGTTTGTCATGTTTGTAAAATACACATAATCGATTAGACGCTGTAATAAAAGAGTGAAAAGTTGCGTTGGTATGGGAATTGTTTTAAAGTAAATTTTTGTAAACCAATATTATATTTACCAGAATCCAAGAGTTTAGCTGTTAAAAGACTTTATTGCATATATCTTTCTAGTTTCCATTTGTAAAGGACGTGTTTGATTTAGTCATGTGCATTAATTTCGATTTCTTGTTTAAATTCTTAGTTTGGTTTTTTGAGCAAATTTGTAACAATTTTTTAGATTTTCAGGCTGTTCTATATATATTTTTAATCACATTTTGGAAATTTATCACGGGTCCTGTTAGTAAACTTTGATTTGAAAAAATATTTTTTATTGTGAAGGAGTTTCTTAATCTTCTTCGTGTCAGAGTTGGAATAATTGACATATCCTTCCAATCATGACTCTTTGTGGTCAAAGGAACTATTTACTAAATCATAACAGTAATAGTAGCAAACAAAAGGAAGGTGCGATGTCAATACTTTAGTATAACCTAGCTACGAGCTCTCTTGAGGTAGTGGGGTAAGAGGAAGGTACGATCTCGGGTATCTCCGGTAATTTCGCCCAAGTAGACGAAACCAATATTTTGGAGCTTAGGAGGAAGTGAGGCCTATTTTCTTTACTATGAGTTTTATGTAATGCAATAGAGCAAGATCTACCTTGTTTTTGTATTTCTGACCTGCTTCACCTTTTTATTGTTTTTTGTGCATAGTGAGCGAATCAAAGACAATATTTTTCATACTTTGACACACTTTACTTGACACCCTGTGTGACCATACAGGTGGCACACACAAAAGTGACACTAGTTTATTTAGCGTGTGTAAGAGATCTAAGAACTAACAAACTAAAATATAATCTACAATAATCGGAAACAAACTAATAAAGTTATAAAATCAAAAATACAAATTTTGTTATATTTTATCTAGTTGAGGTGAGGAAATGGAGCTTATCATAGCGAATAAAATATATTAATTTTAAAACTATCAACATGGAATAGACACATTAAAAAAAATTCTGAACAAAATAAAGATAAATACGTTAAGGAACTCAAACAAACTAACAACAAACTTTAAACAAAAAATGTTCAAGTTTTGAAAGAATGTGAGAGAGCTACTACTAGAAAAAATTATCGAGGCTTTACAAAAGGAATAAATGGAAATCTTCGCAAAAAGAAATCTAAAATGAACCAAGAACGAATTATTGATTGCAAAGATAAAATAGCGATTTTTAAAAGTTGTATGTGTTAGTGTGGACAATATGGTTGCCAAAAAGGCGTCAATCCACGCTCCTAGTGTAAATAAATATTATTTTTAGGAACCATCCGGATCAAACTAAAAACAAACGATTGCAATCATAAAAATATGGATTTTTAAAATATGGGGAAGGGGGATCAACTAGATGGACGTTCAATGTAAACATACAATTTATGGTCGCATAAAAACATATCAAACTATTTTTTCAGGAACAATCCGGAACAAACTAAGAACAAATTATTGCAATCATAAAACCTATTTATTTAAATTTTTTTAGGAGGAATAGACGGTGAGGCAGCTTCATGGAGGTCCAAAGTAAACATTTCATTTGTTAGCGTATCAAAACGGAAAAATTGATTTTTTGTGGAACATACCGGAACTAACGAATAAAAAAGATTTGTAGACCTAATAATAATAAAAAAAATTAAAAGGGGGGTAGGGCGAATTCATGGATGTCAAATGTTAAAGTATAATTAATTTTGGGGACATATCAAAACGTAAGAAAAAAAAAATACAATCCGAAACAAACGATTGCAACCAAAAACAATTTCAATTTTCCAAAGTGGATGAGAGATATCGTAAAGTTGGCACTACTAGTGTAAACATACCATTTGTGATATTATCAAAACGGAACAAACTAAATATATGTGGTACAATCCGAAACAAACGAATGCAACCATAAAAAGGAAATTTTCCTAAGTGAGAGGGTTACCGTGAAGTTGGCCCAACCAATGTAAACATATAATTTGTGGGCCTATCAAAACAGAACAAACGAAAATTTTTGCGGGATAATCCGGAACAAGCGAATAACAAGCGATTGTAATAAAAAAAACTTGAATTTTTAAATTGGTGGGAGTGGTGGGTAACTTCACGGACATATTTTTTTCACAGCTGGTACCTACCCATGGTACAAATTGTGGGATTATTTGCATTTGGTTAAGAAAATATTAAACATCTATCTATATTTCATGTTATATTATTTTTGATGGAGGTATCGTTCTCATTGATAATCTAGGTATGTCATCGTCACTTTCCTATACAACTCAAAATTCTTCATTTTCTATTAAATTAATCTCACAACTATCATCTTCTTCAGAGCTTTGGAGTTCTGAATCGGTACATTTAACATCAGAATACTTATGTCTAATAATGTTATCAATTCGGGAAGGAGAGAGTTCTTCCACACCTGACATGTACTCCGTATCACAAATGTCGTCTCTGTAATAGAAAAAATTTAGGACCTAAATTATCATTTCAAAATGTATATTATTTATTCTAATAAAGAACAGTCAAATAATGATTTTTCAATAGAGATAAAGCGTATTATAAATATAAATATTTTTATACACCTATATAAGTTGTAATTTTATATATATATATATATATATGAGAGATAGAATATTGAACAAAACTGATGATTACGTTGTTCATTGCTCCAAGTCATGTGACATACAATAATATATTATTTATATAAAGCTAAATTTTGATAAGGACTTGAATCGGTTGGAACTGTGGAGGCAGGCTATCATCCGTTTTTGTCAACTAAGCTTCACTTCCCTACAAAGTTTTTATCCCGTCAGCCAATTTGGAATTTCAGTGCATATTTTTATGTCAAATCAAGTTATTCAGTAAAACGTTGCATATTTAAATCTAAATATTTTTTTGTCTTAAGTATACACATCTATAAATCGTATGAATACTAATATTTCATATTTATATATGAATTATTATTAATAAACAATTGTTGAATTGTATTTATTTTAAGGGAACTTTAAGTATATGCATATTGTATATAGAGTATGCTTCTACCTTCGGTAAAATCTCAGCTTTATCCAATAGGTATATTATTAAATATACTAAATATTTATTTCAAAAAGTGTGGCCTAAGTCTAGTTTCATAAAACGTAAGAATTGAAGTTTCTTATCCTCATAGCTCGTTAGCAAAAATACATAAAAATACATTTATGGTATGTAACATTTCATAGAAGAAAACACTTTTGAATGGCGAAAAAAAAAATGCTGTACATATGGCCTTAAGTACTATCACCCTAAACTCTAATGTAGGAAATAGAAAGAAAAGGAGGAAAATAAACAGCTTACCAGGTGAGGCCTCTAGTTTACCTAATGATAACACTTACCCTCTTCCTCTGACGAGTTTACACAGTAACAATACTTTTCGCTCTTTGAAAATATTGACTAGCTTTTTAAATATACATATCTCTTGTTTCATATTGTAGATATATATTATGCTTCCAGAGACTATTTTAACCCACCTCCTGGAAGGAAAGACTACCAAAGGACTGTTGGCTGTGAACGGTTTAAGAAAAACACGTTTACGAAAAAACTGCTTCAAGATAAAAAAAAATATAGATTTGTGACATTGTAGGACTATTTTTAGAATTATTTAAGAATTTACGTTTTTGTTTCAAAGCTATATTTTTTAATCTCACTGAATAAAAAGTAATTATATTAACATGGGAAATCTTATCTTGATCCTCTGTGACGTCACCGGTTGTCAAAGTCCTTAACCGGCGGGACTTGTGACGTCCACAATGAGTAACAAACCCCTCCCCCCCTTTCCCACCACAACCCTTTCCACTTCATTTGTAACAGTCAGCGTTACAGAGGAATTCAGCAACTCAGCCTTAGGGATTGCCGAAGACTTACCTTAAGTTGTCCAGCGAGGATCTCGTGGACGTGTCCTGACCAGCTATCCCCGGGTATGCCTTACTGTGGATTCACACGTTTGCCAATAAACAAGCGCAGAACAGAAACGAGGTCACATGACAAGCTCTAAGCCAATCACAAGATTTCCGCTTCATTGGCACACGCTTTTCTGTTAAAGATCAACTCATCTCTACTTGGCCAGCTCTGCCCGAGATATTCGGCACGGGAGTGCCAATTAAATCTCAAACTCAACCATCTCAAATCAGTGCGCATGCGCATTTGACAACTAATGTGCTACACAGCTAGAAGCAAGCAGACAGCTTCGTTGGATTTTATGAAGAGATTTGAAATAACCCGTTAATGGAATCTATGTAACCATGTATTGGATTCTGCAACGACACTGTATTAAAATTTGAAAAAATCCATCCGGAGAGTGATCTAAGAAATATGTATATTAAACTCACAACATATTTAATAAGTCCTAAAGGGACAGAGAACCATATTTTATGTGTAATGACCCAATCGACTCGTGTCGTGTCCATATTATTATATTTAAAGTATTAGCTAAGGATTTATCTCCCGGAAAGAATGCCATGTCAAGAGTGATTTTACATTGCCACTACCGGGGTGTTAAATTCAATGGTTGCCCAAGAGAAGGATAGAGGGTATTTTAGTTAAGGTGTATAAGGAGGGGGGAGGATGAAAAAAAAGGGGAGGAAACGTATGTCGACTGTCAGGTGGCAATTCTATGTAACACAATCAAAATCGAACATTTGTAATGCTCTAGGTACAGATGTGACGTAATTCCATCTTTCGCGAACATTGGGGAACTACTACGAACTTATGCGTTGTTCCGACGTAGTCCGACTTCTCTGTAGCTTGCTAGGTAAAACTCAACTCTTGTCACGTGCCGGTGTTCTTGGATCATCTTTAGTTCAAGTGGTCGTAGAGAGAGGGATTGAATAGAGTAGATGGTGAGTGGATTTCAGGGAGAACGTGACTTCTTAATGAGTTTTCTCCGTCTTTTTTTTTATGGTAGTATGGAAACTGTTCTATGGTGTTTTTATTTCGTATTATGTATGGTAAACACAGATTTTTTCTCCATATCATGGACTTTAATCTTTTCTCTTCTACTGTGATGGCGTTGATTAACTTGCCAATGAGTAGTTATAAAAATTGGTAGCAACCGTTTATACTTGACACAATTTCAATTATTTGTTTCTTATTTTGAATGATAAGCTGGAACAGATACTTTGGTTAAGACAAAGCCCTGAAAGGAGTATACAACTGATGGAAATTTGGGGGGACACTGGTGTAGTATATTGTCGCGAGAGGTTGTTCAGAAATAATAGTTTCCCACCCTTCCTTCACATTATTATTATTAATATTATTAGCACCGCGTCTTACTACCCGTTCGGGTTATACGCACTTACGCTAATGTGCAATGGTAGGGTTATTGTGAGATGAATTGGAGGACCTACAGTTTAACGTGGAATCAGATAAATCTGTGCCGGGACCGAGGATTGAACCCCTGACCCCAGCACAGAAGTCCGACACCTTACCCCTAGACCGCCAGGTCACCTTTCCTTCACATAAATGCTACAATATTAATCCTTACCCCACACATATAAATATTTTGATAACCCGGTCAAATAGTGCAAACATAGTACACACGCTAATAAAATGCATGACTGCCTACATTTTGAGGATCTAATCAGTTGGTCTAACCAAATCCTCTCAAATATAGGGAACTAGTAATTTAGTTAACTTGAATATGGCATGGACTAAACACCTCATAAGCGCATGCATGAAAGATAATGACTATTGCAATTAATGGGTCAGAAAATGCATTCAATACTGCGATAACAAGTGGGATTAGGGCCAGCGATAGTGCTGTGAGTGAGCAAAGAGGTGTGAAATAACCCCGCACAACATTTTACAACCATCTATTTAACACAGAGCACATCGATAATTATTTTCAGTTAAAGAGTAAAGGGGAATAAATTTGAATGATTTCGTAATTCTTTAATTTTATTCATTCAGAACTATTTATAATATAACGATTTCTCTATCTATAAACGAATGATCTATTTCGTGTGCCTTTTATAAACACATATATAATATAGATATCTTTAACGGTTATAAAGCCCTAATTATATTTATAAAGGCACATGAAATAAAATTAATTGTGTTTGAGTTCATCCTACCAACAAGATTATAATAATAAATGTTGAGTCACTTTTAATTTTGTAAATTTGCTTTTTGTAAATAGAAAGTTATTTCACTTTGTACGAAATGAAAAGTGTTGAATTATAACGAGAAAAAGTTTATGTTCAGAGTCTGTAGACTAATTGAGTATAACTAATTAGCAGTTTGATATGTTTATTAATAATCAGAAATAAACATTAATAGTATAAATCTTATTTACTTATTTAATTTTCCACTCTCTTTAACAAAATTATCTTTAATCTCATTTCCATCAAACATTTTCCTTAGCTTTAATGTTAATATTTTAACATTATTTTTCTTCTTTTCACAATATTTTTACACTTTTACATTTATTGTGTGTTCTATCTTCCTTATTTATTATTTAGATAAAGGAGCACCTAAATAATAGTATAAAAAGAGGGGTTAAATGAAGGGGCAAATTTTAGGGGTACGTGATGCTATAATAAGATAAGCGGTGAGGGATTACAGAGATGTGTATACAATTATTTTAAAGAGAATAAAATGTAGTTAAACCTATATATATATATATATATATATATATATATAATATATAAATTGTATCTCCCGATTCGGTAATAATTTATTATGAGACGAACTTACATTACTTATAAACCTAGCTCTACTCAGATTTATATATATATTGTTTAAAAAAATTGTATCTCCCAATTCGGTAAAAATTTATTATGAGACGAACTTACATTACTTACAACCCTAGCTCTACTCAGATATATATATATATATATATATATATATATATATATATATATATATATATATATATATATATATATATTTGAGTAGAGCTAGGTTTGTAAGTAATGTAAGTTCGTCTCATAAAAAATTAGTACCTAATTGGGAGATACAATTTTTTTAAACAAAATATTTAGCAAATTCTATTTAGGCCTAATTATAATCTACAATCATGAGTTCAACAAACATATTCTATGTATCTCTCTTGGCTCAGATTCCTTAAATCCTTAAGGGTATGAAAGATTTAAGGGCTCGATAACCTTTTACTACATTCTTTTCTCAATGTTTTGATATATTTTTGGGGATATTATGTTGCCAATGAGATTTAGCCCAAATTATTTATAGGACAAACACAATCTATAAAATATTCTATTATTTTATTACGTAAGTGAATGTGAGCTCAAATGATCAATTATTTAAGATGTATATTATGTTTCACAACAACTCACAAATTAGTGTGAGCAAGCCCGCTTTGGTGGCCACATGCTCTAAACTAAGTCGTCACTCTCGCAATAGACTAGACTGCCATGACTGGGAGATCGGAATTCAAATCTCGGTCAAGTGTACCAAGGATGTTTTTTTCTAAATGGTTTTCTACTATCCCCTTACTTAAATGTGCGACCACTTCATCTAAATCCAATCTTCCACATCAAAGGTCGGGACTTAAATTCGATATTCGGGATTTGTAGGTAAAGTGAAGATTCGGATTTTAAATTAGTATTGGGGTAAAATTGTATCTGACCTATCTCTAACTAAAAATAAATTTAAAATATATATGTGTTTAATCTTAAGTAAAATCATCGACAGTGGATTATCTTCTATAATCGCTGAGGGAAACTTTATTTAGGATTCTGTAAGGTTCATACACGTTACATATTATAAGATTTCAATTATTCATACAGAATTTGTAGTAGTCTTATATATATTCTAAGCTCAACGAGCAAAATAAACGCCCAGAGCGCGTTCTGGTAATAGAGATATAGCCACGACGAGAAATGTCGCGTTATGGTCACTTTTGAAGAGCCACAAAGCGTTCTGACATTATAAAAAAAAGGCCACAAAACGAATTTCATGCTTTGGCTTTTAAAGTAAATGATCAAAACGTGTTCTGACATTATAAAAAAAGGCCACAAAGCGAATTTCGTGCTGTGGCTTTTAAAGTAAATGATCAAAACATGTTCTGAAATTATAAAAAAAGGCCACAAAGTGAATTTCGTTCTGTGGCTTTTAAAGAAAATTATCAAAACGTGTTTTGACATTATTAAAAAGGCCACAAAGCGAATTTAGTGCTGTGGCTTTTAAAGAAAATTATCAAAACGTGTTCTGAAAAAGGCCACAAAGTGAATTTCGTGCTGTAGCTTTTAAAGAAAATTATCAAAACCTGTTCTGGCTTTATGAAAATACCTACAACAGGTCGTGGTCGTTTCCTTTTACGGCCACGATGTGATATCTGATGCTTGAAGTACGTAAATAAGGCATTAACTAGTGCGGTATGTAATATGTGAGCTTTTCTTTGACGTCATTCATCTCACAGTTGAACTTGGACATGCGCAATAGTACAATATTTGTAATCTTTTGTAGGGCTCATGTTGTCTCTCATCAGTAGTGAGTGATGAAGCTGGAAGTTGGTTGTGTTTACAGCCGTGTGTGTTAATAATGTGAAGAATATTTTTAGTAAAATTAAATGAGTTGAATAAGACAAGCAATAATAGGAGCTGGTTTCTTGATAATGAGCAGTGCGACAAAATTTTACGGAACTTGAAGGAAGTACAGATATTGCGAAAGAATAACCAATCACTGACTTCGAAACATTACAAGCGTCTTAAAACACAGGATGTCATGAAGATCAGTGATACGGAGAAATTGATTGAATGTGGTTCAGGAGAAAATGATGATCCAAACTTTCGTTATTACTGTAAGACGAAGGAACCGTTTGATATTTTGGAAACAGCACTGTAGACGGCTAAATGCCAACAGGGTAGAAAAGAGGAAGATGAAAATCAAACCAATGAGAGTTTAGAAGAAACAATAAACAAAGTATACTGTGCGATTTGAGGGAAGGAATCTTCAGGCGTTCACAAATGTTCAGTGTGTGAAATCTGGCCAGTAACAACAAGCTCAAAAATGGTTTCTCTCTCTCTCTCTAACTCAAAATTTCCAACAGTTGCTATTGAGACAAATGTTGTGGTCAGAGTGCCTTACGTTGATCTAGGATGTCTGGTCCCCAAAAATGTCCAGGCAGCTGTCATTGATTTAAACTCATCTGGGCTTTTTAAATTGGGCACAAAGGAAGGCCTACTTAAGTGGCTATATGCTTGCAATGAGTTCAAAACTGCTGACAACAATTTCATCTCTGCACATGATGTGTTCACTATCTATTCGGTCAGTCTCAATGATAACTTCTAGAAGTAAGCAGGGATTTGTAAGCTGTAATTATAAGAGGTATTTATTGATAAAAAGTGCAAATTTCGTTCGAAAAATATTGTGTGGATTTAAGTGTCATTCTAAAAGCTCCTGCAAAATAAAGGAGCTTTTCTATTGTTCTTAGTTAAGTATCTGTTACATGCATTTTTGATAGTTTAATTATCTTTTGAAGAGTGGATTTGATGTCAACTTTTCTGAAAATTAATAAAATTGGTCACTGTCATTCGAAAAATATCAAGTATAGGTCTAAGTGTCATTCCAACAGCTCGTATAAAAATAAATTAGTTTTGCTGTCATTGTTAACTATGTACATATTATATATATTTTTGATCAATAAATTAGTGTGCTTATCTAGATTGGATTTTATGTCATCTTTTCTGAAAATTGGCTAAAATTTGTCTAGCATTGCATCGCGGCCGTAAAAGTAAACGACCACGACGCGTTGTGGTATTTTCATAATTCCAGAATGCGTTTTGGTCATTTTCCTTAACAGCCATTACATGGAATTTGCTTTGTGGTCTTTTTTTAGAATGCCAGAACGTGTTGTGGCATTTTAAAAGCGACCAGAACGCGAAATTTCACGTTGGGGCTGTTTCTTTATTACCACAACGTGTTCTGGCATTTTTAAAACTACCAGAACGCGAAATTTCCCGTTGGGGCTGTTTCTTTATTACCACAACGCGTTGTGGCATTTTGAAAACGACCAGAACGCAAAATTTCACGTTGTGGCTGTTTATTTATTACCACAACGTGATTTAGTCATTTATTTCGCTCATTGAGCGTTTTCAGTTTATGAGCTTAACATATACACTAATTTATTTTGTTCCACCCATCCTGATTGTTCATATTTAATTAAACTAATGGGTTAAGGATGATTAGGATATAATTTTACAGGACGTGTACACACATTTGTGAGGGAATAGAGTGGGAAGCCAACCAGGCAAAAACACCATTAGTATCCCCATCTGGGAACGGTTGGGAGCCTCAGCTGACCATAAAGGGAAAACGAGACATATGAGCTCGACGTTTATTCCGCATGCCCAACGACGGAGGTTACATTAAGCTTAAGGTTTTGAAGTATAGCCTAGCCTACTCTTTCATTTAATTTAGTAGTTATATTCTCCCCACTAGCTGTTTTGACAATATTTGAGTTTCAGTTCCATCTGTATGAAGGTATCTAAATTTGATCATAAATATTAATTTCCACTCCAAAGTAGAATGACATAACTACCAATGAACGCCAACCTATTTACATCCAAAACCGATTAAGTTTATTTGGTAAAAAGTGGTTTGGGTACATATAAAAGCACAAGAGGTTCTGTAAATTGTATAATAAATTGATATCTTCGCCCCTACCACCTTACAAACACACTCAAAGTAGTGTGTCACTAAATATTAGGGGTATATACGATGACTAAACTTGACGGTAGCTTTAGTTAAACTCCAGAGAAAGAATGTTGTGTGCCTTTTAATTGTACAAGGGACAAGTTCGACATACTAAACAAATATTAGCATTACTAGCACTAAATATTACGTTTTAAGTATTGTTTGGGTTTCTAGTTTGAGATGGTTTTTACGTTATATCTGGACAACTATGTAATTAGAAAGTTAGCATTAGTAGCCCACTACTCCTCCAAAGTTAAATTAGTAAATAAAAAATGTATGCAAGGCCTCTATTTGGAATTAAATATTACTAATATATTTAGAAATGACGCATACTCACTAGCGTGGATTTTTTTTAAATGTATTTGGAAAACTACCCCTCTTTCAGATTTAAAATATGACAGTGATCAAGTGAAATGCACTTAGACTAATTCATTTTTATCAGTTTACCATTTCAGATAGTGTTTGCAACACAATCTTGAACAAACTGAGTTATATCCAGATCATCTATAGTAGTCTAGAATATGTTAATGATTATACCCAACATATTTATAGAAGTCTGTTTTAACTTAAAAACGGTAGAGTAGACTAACGTTAATTAATTAATTTTAAGTTTAAGTTTAAAATACTGCTTCTTACAAAGATTTTTACAATAAATGAATTTTGACAGTGAGTTTACAAGGGTATGGAAATAACTCCATAAATTATAGTTTCATAGATTCTAGCAAATATAGAATTGTAGTTAACAAGGTGGTTTATTTATTAAATACGATTATATTCACTATCTGTAGTACCACTATTGTTGAATCTAAGTCTAAAATAACCTAATGGCGCTAAGGGACTCTGGTTCAGTTCCCAGAAATGACCAAGAAAATCATTGATTAAATCTGAGCTCCCCTTTTAACAGTGATGAAATGGCTGGGGGTGGGGTATTGTGCTTTGTCTAGAATTAAATGGTTACTAAGTCATGTTATGATATAGTCGGTTGTTTCAAAAAATACAAGTTAAATACCTCAAATAAATCATTAAATAAATAATAATTTAATGAGTTTCCTATAAGAAAATATCTCAATATATATTTATTTAACTCAACTGAGCCCTTGATGTATTACAGAGCTAAGGCATCCGGATGTCCGTAATATTTTAATAGAAAAACAATTCTGGGAAGATAAGAATTTAATCGGGTGGAAGTATTCGATTTCGGAATTCCATTATCTTCAGCCAAATATAAGCTTGTAACGTTTCAAAAATAGTTACTGTTTTTGTGAACAAATTCTAACTTATTCCAATATTTTCCTACAAAACCTCTACTAGAGTGATGGACAAATAACTTTACTATACCAACTGTTAACCAGTCTATAAATAGCCGGGATGAGTGTATTTAGTGTAGGCTCACCACAATTTGGTTTTATATTCAATTTTCAAGAGAAAGCTTATGAAGTCAATCTTTACTATCCTATTCATCCTCTTTCACTTAAGTTAATCGTTAATAGGCTATATCTTGTGCTGAACGTATACATTTACAATCATATAAACTAACTATAAAACCCGCACTCGTGGTGTTAGTCTTGGATTATTTGGTTTTAGTGGTGGGAGAAGAACTTAGGTTTCAAATACGGCCGGGTCAATTGGGTGTTTTATCCAATATGCCTCCACGTGAGTTCAGGCAAACTTCTATCTCCAAATCTCCTCTCCCCAATTAAGTTATGTAAACATGAGGGTACCCCACACATGAATCGTATATAAGAGCTAGAGATTGGAGTACTGTTGAAACTATTGTAATATACTTCATATACCTGTAAAGTTTTGTGATAAGTCTTTTTCATTCACTTATTCAAGGCGTAATACAAAAGTTATCAATTTAAATTTGGATTAGATGACTTGATGTGAGCTGAATGCTCTCTATATTCCTTTCATTCCAGAAAACCCATTATAGAAACTACAATAAATAAAGCTATAATATAATCAGATGAGTATTTAGGCATCCTGAAACCCCCGGCAAAAAAAAACTGTTGCTGCTCCACCCCTAATAGAAAATATACAAAAGATTTTTCATTTTGTTTAGATTATCTAAAAACAATACAGGGTCTTTCTGCCTCTTCTTTCAGTGTAGGTGTATGCGTGTGTTTAAAGCTAAGATGGGAGTAAAAAAACATAATTTCGTATTTTGTCCTTTAAATTGAAAAATGATACCCGGACACGGGAATTGAACCCAGAACTTTTAGCTTAGCACACCACATTTCTAACAACTAAGCTATCCAGGAATCGACCCATGCCCGGAGATATTCTTCAATCATGTTTTAAGTCAGTCTGTGATGTACCTGCAGAAATTGTCAGCTACATATGTATGATTAATTAAGATCACGATCTATCACATAACGCAGCAGTTCGGCTCGGAAGGGCTTTCTTTATGTTACCAAATGTAAAATGACAACTGTGTGAATGCGCATATCATGTTGGAGTAAATATCGAAGCTATTGTATTTATTAATAATGGTTGTAGCCGCATATAAATACCATATTCTTTAAATCTAAAAATGACACCTGGACACGGAAATTGAGCTTGGGACCATTGGATTATTATGCCAATGCTGTAGTAACCAAACTATCCAGGAATGTTAATTAACACGAATAGCTTACATTCTATTTAAAATCTTCTTCTACGATGAGAAGCCAGAACATTACTACTTCAGATCACAGGAGGCTACCCTCCTGTTCTGACATAGGCAAACAAATTTATCACGTCTGCATAGTCCAGATTTACTGTTAGGCTGGACTCAATAGAAAATACAGCAAGGTGATCTAGGCGATATTTTGTTTGTGGTGTTCTTAAATAGTTCTTTATCCGCCTAAGAAAAGAAAATGATATTTCTGCTGAGCAGTTGGAAGCTGGAATACTTAAGTAAATTTGCAGAGCTATGTTCAAGTTGGGGTAAATATTATCTAGAGTTTTGGTTTGTATCATCTTGCAAGGCTGTGGCAAAAAGTGTGGCACATTATCACTTCCTTGATCATAAAGGAAACTCTTGAAGTGAAGAAACTCAAATACAAACTCTCACTCATCATTGTCCAAATTGTAGACTGGAAGAAGTTTAGAAAATTTATCTTGTATTTAGATGGGCTAAACTTTTCAGTGAATCATTTAAGTTTTTTTTTAAACCTGAAGTCTTGGTAGGAATAAACCTTTTGTATAATGTATAGGTTTACTTTTCCAAAATCAGCAGAAAGCAGATCTGTAGAGGATCATACTCTGACTCATTTTTTTTTTTTTTCTTAAAGTCTGGATTAGATTTATCAAATAATTTCTTGCGTTTCAAGACACTAGAACATTTATCCTCCCGAACTTCCCTTTGCACATTTCAGTTCAGTTGCAAATAAATTCAAGTTTGTTCTTCCTTTTCTTGAAAACTTCATACCCCATTTTAATTTCTTCCAAGAATCCAAGTAAAAAAAGTGTACAAGTTGACAAAAGTGGTCAAATCCATGTCTTCTGATTAAATTTGTTTACTTAGAGCGTCGAATCTTTGAAAAATTAACTCCCAAACTACGTTGTATCAAGACCACAAAGTTTCTTCATTATGCCTCTAGTTTTACATTTGACTAAATACTTTTCACTTTCGATCTCAGTGATTGACAGGAATGCTCTGATGTTTGCCTTACAATCTTTGTTCAAATTTTTACAAGCTCCAAATTTCAACAAGCTCCTTCTCTCGCAGACCATTGTGTTACTGAGAGGAACTTAATAGTCAAATTATATTTACTGAAAAATGTGTTAAATGATTCCTATAGACTAGAAGCAGTGAAATATTTAAAGAATTCCGGTAAAGTGCCAGAAATATAAGTTGCTCGGATACAAGATATTACTGAGCCTAAACCCACTAATTTTAGAGTGTGTGCTGAGCAAAGAATATAGTAGACATGAGGATTAACCACTTTAACTATAACCTGTAAGCCTGAATAAATACCTGAAATATTTGGGATATTATTGCATCTCTGTTTTCTATTTTTACCAATATCCACTCCATGAAGGTGCTCCAGAAAATGGATAGCTGCCTCTGTCAGGTACTGGCTACCATGTCCTGGATTTGTTACAAATTCAAATACACACTCTTCTGCCAGCCCCTCTTTGTTACCATAATGCAGGACACAGATTACACTGAGATTTAAACTGCTTTATGATAAACGTGGTGGATATACTGGGGAACATAGTTGACACATAGTGGGAGTTTGCGTGTTATTACTATGCAAGCATACTCAGTGACTGTCAAGAAATCTGGCTGCGTGTAGTGGTTGCTATGATACCCACCCTTCACTGATTGGTCGAGTATGTGATGATCCACCACTCCCCATTCAATCTGCACTGACCTCAATCCTAAAACAGTTTAAAACTCAGTATCATTGGTCAATGTGATTAATATAAGGGCTTGAGTCAACTATGATAGAGTAATATCTACCTGCAACAAATTGTGCGACTGTTTCTTTAACAAATCTATTATTACACATTATCTTGTAAATTTCCTCGTAGGTATCAAATGATGGGATAACATATTTCCCTTACCAGCCCCAAGCAGTGAGATGAACCTGGCTATAAATGGGCCAAACTTAGCAATTAGCTCCATACACATTAAAAATTTCCCATTATGTATACTTACAAAAACTTCATCATTACCGTAGTAAGGCAGTCCTAGAGAAGAAAACATATTTAAAACAGCAATAACCTTTGTAGAACATTGCACCAGTATTGTACTTCATTTTCAAGCTGTGAGAATGGCATCCTAACTATCCTCGTCAAAACACTACTTCTAATTTTAAAACTAAGAACACAGACTCGATGACTTTGCTTTTTTCATGAGCTGCAATCAGCTGTGGGATTTTTCCGTCCAAGAACCCGGGAGATCCTTCCAGGTATGAAATACCCACAAATGGAGTGCATGGTGGACAAAACAATGAGCCTTGATTCTCAGAATAAACTAAATAATCTATTAATAATATCAGTATTTTCCAGCTTTCTCTAAAACAATGTACTTGTACAGATTTGCGTTGTACCCTCAATTGAATGTCCTATTGATTTTGAAAAGTCACTTTCCTGATTTCGTTTGCTTCCATTCACGGCAAAGTAATCCCGAGTTTTATTAATTTTTTCTCAATGAAACAGATAAGTACTGGGTCTGAACATTTATTCTTCTTCTTTATAAACAATGTTGGGAGTTATTTTCGTACTTTTATTTGGAGGACGAAATTCCTCTTGATAGTCTTATTTCTTAAACGTTCTAGATGTTAAACTTTCTTCGGTTCTTCTTTTTTATTCTTTGGCCAAAGAATGATACTGAACCCCACTAATTAGCTTTCTTCCATTTATGTTTTTCTTTACTTAAAGTAAGCTGTCGAAATACAAACACAACCTACCAGGTCATTTAGTCAATCTAACATAAACAACTGAACCATCCTAAAAGGGAGGATGCTCAAATAATATAAATAGTAATATAAAAAAAGGGACAGCAATAGAAGTGAGTGCTATGGAGTTCAAGGCTTTGAACGTTTTACCCAAAACATTCCAATACCGAAGCTCGCAACTCAAACCTGTTGCTGGGTTATTCAAAAGGGGCCGTCTACCTCTAAAAAGCAGTGAGATACTGCAACCTGCCTATCATTTCACAATAAATTAATAGAAATATATTAGATCTAATACCTAGGGTATGGAGAGGCATTTATAGTAAATATTAGTATAAGTCATGATAAGTCGATATTTATTTGCAATTGCACAATTAGATATTTAACAGTTCTATTCAACGTCAACATAGTTGTAGTGAAGATGTATATAAAAAATATAAACGAAATTCATATACCACAACGAATTGTAGCCAAAGTTAAAGAGTCTGAGGTGAAACATATATCAGATTAATTAAACGTTAACATAAGATATTGATAAAAGGTATAAATGTAAATTAGACTCATTAAAAGTTATGAACATAGCCAGACGGCATTACAACAAGAAAATTTAGTTAAACGTAGTTAATTCTAAGTCCACTTGATAGGGTGCCTTTCTTATATGCAAAAAAAACAAGATAATATATATTCAATTATTAAATATTCGTCCATGAGAACTAGCATGTTGCAAAACAACAACAAGAAATATAAATTCAAATATTAAATATCTGCCCATCAGAACTGGCATGTTGCAAAACAACAATAAAAAATCTAAATTCAAATATTTTATAGTTCACGTGAACATTATTTAAATATAGCTATTCATGGAAACGATACCCATTAAACATACTTAACGATACAATCGATTAATTATAACTCAACTGGCGATAAGACGCCATCACCTAGCAACGAAGCGACATCTAAAGAACAATAAAGTAATTTTCTAACAGTCTGATTTATTTCTAAATTATTTTGAATCTTAAAAAAATAGGTCGAAAAGAAATTTTGGTAACATCTTACAATTAAAAAAAAAGTTAAATTTGCCTAGAGTGAATTTTGACCTTACATTTTAAGTAGAAGAAAGCCGGAGCTTATCCTATCTCAGTTACGACTTAGGCCCAATTGTAAATTTTGTTGGCACAGGCGCCAGTATATATATAATAAAGCACAGAAGAGGGAGAGATGGGAAAATTAAGGGGAGGTCACATTCTAGATCACCAAGGAATACATATTTAGCGCATGCCGACACAGCTTCGGGAAGGTCCGTGGCCGTTCGGGAACCTTATCGAAGGGGATATCTTCACTGCGCATGTCAAATCAACTCAAGATGTTCGTTGCACTCGCGTCACATTTTACCCTGCCAGTACCGCGAAGGTGCGTCCGACGGAATTGTGTCGTTCTTCCACGCAGCCCCAGTCAGCAAGCAAACGGGTTAAGTCTCGTCTATTTTGTTGTTTAGTGTCTTTCGTAATCATTCCGATGTTACACAACCACCTTCACGATATAAAATAAACATTTAGGAAAAAGGCCTTCTGATAATTTTATAAGAACAAAATAACACCACTTTAAAAATTATTTTCTTCATAATGAATAATAATGTCAAGTGCTATTAATTAGAGTTTTGTTGAGAACACAATAACTTTGAATATATTATTCAAACACGCAACTGACAATAAGGGATAGGATGTAACTTACAGGCAGTAGTCAGGGGGGTTTTGGGGATTCAACCCTCCTCCCCTCGAAAATTGTATGTACAAAATACATACGGCTTTATTTATGGTTCAAACAATATCAAATTAAAGTACAATGCAAATTAGGTGGCTGTGTTTCCATAAAAAAGAACTTCAGAGAGCTTCTAGAGGTGTTTAATATTTAGAATTTGTCCCAGCCTCCAACAGTTAGGGGCTATGTTGCCATAAAAAAACACTTCAGATGGTTATACAGGTTTTTAATATTTAGAATTTGTTCTCGCCTACATTAGCTAGGGGCTATGTTACTATAAAAACCCTTCAGAGAGCTTCTATACTCCATTCACGGTAGGAATTACTATCTGAAAGGTCTTTTTTCCTACAAATATCCTATTATATAATAGATTTCTGATATGGGAAAAGGCCTTTCAGAGAACAATTCCTACGCTGAACTGACTTTTAGGTGTTTAAATATATAGATTTGTCTTATCCTACGGCAGTTAGTTGCCATAAAAAAAAACTTAAGATAGCTTCTAGAACTGTTTATCATTTAGAATTGTTTCTGGCCTCCGACAATTGGGGGATGTGCCCCCCCCCCCTCCTCCTTGAAATTATTGGTTGGCTCTGTCAGGCCTTGGAACGAATCTGCCCTTCGAACTGTGAACGAATGAACGATATGGAAACTCGGCATCTTTCGGCTCCAACGAATAAACCGGGGAAACTAAGTATCCTTCGCTCCACACACGGTATTATCTCCAAGCACTCCAATAATTTGATCAGCGTTACTACACAAGTTATTTCCCTTCATGCTGTGATGAAATTCTCAGCGCGGATGGAAGATCTGACGTATCATCAATTTTAGTCTCTTTTTTTTAAAATACAGTTTGCCGCGTCCTGAAACCTGCTACCCTGGACAGGTGCCCAGTCAAATACGGCCTTGAATATAATTAATCATGTTATCCAATGTTGTATGTAGACAGTTCTCACTAACATAATCAGAGAAAATATATTGAGTATGAGATGATAAAGGAATTTAAAGCAGTACTAAATGATTTAACTTTCAATCTCAATCAAGACTCAAACGTTGCAGACTAATAAAATAAATACCAATGTTTGCATGTATATGTGTTGTGTATATATATAGGTATTGTTACTTTCTAAAGATTTGTTGTACTGTGCAACATATGTAGTGGCCATTGTTTTTTAAATATGTAGTAAAATTTAACAACTTGTTGGGTGAAAGCATTGGGAAGTTCTTGGAGTTTTGATATGGTGAATAGTAACTAAACAAGTTTTTATTCAAAAATAAAAATTTTCTTTGGAACAAAAATAGGTTAAGAATCAGAAACTACTTATTCGGTTATCAACTTCATCTTCAAAGCATATCCAAAACCACTGAGATATTAAACTTTATTATATTTAAATGCATTATATTTAGTTCTATTCTTTTTTAATTTTACCCAGTAATGTCTCACAAAACAAATGGAATTTCACACATAGATGGAAAATTACGTCATATAATATTTATATTGAAATTATCTCTACTTCAGATAAAACAAAGTGTATGTCTGTATGATTGTCAATACAGGGTTGTCTGTATGTAGGATTGTCTGTCTGTGTGGTTGTCTGTATATTACCTAAGATCTTTGGAACGGCCTAACTGAATGAAATAAAGTTTTTATTATATAATGATATTCATCCAGGAAGATTTTAGCATATCTAACATCAGAATATTCAGAGGTGTCGTGCTGGGGCTGTTGGGAGTATCACTCCTCGCCCCTCCCCCTAATGTCGGGAAAAGTCTTTAAAGTTGAAAAGTTAGTAAAGAGTTAAGATCTCGAGTTGGGAAATTCTTGAATTACTCTCTACCACTGTATTTTCAATCACCGTAGACTTCTACAGAACAATTTTAAATTTTAAAACTGTCAATCCCTAGTCTTATAACGTTCCCAACTTCACATATCATCAAATATTAAAATGATATAACTACTATAGTATTCTGAATAGAAAACTTACAGTAGCCCCATGGCTTCTTTGGTGCTGACAGCTCACTGCTGACAACTGACGGCTTTGAAAAGTTACCAGATCAAATTATGTATCCCTACGCCGAACCATATGATCTGCAAAAACATGTGTTTAGCAGCTGTGACTTCTGACAATCAGCACCAAAGAAGCTATGGGGCTACTGTAGTTGTGGCTTGTAGTGGATTTGTCACTGCCTACTAGTTTTAAAGCTATTAATACTAGCCTACTGGACACTAGTAATCTTAAGAACTCTTACTAGCCGAAACTTGTTAGTGTTCTTCTAAGCAATGATGCTGAATGCCAAAACGAATAAAACAACTTGAAAAATCCATCATTAACAAATAGCTTTAAAAATCCAGTTACCTAAAACCTCTATTCACAGCCTAATGATCACCTCAAATTTTACAAGGCCCCCCCCTCCCCCTAGTAAATGAGTGGTAGTCCATACCCCCTGGGGGTTTTCAACTTTTCCCTTGTCATCTGGTCACCTGAGAATTTTTCTAATCTCAGAATGTCTAAAGCTAGGAAATTCCCTTAATATAATATGACCGATTAGAAGATCTTTGTTTTATGTCTCACTTTATCAGTAGGAAAAATATCTGCTTCAAATCCAAGGAAAAATTATAGGAGATATTTTAATTTGAAATCCAAATAGTAATAATAATGAATCCAATGATAAATATTAGAACTTTGGTAACGATAATAACAGCTGTGACTATTCAAGTTTGTGTGTTACTTCATGTTTTATCTGTCAAAAAGTTAGCATGTTTTTACTCACTAGAACAGCAATAACTGGTTAACGAATATTTTCTAAAAATGAAGGTTTTTAGGTAAATGATTTTTCATTATCACAGTATTAAGATAGGTAGGTTGAGTTTGTATTATTAGTGGTACATTTGTACTATTTTATTATTAATTTCCCCCTGCGGGACGGGGTAACCCCTGCTTGTCGTAAGAGGCGACTAAAAGGGGAGGCATCTGTGCAGGATGTACCTCGTGCAAGACAACCCTATCCTACATCTTTCCTTTCACTTGCTTTTTTTCCCTTTTTTTCCCCTTTTTTATCCTTCTCTTTCTTTCTTCCTTCTTCAACCTTCTCTTTCATTACTTCTTCCTTCCTTCTTTCTTCCCTTCCCCTGCCGTTAAATCTTGCACAGAGACCTTTGGCCCCTCTGTTGACGACCTTGGCGTCTAACACGGCTCTCCTTTGGTTAATATTGGATACCACTGCCTTGAGCTCCTGAGTGAAAGTGCGCCGGTTGTAATATCTTGGTAGAAGGGCCTTAGGGATGACAGCCGGGTACCCTACCTTGAGAAAAGACCTGTTGCGTGCGGACGTAGAATTAGCAATTTCCTGCATACACTTGCTGCGGTGACCTCTCTTCCGGCGATGCTCCATATGAAGGTTGTCATGTCCAGCGTCGTATGGAGCCGCTCGCCGGAAGAGTTAACAGGGCCTTATGTGGTAGAACCAACTTGGATCAACCTGGGTCTACGATCCGAGTACTTTTGCAGGTTGTCCTCCCACTCATGACTGAGTCCATTGTCACAGCTGACACCTTACTGTCCGCTGGCACCGTACTGCCAAGTTCTGCTGGCATCTTACTTCCCGGCCCCTTACAGGGCCGTATTAATGATAAGAGGCGGAAACGGGTAAGGCCGTCCAGCCTTGTTTAGATAAAAAGCCAGGAAGTGGTGAGGCCCCAGCCCCGCTTCCTGGTGATGTCGCGAAAAGATTAAAGTGAAGATCTGAAACGTGTCAGCCCATTTATCCTCGAAAGAGTGATAAATGGAGCAGCAAAATCTGACGTTTTAATAAGGAAACTGCGTGATGGCACCATTATGATTCAGACTATGACCGACACACAATCCTCGAATATTATGGCGATCTCCGAAATACCGTTGAGTAATAAGGCAAATATACCGGTGAAGGTGGAACCTCACAGGTTCCTCAATGTTTGCAAGGGAGTGGTCACTTGCTATGACCTCGACTGCGTGAGCATTGAGGATATCTGTGAGGAGCTTTCCCCTCAGCACGTCACCGAAGTGTACCGTATTGTCACCAAAAAGAACGGACAAGATAAAAAACCGACACCTATATCCTCACTTTTGCAACACCTGCCGTTCCAAAGGAGGTTCGAGCAGGGTTCCATGTACTCAGAGTCAGGCCATACGTTCCCAATCCTCGGCGCTGCTTTCAGTGCCAGGAATTTGGGCATACGAAGCTGAGATGCCTTGGAAGGCCAACATGTGCGGATTGCGGACAGGAGGCTCACGATACACCGTGTGAGTCTCCTAAGTTATGCATCAACTGCAAGGGTCCGCATTCTGCTTGATCTCGGACCTGTCCGAAATGGAAGGTGGAGAAAAAAGTTCTGGAGATCCAATGTGAAAAGAAGATCCCTTATGCCCAGGCACGCAAGGAATATGTATCCAGTCAAGCTCCAGTATTCCAGACATCTTATAGCCAAATTGTAAGCCAGAACATAAATTGCCCAACTGCCATTGCGCAGTTAATATTGCTAATACGCCTACACGACCTGTGCCACTCGTCTCTACTCGAGACACCCAAAGACAACCAGCACCATCTATGGTGGTGCCAAAATTAGTAAAAGGGGTGACACCCTCGCCGAAGTCGCCTCCACCACCTTTACCCATGAGGAGGCCTCCTCGGGGAGCACCCCCGAGCCCTCCTAGGGGAACCCCATCGAGCCCTCCTCGTGGACCTCCCCCGAGCCCTCCTCGAGGAACCCCGCCTAGCCCCACTCGAGGAACACCCCGAGCCCTCCTCGGGGTCCTAAACCATGTGCGACCGTTGTCAAGCCACTCAACCCCGCCTCAGGAACTCCGGAGGTCGGGATGAGTGGTGGTACAGATGAGGTCGCAAAGGCGAGTCCCACTGGTGCCTTGAGGAAGGACCAGCGAGGGACCGCCAAAAAAATTACTCTTAAAAAAGCGTCGAAGGCTTTAACAAAGCCTTCGTGTAAGGATCCCCCGACCCAGTCTCTACAGGACAAACCAAAGCCTCTCCTGAAGCGGGAGGTCCAAGAGAGATTGGGAAAAATAAGAGGACCTAAAAAAGTCATCCATAAATTTTTATTTTTAAAAGATAGTGTTATGGATTGTGAGGATATTTAATTAAATTATATATTAATAAATAATGTCGCTACTACAATGGAATTGTAGGGGTTTCTATGCTCGTGTAGAGGAAATTAAACTACTAATTTATTCCCTGCATCCTCCCATCTTGTGTTTGCAGGAAACCCACTTCCGCCCAACTGACAACCCGATGCTACGTGGGTACGATGTATATCGTACCGACAAGCCACTCTTTGATCGGGCTAGCGGAGGTGTGGCTATATTCGCACGAAGCACTATATATCATAAGAATATAAATATTATCTCTGATCTCCAAGTGATTGCTGTCAGAGCCTCCCTTCCTATGGAGGTAACCGTATGCTGCATTTACCTACCACCAGGTGAACGTGTTTCCAAGAGGACTCTAGAGGCCCTCTTTATACAACTTCCCGCCCCCTATATCATCTTGGGGGACTTTAACGCGCATAACCTGGTGTGGGGGTCTAATTTTACAGACACCCGGGAGGATGGTAGAGGATATTCTTGTCTCGGGAAACCTGGTGTTAATGAACACCAGGACTCAGACACACTTCTCCACCTTTAATGGTGTATCCTCTGCCATCGACCTAGCCCTATGTAGCCCCGGGATTGCTGCTCACTTCCTTTGGGAGGTTCACTCGGACCTATGTGGCAGCAATCACCTTTCCCATTCTGCTTTCACAAATTAAAGATCCTCCCAGTACAGCAAGGTTCCCCCAATGGGTTCTTAAACGTGCTAACTGGGATAAATTCCGCGAGCTCGCCGTATTCGACGAACCCCATTCTCCTGACGTCGATGTTAAGGCTGGGCAATTTACTTCGAAGGTCATAGCGGCGGCGAGGGCATCCATCCCTAAATCCTCATCAAACCCGCGCCACCGTTCTATTCCCTGGTGGAACGAGGAGTGCCGGCTGGCTATTTCTAACCGTCGAAGGGCCCTACGTCTCTTTCATCGACGTCCAACTTCGGAGAATCTGGATTCATTCCCGATTCTACGTGCTAGAGCTCGCCGTATCATTCGAGAAAGCAGAAGAGAGTCTTGGAGACAGTTTATTTCTACCCTTACTATTTCCACTCTCACAACCAAGGTTTGGGATCACATTCGTGAAGTACGTAGTAGCAAAAATACCATTTATAATATACCCGCACTTATGGCAAACGGTTCACTTGCCTCCTCCCCTATGGAGGTCGCCAATGTATTGGGCTCGATGTTCGCCAATATTTCTAGCACTGTGAGCTACTCTAACGAGTTCGCGGTGCATAAGCGCAGCATCGAGCGCCTTACTATTGATTTTGGCCAAAGTCGGGGGGAGGATTATAACTCCCCCTTTACTAAAGAGGAACTTACTTATGCCCTGTCCCAGGCGGGCAATTCAACTTCTGGCCCGGATGATATCCATTATGAAATGTTGCGCCAACTGTCCCCTGCTGTACGGGCGTTCCTCTTAGACCTCTACAATTGTGTTTGGGAATCTCGTCAATTCCCAACACTGTGGAGGCAAGCTACCGTTATCCCAATATATAAAAGTGGCAAGGAAAAATTAGAGCCAACTAGTTATAGACCGATAGCCTTAACTAGCTGTGTATGCAAAATATTAGAAAAAATGATAAATAAACGACTTATATGGTGTTTAGAATCCGGCAATCTGCTATCCAATATTCAATGTGGTTTTCGCCGTAACCGATCCACAGTTGATCATCTCGTCCGTCTTGAGACTGCTGTTCGTGACGCCTTTCTCCATAAATAGCATCTTTTGGCTGTTTTCTTTGATTTGGAGAAGGCGTACGATACTACATGGCGTTACGGCATCTTAAAAAACCTTTTTAATTGGGGGTTCCGGGGAGCCTCCCTATTTTTTTAGCTAATTTTATGTCAGATAGACACTTCCGGGTAAGGTTAAACAACACCTTATCCGATGATTTTATTCAAGAAAATGGGGTGCCCCAGGGCAGTCCTTTGAGCTGCACGTTGTTCGCTATTGCGATAAATAGCATTGTAGACAACGTGCGCTTACCTGTTCGTTCATGCCTTTTTGTGGATGACTACGCAATTTATTGCAGTTCATCAAGTCTCCACAGGGCTGAACGACAGATACAACTCGCTGTAAACAATCTATGGTTGTGGGCATCTCGTAATGGTTTTCGTTTCTCTGCGACCAAGACGACTGTCGTCCACTTCCATAAATTACGCGGAATACAGCCAGCCCCCAATATTTTAATGAACAATGTTGTTTTACCTGTCTCCAAGACCGTAAGGTTCCTGGGACTTTTATTCGATTTTAAACTAACTTGGATCCCCCACATCAAAGACCTGAAAGCGAGGTGTGTTAAAGCTTTGAATTTACTTAAAGTTGTGAGTGGTCGCTCTTGGGGTGCTGATAGGGAAACCTTGATGCGCCTCTATAGAGCCTTGGTGAGATCAAAACTTGATTACGGCAGTTTTGTATATGGTTCCGCTAGACCCTCGGCGTTAAAGATGCTCGATAGCGTCCACCATGCTGGCATTCGACTGGCTACTGGTGCTTTTCGTACAAGTCCAGTCGTCAGCATCTGTGCCGACGCCGGTGAGCCTCCTCTTTCTTACCGGCGGTCTTATCTCCTGGCATCTTACGTGTCGAAACTGTATTGCATGCCAAATAATGTTGCTTACCGCCCTGTGTTTCATCCCCCTAACCGTGTCTTGTATGAAACTAAATGGCGTAGTACAAGGCCGGTTGGGATCCGGATGCTATCGGTTTTCGACACGTGTGGGATAGTCCTGCCAAAGGCTATCCCCACATCACCAGGTCGAGTTTCTCCCTGGAAGATACGCCCTCCGAAATGCCATTTTGATCTTGCCAAGTTCCCTAAAGCGACCACCCCAAACTTTGTATATGAGAGGACCTTTAATGAGCTCCTCTCCACTCGATTTCACGGATTTGAGCGCATCTACTCTGATGGCTCTAAATCTGGAGCCTCCGTGGGATGTGCTTTTGTTGTGGAAGGATCCAATTTTAAATTTGGTTTACCTAAAGAAACCAGTGTTTTTACGGCTGAATTATATGCCATTTTTAAATCTTTGTGTTTTGTTTACCGAAGTAGTCACCGTTCTGTCCTCATCTGCACGGATTCCATGAGTGCTCTGTTGGCATTGTCCACTCTCTACTCCTGGAATCCCTCGTGCAGATGATACATGAGCAAATTTTTAAGATTGATTCATTAAGCACCCGGCTCGCCTTTTGCTGGATTCCTGGTCACGCTGGTCTTCCAGAAAATGAACTGGCGGACCAGGCAGCCAAGGAGGCAGCACGCCTGCCTCCGGAGGCGAGTCTGGGTGTCATGTTTTTAGATCTAAAGGGCTATGTTCGGCGTGGAGTCTTACGCACCTGGCACGAGCAGTGGGTCTCTACCCCTGCTCAGAACAAGCTGCGGTCCATCAGGGACGGTGTGTCGCGATGGCCCTCTTCTATACGAAAGTCTAGAAGAGAGGAGGTCATCGTGACGAGACTCCACGTCGGGCATACTTCATTGACCCATAGTTTTTTTACTGAGAGGGGATCCACCTCCAGTGTGTGAGTTTTGTGATACTCCCCTTAGTGTGCATCACATTTTGGTGGAGTGTCGTAAACTAGCCCCTATCCGTCTGGCTCTTGATTTTAAAGGTGACTTACGTTTTTTATTACGCGATAGTGCGGATGGAGTTATTTGTTTACTCCCTTTTATACGCCAGGCGGATCTTTTTAATGCCATTTGAGTCACTTTTATAAAGTGGCTCTTTTGGATATTATCTCATATTGAGATCTTTTTAACAGTTTTATTACAATTTAAAATGTTGTTTTGTCTTTTTAACGTATTATAATTTTAACATGTTGTGTCATTTTAACGTGTTATATTTTAATATGTTTGTTTTGTCTTTTTATTGGAGTGATACACTTGTGGGTTTTTTTTAGCAGGTGTATCACTTAATTTATACTAAGAGCACATTTGAGCACTCCTATGGAGTGCCTCAGATGGTGAATGTTTTATCTCTTTCCCCAATGGGGATTTTATTATGTTTTTCATATATTTCAAGGCCCTAATGACCTCGATGTGTCGATGGGTCTTTAAACCATAATAATAATAATAATAATAATATTATTATTATTAATTCTTGGTTTAGTACATAAGGTTGTTCATAGTGACACATATTTTACGTTAATTTTATTATTTGGTAAGTACAGTAGGTAAGTTTCAGCTGTGTATTATTAAGTTGATTATTGTTACTTGGCTTTGAATAGTACATAAATAGGTTTAGCCGCAAAAGTGTTAACCAAACTTGTTTTAATTTCGATACAAACTATTTTAGAGAGACTAAAATCGATCGGCCATTTCTATTACAAACCGTGAATATAAACGAGTCTTTATTGAACACAGAACAACTTACCGTATACATCAAAGTTTTATCTAATGTTCGAGAACCAGTAAGTATAGGTAGTGTTATATTAGATGCACCCAAATGTACAGAAAATAATTTTATAATTAATTTTTGTTGGTTATTCTCGGGTTTGAGGGAAGTATTACCCTTGCAGTGACGTCATCAGGCATAGCCGCTTCTTTGTTAAAGAGGGGAAGGACATCACATGACAGATTTAAATTTCCTTTAAATATTGATTGTTATCAAATCACCGCGTGCAATATATCAAAGAAAATTTCCATTTAAAAATATGTTCTCATATAGTAGGTGACCAGACTACACATGATACCTCAATTAAACATATAAATTATGATAGATCTCAGAAGCAACACTATACCCATGGGGGCCCTAACTGTATTGTTCTCATGAGATTTCCGACAAACTTGACCTGTTATTTCAAGAGGCACTAAAGCTGACTATGTCAACGCCTTCCTGAAAGTATCCTACATTCGAGTATGCTCTGATGAATCTAGGACAGCTGAGACCACGGACAATTGTGATCATTTGATGGTGAAGGTCATTTAAATAATTACAATTTGGACACCTGTAACCAAGTTTACTAATCTACTAAATTTCTGGTTTATTTTGTGACTGTATCGGCAACCTCACTGATGACCACCTCCCTCTCTGTCTACTGTAGATCTTTAAAAAGTCTAAAATATTGGGATATTTTTTATCTCAATTAATTAAAACAAAGGAAAAAATAATAATGATCCATTAATTAGTGTTAATTAATTAAATTGTTATATAAATAAATGTTCAACTTTAAATGAACTGAAACAAATATCAAACTGTAAAAAAAAAGGTGGGCGTTGGAGCAGCGCTCACCCATCGTGATTTTGACCATGGCCGTTGTTGCTCCACCTCTCCTAACATTGATGACTATCTCCCTCACTGTTTATAGTGGAAGAGAAGAAAAAATTGTGATCGTATTGTCCCTCAATCTTTATACTCTAAACTTTATTGGTCGCAACTGTGAGATACCTCTCGATATTGTTGAACTTTCCTTGTCAACCAACACGTGCGCTTGCCTGTGAGGAGATGATAACTTAAAATTTGTTTTCCTGTATATTATTACAACTTGGCAATAGAGTCCTCGCAGAGCTCAAAAAAAAGGTGTCTTTGGGTAGCCCCCAGATACTTGTCGTGGGTAAAGATATTCCTAAATGAGTCCAGATCATTTATCCCAATATATATATATATATATATATATATATATATATATATATATATATTTGCAAATTAAGCCTCTTTAGTGGTTCCAGTAGCTTATTGTAGACGTTGTTTGGAAAAGATTCTGTCGGGCCGAACTATAACCGTTTATTAGTACAGTTTTTTGTATCGTCTTACTACCATTTCGGGCTATGGGTTTTAAGGACTAGGTTATTATATTAAAGAAAGTGTACACGTATGTGCGTGGAGGGAGAGTGGAAAACAATTTAGAAGAAACTACCCTCAGTACATTCGACCAAGATTTTAACCTCGATCTCCATGTGTTCAGCAGTCTAGCTTACAACAAGAGTAGCGCGTTAAACCACGTGCCAACCGAAGCGAATAAAAGTCCAGTTGACTTACACTCGCGTCAGAAATAACGCTCTTGTATAGTCACAGTAGGATCAACCCATTTAGATACGTGAATTAAGATAACCATTTGAAATGATGAACTATTCACCTAAATCATTGTTTGTCTTACATTTATTTGTGACAAGTAAACATAATTTATTGATTTTTTATTTGATAATATATTTAATTACATATGGTCAATGACATTTTAATTTTTATTTAATAACTATAATAATATATTGTGTGAACGGAAACATTGGGAGCTTCACTACGATGCTAATAAGTTATTTTATTTGAAAAATAGCATTTCTTATTTTTTTTTATATCTGTTTCTTAGTTTGGTAAGGATGGATACACATTGAAAATTACATTAAAACAAATCAAAAGCATATTTCCTTAAAGCAAAACTTTTTGCTTTAAACGGTTTTGTATTGACTCAAAACATGTTTTCATCTCTCCTTGCTGCAGACCTCTTGCTGAAGACCAATAGAGCACAGCAAAACAAAGCATTGGAGGGAATGGAGACTGCAGTGTTCCAGTAGTGGTACAATGTCTTACAAGAACGTTGCTGTGGTTATGTGGAATTGGTTGTTAGACTTTGAACAACATCCTGAGATAAGTTGTTGGATGAAACCATTTCAATTGCTATTTCATGCCAAAGTATGCCCAATATATATCTTTGGCTGCTGTGTAATCATACATAAAGGTTCCAGCTTGCATTAACACTACCAGCTTATCAGCGTCTAGATCCATGACAATCGATTGCAATACTGGTCGTGCACGTGCTGTGACCGAGATTGATGGGATGGTTGGCGCATGCGCAGGCATGAATGTTTGTGTTTCTGTTTCAGATTTGACTAATTGCATTTTTTTATGCTAATTGATAATTTTACTGTTTGAATGATGCCAAAACAATTTGCTTTAACTCTCTTTTGATTTTGAATAACTTGTGTGTGGCAGTCCCATTTGAATACATTGAATTAATGGTTTTGCGGCATAATAAATCAAAAACGCTTTTACTTGTTTTTGCTGTTCTTTTTTGTGTGCACCCAGCCTAAAGGCCAATTAACACAGAACGCTAAGCTAAGATTTGCTCTGCTAACTCTTTAGAAAAATAGCGGACTATGTATTTAAATGTTGGTTCACACAGAAAGCTAAGCTATGCCTTGTTACGCCGGGCTAGGTTTTCTCCGTTTGCTATACGGGTAATTTTCCCATCTCCCATATTGAGTTACCTTACGTTGCGCATTCGCATAAAGCAACTTCGGCTCCGTGTTGAACAGACACAATGCTGGTTTGGTGAAAATAACTTAAGTGTTGAAGTTTTGTTTTCAGTTTGTTCGCGTGTATTTAAGTAATATTATATGTAGGTATTATATTAAACAGCTGCTAACATCAGTATCTTTTGTACCTAAGTAATTTCATTTGAACTTAAACAAGAAATTTTGGAGAACACCATCATAGCTAAATTTCACTGGAGCAGCCCAGAAAAAAACAACACTTAATTCGGGAGTGAAAAGAGGGAACATTGCTTAGCTTAGCAATGAGTGTGAAACCAAATTAACAAAAGTCTTAGCAGAGGACAGCACAGCATAGCTTAGCTTAGCATTCTGTGTGTATCGGCCTTAAGTGATTCGATAAAAGCTGGACGGGAATGAAAATATGATAGCAAGAAGTCTTAAAGCAACACAAGTCAAATTTTTCTGGGTAGATGATTGCTCCCTTGCAAAGTTTTACACCTGAATAAATATAGATTTTGTACTAATTATCTTACTTTTTGTATTAATTAACTAGCTGCAAGCACTAATTAAATATTCCACGAAGTTAAGCGTAGACAACTATAAATTATAGAAGTGTGTTGTTAATTTTAAAATAATATTTTAACTGTATTCTTGACTTAGTTTTAATATACACAAATTAAATAATTGATTATAGTCCTAGACTATAAATAATTTTATTATTATTATTATTATATTTATTATTATTATTATTATTATCATTATTATTATTATTAGCACCGCGTCTTACTACCCATTCGGGTTACACGCACTTACGCTAATCATATCTTGCATAGTGTAACATACGTAATGTCCCCTAAGACGTATATGCTTCGTACTGTACATGTCCATGGAATAATAATGCTATAGTCTAGCTTTAGCTTTAAAAAAAGAGTGATTAATATATATATTTATATATTTATATATATATATATATATATATTTCTCAGATACTTACAAAGTAAATATATAAACTGGCATGAATATCACTGTGGACAGTGGTGATTTTGTGCTGTCAGAGTATATATAAAGCAAGCATATATACAATATTTTAATTTTCAAGTGAGAAATTAAATAAATTGTACTTCTCATTCGTACAAATTTTACTTAGAATAGTACGAAACTATTTTATTTTAATCCATTGACTACCCTTGAATCAAATTTTTAGGAAAAAAACCCTAGAATATAAGTTTATTTAGCAATTAAACACGTGCCCAAAATTCAAATTATGAACAAAATTGCTACAGCCATTTTCTAACAATTTCAAACTGTCCTCAGTTTACTGCCCTTATATTATTTTTCTTCTAAAATGACTACTCAAATAGTGTTATTAATATGTATGATTATTGCAAAATATAAATTTTGAACAAAATTTGTAGACCTATAGCTAATTTTGAAATATTTTGGATGTTTAAAATATCCGTAAGCTACTATTAAGTTTAAATCAAGTTTTAAAATCACAATCTATTCTCGAGGTATGAGCATAAATATCAATTATTTCAGCTGTAGCATACATATAGCATAATTATTTATAAATATATATTAATATACATTAACATATTAGTATATATTAATATATACATATATTTAGGGTCAATATACCTAAAGACATAATTGTGAAACTCACATATGTGAATTCGGGGCCATATTAAAATCTTAATGTCGAAATGTTCACGATTCCATGACTGCCTTACATGAGAAAGAAGTTAGTCCATACACAATTACAAAGGAACCCCTTTATAACACATTCTCTTATAGTGTTTTTCACCTGTAGGTCTATAAGCTATACCAAATAACACTTGTATCTACTTGTTTGATACTTCCAGTTAAATAAAATTAAAATAGTTTACATATGAAGATCAGTTTAAAATATTTGCATTTTATTTTATGTGTGAATGGTAAAAATGGAACTCATATAAAATTCATAATCTAATCAACACTCACAATTATTTGAATATTTGAACCAAATTTCTAAGTTTAAATGAAAGTAGGAGGCTTTCGTCCTGAGGGCAGCCGATTGCCTTAAAATCCATGCCACTCTTCTCATATTTAAAAGTAATATATATTCAACTAATCTTGTTAGTAAAACAAAGTAATCAAAATAGAGATTTGTTATTTTCATTTCATTAAAGATACATTTTTTATAAATAGAGTAGCAAACCTAAATTTCAAAAAACAAAAAATCTAGTTGTGATAGTTGATATCGGTCTGACACATGAAAAATAGTAATAAAGCTCAAGCTCTGAACAACACTATCACAGTACACATATTTAATTCACATATTAATAAGTGAAGAACAAAACTTACAATAGAGTTGTATAAAATTAGTGAAGCCAACATTTCAGGTTTTTAACATTTTATATAATATTCCATATAGACATTGATGGGAAAATTTTCCCAAGCTTAAAACGGTTAGACAAAGGTTAAACCAATGAAAATAAAAATAAAGAAAAAAAGTTTACCGACCACACACCAGCCCTCCTCCATCCCACCCAATAATGTCACAAACCTTTCATGTACTAAACTTCATGAACTCAATCCTTCTTTCCCAATATCCCTTTTCAAATGAAACCTCTCCACCCCAATTAGTTCAAGTTAAAGCCTATTAGAAGTAACCCCTCCCTCCTATAACCATTTCTTCTACGAGCCACATTCAATATAAATCGTTATACTTCACAGATATCAGACTCCACCGACAATCACGCACAGAGCTACAGATAGTTTATTCCGAAAATTGAAAAATGACACCTGGACACATAAATCGAACCCGGGACTTTTGATTTAATACACGGGGTTCAATTCCCGTGTCCAGGTGTAATTTTTCTATTTTCAGAATAAGATATCTAGATGGAGTAAATCCTCACTAAAAGCATATATACTCGGCTTTTGCTATTTTATTCTCCGGCTAGTTTAGCTAAAAGCTAAATTTCCCTAAGGAAAATGTATATTTTCATGATTATATGAATAATTAATATGAATTTTAATACACAGGATGTATGGAGAGTAAACGCCCAAAATGTAAATATAGTTTGTTTGGACCAAAAGTAATACAAAATCCCTACAGACTTACATTCGGCAAACTATGCTAATAACATTAAGTTGTGTCCAAAGTTTCGGCGTACAGTTCCGGGCGAGCAAAGCTCTGCAAGCATTCGTGTACAACAAGTTGCGTAGGAGCTAGGCGTGCGGCACTACACACCTCAACATCTTGGAGCACGGCAGCAGAACATACCACATTTAATAGTAAACATCACACCAGTACATCTAGAAATGGGAATACGTTCTGATGGTCATCATTAACGGTATTACATCATAGAAAGTGCTTGCCATTATTACATTCGCTGAGATGCGCTCTTAACTCCAATGCAACTTGTTGTACACGCATGCTTGCACAGCTTTGCTCTTTCAGTGCTATACGCCGAAAAGGTAGGACACTACTTAATGGTGATAGTATAGTTTGCACAATTTATAGGGATTTTGTATTACTTTTGTTTCAAACAAACTATATGTGCATTTTGGTCGTTTATTTTACGAAAATCCTGTGTAATGGAAACACCAGTGCGCAAATTTATTCTAAACCAAATCTAGATTAAAGTAGAATTATACATTTTTGAAGGGCTCCATCATTCAAGTTAACAAAATATAAATATATTGTGTTTAAGAAAAATTGCTAAAAATATAAATATACAATCCTTTTTTTTTTTTTGTACGCGGCGTCATATTACCAATCCTGGCTATCGACGTTTATTTACGCCAGGGTTAATAATACAGATAGTATAATTTAGAGGAAATATACTTAGACTTTAGTTGGAGGAAATGGTGAATCGATTTATAAAAAAGCATCCCTAATACACTTGTCCATGATTCTAACCTCTAGCTCCTTGATACTATCAATCCAGCTCCAGCACAATGTGCGCCTGACACATCAAACCATGTGACCACCAGTGTAGGTCTGATGTAGTATAGTGCTACACTAAGTATCCCAATAGAAGATGCAATTAAAAACAAACCTTTTTGAAGGAATTCACCAAGATTGGGGTTAATCTGCAACCAGTTCTTCTTTATTGTTTCATAAACAAATGTGCGTGCTATCCACACGATTATTACAATAGTTTAACTTTACTACCATAGGTAAATACATACAATATAGGGCTACAAATGTTTAGTAAAAATCAATCATCAATATTTATCTACAAAATTAAGAATATCTGCTTTTTCAAATGCTTTTTACTACTTTTTAATTTGATGCAGTTTTACGAGCACCTTTGTTGATCTACGTAAACACATTAAGAACATAAAAAAAAGTTATTTATCCAACCCTAATATTCGAGGTACCACTTGAAATTAAACCCAATTACCTCTAGTTAATATTTTATATTGATTTAGAAAAGAATTTTCGCGGTAAAATGCTCGTACAATTGTTACTGTGTATTGGGAAACAGTCTCTTTATAGTATACTTTTACAATAATGCCTTTTTAAAAACAAATGTGTGTGAAGTACACAGCAGTAGTAATAGTAGAAGTAGAAATAGGTGACAGTCCAATTTAGATAAGACTAACAGAAGTATCCAGCGCTGCCCGGGGTAACCGAGAAATTTATCGCGTGGCTACACCAGGTAACGCTTTGCTTTGTTTCAAACAAAAAGAAAAAACTCTTAATTATATTGATTCCGACCCGGTTTTTAGTTAATTAAAAAAATAGTTAAAATTGTAAAATTCTGACTTCAAGGTGCACACGTTTGTACACATGAACAAGTAATTTTTAAATTTCAGACCTCTGCATGCGGTAGCGCACAATGGTCATGACAGACAGACTGACAAATTATTTGCTTTATTAATTTAAATAGAAGTGATTGTTTTGACATATGTATAAGTCACTAAAATAATGTAGCCTTATATTTATTTGAAGTTCAACTCATGGGATCTACAACTGTCACTGTTCATAGATAGCACCAATAACTATTGAACAAATATATTAAAATGATATACCTTAAACAAGTTTATATTTTTTAGAAGTTCTCTCTATACCAGAATCCTACTATATCTACACCCATTTCATATAAAGAGATTTTTCTAGCACCCTTTAATACCATGGCTTCCTAGAAGAGCAAGAGAGAGAACATAAAACACGGCTTGGAAATCAATAAATGTCCAAATTTAATAAAACAAGGTGATCGAAAGAAGAACTTCCATGAGTAACAACCACTAAATTTTTAACAGGTTTCAGCAGTAGGATCTAGAAAGGTATGCAATTTTAAACTGTGTGTACACCAATGATGTATGCGTCCTAGTCAGAACTTCAAGAGTATATCCTTCTTCTGGCGGTAAATTGTGGAGAGCATGAAATATTGAACACATTTGTCTACGGTCTATCAGAAAGTATCCCTCGGCAACGCCTAGAAAAGGAAAATACACATCTTTCCATATAGATGAGCCGTGTATATAGGCGAGATTTAAAGGTCAGCCTATTCTCTTATTCACTCTAAATGTCTTGTTATTCGTGTACCTGGATCTTGGTTGACTACCAAGCTGTACTGTACTATCCTTAAAGGAACATTAATCAAGAACCCGACTCAACCCAAAGATAACACCTGACTTAGATTTGTAATACAGCTTTAGCCAGGCATCGTATCGTGGTGTGGTTTTCTGTGGTATTCACCAAAAAAAAAAGTGTAATTTAGATCAATGAACCCAATTGGCTATTTTTTTAATAAAAAAAAACAGTTTTGTTTTAACACTGCTTCTTGCTACCCGTTTAGGTTATAATCTTATATGCTAACTACGCCGTTTTAGAGATAAGAGGGGTTATATTTATAGAAAGAGTGCCCTCATTTTTGTGGAGGTATGGTAGAAAACCACCCTCAGTACACACAACCGAGACTCAAACCACGATTTCCCCATCATCAGCAGTCTAATCTAATCCAAGAATAGCTCGTTAGACCATGCAGCCACCAAAGCGGGTGAGAAATAATTATTTTAAAATTTAAACCAAATTATACCGATATTTTCCTGTTGATGACGGGGAGATCGGGGCTCGAATCCCTGTTGGGTCTTCTGAGGGTGGGTTATTCTAAATGTATTACCACTCTCCTTCCACGCAAATGAGAGTGTTATAACTTTAACATGCTTTCTTGCTCATCCCTACCTCATTAGAGTAGTTTATAATATATACGTATAACCTGAACAGGTTGTAAAACGCGAAAACATACGTTCGCGTTCATAATTATATTTATCGACATAATGTTTTATGTTTTATTTATTAGACCATAGTTGACCAAAAATAGCGATATTATGTGTTAACTTTACCATTTTTGACTTTTTCTCCATCTTTATGTCCGGATATTTGTTCCACGATAGGTTTCAAATGGGCGAACCAATTTTAGCGAAGTGAAGTGGGGACATTCTCTGAACCTAGGCCCAAGAACATATTACATGGGTTTGTTTGTACAGTTTTACGCTTCAATATGGTGGCCACTCAAAAATATATAGGCTGTTTGATCAATGATGTAGACTAGTTTTAACTAAATTTGGCAGGGGTATTTTTTAAATATATTTCGAACGATGTATGCACATAGTTTACAATTTGTCAATCCGTTTCAATATTGAATTTAACATTATAAGCATTCTATTGATTACCGAGGGCCACATTTAAAAAAAGAAAATTGAAATCTATTGCGAGACTAACATCTTAAACCGTGATCTACGAATACTATTGAAAATATTATTCACTTGTTTTCTATGTAACCTGATCAACAAGGGCAAATACCAACATCAAATCCAAGAAGTAATTATAGGAGATATTTAAAATTTAAATACAAAAATAAATATAAGGACTGTAATAACGATAATAGCATTTAGGGAGCGACTTATACTGTCCACATAACTATTAGTTTAATACAATTTACATTTTGGAATAATTATTTGCCAATTTAAAAAAAATTAAAATATGATTAAATGATCTCGTTGGAATTCCATGGGCTTTTAAAGTAGAATACAGAAAACTCTCCACTATGGGACATATGGTTCGAGCTGTATTATCTAAATTGGGTGCTATTTATAGGGCGAGATAGGCTCTTAATACAGTCTCTGATTGAACATATAAGTGCATGTTCGGTGGACGATAGAAACATATCGCACCCCTGAGAGAAGAGTGCCACTAGCAAAAAATAAAATAAGTTTATTTGGTTACTTTCTTTCTATTGTAAAGTGTATTACATAATCTGTGTACAAACAGTTAAGTTCCAATGGTTTTGTATTTCTCTTTTGCTGCTGGAGGAGATACAGTAGCCCCATGGCTTCTTTGGTGCTGACTGACAGTTCACAGCTCACAGCTGATGGCATTGAAAAGTTACCAGACCAAATTATGTATCCCTACGCCGAGCCAAATGATCTTCAAAAACATGTGTTTAGCAGCTGTCACTTCTGACAGTCAAACTTTAGGTATATACCTAAATGTTGACTGTCAGAAGTCAGCTGTGAGCTGTCAGTCAGCACCAAAGAAGCCATGGGGCTACTGTAGCTATGGGCTAACCCTGACCTGGGTAGCCTAAATTTGAATCACGTTCTTTCAATTGGTCTTGTGGGGGTGTTTTTACAAGCTATATTTCCTTGTCCTCTCTTTAAGTGAATGTTGGGGTATTTTTTTTTTAATGCAAACTCATCATTAAGTGCTCTTAGGTGATGTGTATAGTGTGACATTTATAGCTAGGTATTTTATAAAAATATAATAAATGTTCAGATGTATACATATAAAATAGGCTTGAATATTAATTAGATAAGAACAAAATCTCCACTTTGTTTGGAATTAAAAACATGTATAAACTTATTATTGTTTACCTGTTACTATATATTAATTATTTTATTGCTATAGTTTGTCCCGCGCATTATATTCCTCGTTAGGAATAACCACATTTTAATTATTATAATATTGTTCCTGTCTACCTCGGTGGCCTTGGGACCCTCAGGACCCGATTATCGTGGGTTCAAGCCCAGCTGGAGTGGATGGATTTGTATTTAGCTAAACAAAATTTGTAGAAAAACCCCCTTTGGAGGGGAAATGAATTCATCGGTCTCCTGTCTGGTGTGGCATATAGAAGAACCCCGGGATGTAAGTGATAATACCTTTCCCGGCAAAATCGAAAGGCCCTTCCACTCTCGTTTATAGAAATTCTCGTGTACTGATATAATCAGTATTTCAGGAAGTACACGTGCACGTTAAGTACCTTAAATAAATAAATAATATTGTTCCTTATCCTTCCTTCGGGTGAGTGTTGGTAAGCTTGTAAAAAATTCAAACTCACAATTAGTGATATCAGGCGAAGAAAGGCTAAATTCAGAAGAAATATACCCACACGTACGTGGAAGGAGAGGGTGTAGTCTTTCTGAAGACACGACTTTCAGTACACCTGGTCGGGATTCGAAACCCAACATTCCCGTCCCTGGCCAATCGACGTTTTTGACGTTCATCTCACGTTACCATTGACATGGGCAATTTTTTTTATCTTAATGAACTTACCTTTGTAAACCCTCCCTTAAGGTACTAAATCTCCTCTCAAAATTATCAAGTCCAAACCTCTTATCTCAACCAAGATAATGGATGAATTATAGAGTATTCCTATGCAACACAATGCCGTTATTAGAGATATGCCAGCTCCCGTAAAGATAATAACGGCTGAAATTAGATAAGGCGGGTGTGAAGTATTGAGTGAACACGGGGTAAGTGTGTGTAGGTTTAGACACTTGAAGGTTTCGATATTACTTCTTGCAGTAAATAGTCAGTTTTGTTTATCTTTCAGTCGTGTTGAACTCCCTTTTTTACAATGACGATACTCTGTATTGTTACAAATAAATTAATTTAATAAAAATAAACGTAATTATAAAACTATATGGTGTATAATCTAAAATACAGAGAATAACAAGACTCAAGCACTAAATACTATGCAACATAGATTCAAGCTAGCGAGTAAATAACCACGTCAGTGAGAACGTTGAACAGGGCGTTAAATTATAATGGTATTATTTGATGGTGACATAGAGGTCAGGGTTTTAATTAAGTTAATTAATTTTAGGGTTAGTTAAAATATTATATTGTTTAATATCCATTTCTGGTCAAATATAGTGTTTAAAATGCACTATACAGGTTGAATCACTTGAGGCTGAACACGAATATTTTAATTAACTCATGATTGTAAAGTCACGTTTGGATAATGTAAAACATACCTTGGCCCTTGAAAAGTAGGCTTGTCATGAAATAGATAACCGTTCCGTTCATGTTTCACACTCATCTTATATTTCACATAGTAAGTGTTTTATTTCCGAGAGACACATCCTGTATATTCTGGTATGGGCTAGATGATGTTGTTCGGTTCATCTATCTGTCTCAGTCTCACTTATGATTCGGATAATTATGAAAGTAGTAGAGGTTTGAACGATACCGGTAATAACACTCCATATACAGACAGCTAGTACCTGTGATGAATGGAGTGAAGGCGTTGCTTTTTATTATCTGTTGGTGAATGCATTTTGGTGGGCTTAACAAACTGGTGTGCAACAGTACCTTGTGGTTCAGTGAGGAAAGCAACAGGAAACAAAATCACACCTAATTTCTATAACTTCAGTGCTACTTAGGTTTAACAAATGACGGTGGAACTGTTGAGGACACTACCGACCTTCGGGTCGAGTACTAATGATACATTTAAACCATACTATCTTGTAATTCGGTACTACAAATCATTGTTCACTAATTTTTATAAGTGTGACCAAATATTTTTTGTTTATATTATACCCATAAACTAAATAAAACTGGTTTCATTATTTTAACTTATTATTCACATAAGGGACAATATAAATATATCCATACATACATAATCACGCTGTTCCCTTACGGAGTAGGCAATAAACTATACCCATAGCTCAAAAAACCACAACTCAATTCTTCCATATTCACTAACTTTCTCTACACTTCCCTCTCCAAGCATATTCCCTCTTCAACATCCATACACCGAGTCAACATGCACTTTTATTCTTAAAACTGAATGTTTTTCTTTTTCACATATTCGTCTAAAAGATGTATTCACATGGTCTAACTATTCCTTTTGATCCACACACTTTTCCATCAAATATTTGCTTCGTCACTAGAGCCACACTCATCCTCTCAACATGCCCAAATCAATGTAATTCACATTTAGATATTGGATTTCCTTTCAAACTGCACTCCTTCAGCACCTATTCAATGACTCTTTCCATACGAATTTTTCCACATGCATTTATTAGAAATCTCATTCCAATCTCATTCATCTTTCTCTTGTGTTTATCTTGAGAATCCCGCGCTTCATATCTATTAAAAAATGCTGGCTTAAACCAAGGCCTGAGATATACGGGTCTGGTTACTCTTTAGTTTCAGTGATAAGGCATTGAAATCAAAAAGCGCTCGTATCTTAGGATAATAGCACGCACACAATTCAAATATTATAGAAAAGTTTGAACCACAAACTTTGAATTAATTCTTTTAAATTGTATGGGGACTAGAGAAAATAAATAATAACTTAAAAAGAATTTTATTTTTAATAAGCATGCCAACTACAATAATTGCTTGCAAATGCGTATAAAAACATTGGTAATGTGAAATATATTTTCTCTTTACAAAATTAAATCTGTACACTGGAGTAAGGGGTGACGGGTATCTAAACACATTGAATCATCTTTAAATTGTAAGGATATTATTATAAATAAAATATATTAGAGCAGTAATTTCCGACCTTTCGCATGATTTGACCCAAATTTTTGTCCTTTGGACCATCACGACATCTTTATCACCTACAAGCACTAAAATCTTAGTGTTCAACTATTTTTTCACTATACCCATTGCTTTCTGAATTTAATTGCAGTGGTCAGGTAGGCAGACTTGGAGGGAGAAGTGAAGAATATTTAGGAAATGTCACCCACTGTACACCCGGCCAAAATTTGAATCCCGTTCTCCCCGTCCCAAAAAAACAAACAAATGAGTGTGACGTTAAGCCCACCTACCCACCGATACTTGTTTTAATTACTATAAATTGCTTATTAAATAATTATAGTCTGGGGCCAAACCACTCTAACTCAAAATCTCAGTATATACAATATATTTTGATGATTCCTATATAGAAAAAGGGTGCTGAAACTGAATGTCAGGTATATGGTTCAAACCCTTGAGCGCTTTTAAATATGACATCATCAACATGGAGGTCCTATAATTCATATCTGTTGTTAGGGTGTTGATTAGTTTACACTAAATATGTCCATGGTTGGTATCAAATGAAAGCTCTAAACATCTGGATTTCATCTAAATGAGTGTAATATGCCTTATGGAGTCATCGAAATGAATATTTACTGTTTTAACATTTACAATTTTCATAATATTACACCGTTAATTTAAACAAAAATGATATTCAGAAAAATATTTACAATGAGAATGAGATTATATCTTGATCACGTCAGAGGCATCATCCTCATCATCTTCACTGTCAATCGTTGAGTTTTTCTTCGCACATCAATTTAAACACTCTTCATTTTCAGAGCATTGGCAAAACCCTGTGCTTGAAAGATTAACAGTTGCACATTTACACCGGGTAAGACACATCCTATCTGCAGTATAATTACAGATAATCATATTTAAAAGATTATTTGGTGCTACTTCTTTTCCTGGTGGCAACGGTGTTGCAATAAGTGATTTCGAAGAATCGTCTTTAGTCCAACCACAATGTGTTAGGTCCAAATAATAAGGATACTTTATAAAAGCTTCCTTCCAAACACTTGCCTGGTAGTGTGTGCGTTTAACATTTACTTGAAACGCTTCAACAGTTGGGGGGAGAATCTTATATTTGGGCATGGATGACACATTCCTAACAGATATTTTCTCCTTCCAGACTTCGAACCGAGCTTGTGTCATGCAAGTACTGTTCTTTATACCATAACACATACCTATAAATCGTGTTGCTTCAAGAATAATTTCGTCTATATAAGCATTTTCGTCACCTAGATTATTTAATTTATGTACAGATTTAAGTAACTTAAAAACATTAAGCTTTCCTTTCCAGATAATACTGCAATTGCATCACAACCATATAGAGCGTGTGCTGCCAATAATTGATTAACAATACCAAAAGGTTTTGCTTTGATGTCTATATATGTTTTATGTACTTGTATAGCTTCCGTTATAAAGACACATATTAGCTTATTAAGTGCATAGTGGTACATTAATAGCAGAAATACATCTGTGTCATCCGAAACTACTGTAACTGTAAATTCACCCCCTTCTCCATGGCTGTCATCATTGCCTGTGAAGTGAGAATCACATCCACCTCTTCATGATGAGTCTCAACATCTTCTAATTGAGATACTACACACTTGTATACTTGAGTTGGTATTGGATTGGATGATGTTATGACCAGCGTATTTCTTGTAGGATGAAGACTTGCAGCTTTGTCTACTAGGTGGTTGCATATAATGTCAATAAGCTGTTTTTATTAGATGTTACAGTCAAAACTAACTGTTGTGCGGGTAAAGGTATGTCCAATGTAAGTATGTGATGACGTTATAATAATTACCCCTTAATATAGGTGTTCCACTTTTGGAACTGAAATCGAAGTATCGGTCAAACACTAAATATATATCGCCATCTTCAAGTATCTTCCATATGTAGGCTTTGAATCCATTCAGTTATGATCCAATATTTCCGTGTTTTGGCCATAGGATTTTCTACATTATTGCACAACCATCGATGAATATTGCATTACTAGTATTTCCTCCACTAACTTTAAGTCTGGCAGATGATTATAATTTCAATGTAGATTTTGTTTTTGGGATTCGAGTATCACCATTTTGATTGAATAGAGATTGTAGTTCAAATCTCATGATATCTTCCTCGCTCATGTCACGTGTCATCCGCATTATCATAGCACGTGAGTAAATCAATTCAGTGTCTATACTTTTACGCCACCGATCTTGATGTGTTTTGAAATTATCTTTTATGGTGTATACTGTTATCAGTATTTTCTCTCCGAAGCCAGATGATTAATGCGTTTCATACAACTTTGTTTACTCTATACCCAATTGAATTCAAGAATCCACGTTTACATTTGATAACGCTGTCATCCAAGATCCAATATTGACAAGGGTATGTTTTTTCATTTTATTTACTCAGAGGGTTAATGCACATTTCGAATTTTTCTCGGATCTTCACTCTGTCCAGCATGTCGTGGTGAATTATTGATGACGTTTCTTCTTTATGCTCCAAAATTGCTTTGCTTTGGCCACTTTCTCTTATATTGTCCAAATCGTTGACTAGGCGGCTTGAAATATGTAAAATAAGGTTTTGTGTTATTCCTATTAATCCTCCATGACCATACTTCATGAAAGTAGATTCTATATACATATCAGACCATAAGGCAAAAAATATACCTGGTTGATGCCTCATTACATGTTCTCATTTCATAAACTGTTCCAGAACCTCCTTTGGCAACCTCTCCATTGATGTTATATAATAGCTTCCATATCTGGAATAATTAACAAGGTTTCAGGCGAGAAATTATGGTATCATTTCTCTTGTAGCATGTAGGTGCAGAACTCAATCTCCTTCTCTTTCAGCTCGTACAAAACGCATGGCTATAATAACAGGTTTGACATGGTTGTCAACTAATAATCTGGCAGTTCTGCTGATTTTCCCTCTTTCATTAATAGCCATTAGAAATGTTTCATAGTTAGTCCATTTTTTTTAGTATTGGTCTAAGAACTTTTTCTGTCACCAAAAGTAGTGCACAGAGGTTTTGCGGAAATTTCTTCCCAGTCAACATCTTAGAAACACCTCCAAAGGCTGTGTTCATCAGCTCTTCAAGTCCACTACCAGACATTGGTGTGCCAATAGCTCCAATGAAGTTCATGAGCATATACATGCCACCTAATCTTCGTAATACATCAGAAAACATTTCAGGCTGAGACCATATGACATTCAATGCATACCTGTAAAGTTGTTGGTCTACTGTAAAAATGGTGTAATTCTGACCACTTTCTTTGGTTAAACGTCGAGCTTCAACCAAAGCTGTCATGATGGTGGCGGGTTCAGCTGGTGTCATATCGATTAATGGAATGTATATAGCTTTTGTAGCTGGATAAATAGAGCTCTTTCTCTTTCAAGGTTTGTATTGAAACCCCCAAATTCCGGACTATCTGGAACATTTGCGATGCTATACAAACGTTCATAGTCTGCTTTATGTGAAGATTTAAGAGAAACAGCAGCCTGAGCCAGAACTCTCATAGGTATAACTGTCTTAAGACAGTGTTTATCTGGTAATGCTGGTTTCTTTGGACCAATGGAAGTTTGTACAGTTACATTGAAGTCGGTATATTTCATATCACACATAAGGAGACGTGGTATTTTCTCAGTCATCGACAGCGTCCTTGTTGTCATTTGAGGCTGAGTCACTATCAAATCAAGGAAGTATGTTGATACAAGCTCATTTTGTAACGATATATTTGCATCAAATTTGTCTGCTGTGGTTTGCACTAGTCCTAAAAAAACTATCAGTAAATGGTTCCAATGATCTATCTATAAGAGTTTGGGATGTTGCAGATTCTTTGAAGTGAGAACATTCTTTATATGAACAACATATTCTATAATCATATAGATGCTCAATAATTGCTTTTTCTTTAGATAAACAGCAATAGCTACTTGTAAAGTGGTAATTCTGTGCTGTATTTGACTTGTTACCATATTTCCAATCATAATGGAAGGCAATGAGGCTGTGAATTATTCTTAAGTAGTTTCAGCATAGAGGATATAAAGGTGTTGTACTGATCTCTGATGATGCTACATCAAGGTACAAACGAGCTTTATACTCCTTTTTGTTAATTTGTAAACCTTTTGTTTCTTTCTAAATAATTTGCCCCAATGTTTTAATATAATATTTATCTTCGTTAGCCTCTTAAAGATTTAGTAACTGAACAACGATTTTACGAATCATGAGTAGATTGGCATATACGTTGCACGAAATAGATAGTATTTAATCATGAAATGCAGATTGTATTTTCAGCATCAATTGAGAACGACTTACTAGAACCCCACCAAAACCATTAAAAGTATTCTCGAGTTCAATAGATGATCAATTTTTTTTTCTCTTTTTTCTGCGAGTGTAGAAATAAGTTTATTGTAAGCTGTGTCCATATGAGTATCTATTGAGCTGATATTTTGCTAGGCATAGTTTATATTTCGTGGACTTGTAAACTTTGACATACAATCCTTATGATATCTTCCATCAGCCACATGAGGATCTGAAACAGCTCCTTGCAAACGAAGAATAACTTCCTGCGACCATTCAACATTGCGCTCATGACTTTTTTCCGTGATTAAATCTTTGAATGTTTTTGTACGTGATGGGTCAGTAAGACCTTTTGTACGACATAAGAAAGCTGGCCACCATCTTTGTGAATTATTGACGTCCTTGGTAACAATGCAATTCTTTCCACAGAATAAACAGTAATTTCCAAAGTTAAATTTTCCTACACTGCTTCTGCAAAGGCGTTTAGCAGGAGGCGCTTCACCGGAACTGACTGTGTGACTGTGATGTGACTTCTTTTTAACAATCTTGATGTTACTTTTACATGTGTAGACAGACACACATTCGTTTTGTGAAATTTCATGGTCAGATTCTTGTCGTGAAGGATTTACTTTTCCAATTCTATATGCAGGTCATCACTTCATTTCTTACTTAATTTTATGGTCATTTGAGTACGGACTTCAGAAGGATTAACCAAATGCACGTTTGTAATATAAAACTTAAACAGACAAATTTTTTTTTTCTTCCATTGTGCTGTCCAGCTACCATTCACTTACGGAATTATAAATAGTCGTAAGTTCAACACCCGAAGGAAGTTGGTATTCTCTAATGACATCTAAGAACAATAAGAATTTAATTGAATATAATCATTTATATTAATAAAATACATATTTATATAAATAAACCTGAAATCACAAAAAAAAAAAAACTAACAAGAATATAATTTTGTTTACATTAACGGCGTAATATTTTGAAGATTGTAAATGTTAAAGCACTAAATATCCATTTCAATGACGTTATAAGGCATGCAACCCTCATTTATATGAAATTCAGATGTCTAGACCCTTCATTTAACACTAAACATATTTAGTGTAAGATGATCAATATTCTAACAACATATATGCATTATATAGGACCACCATGTTGATGTCGTTATATTTAAAATAATCAAGGGTTTGAACCATATACCCATCATATTCGGTTTCAGCACCCTTTTTCCGTATAGGAACCATCAACATTTATTGTATATACCAAAATTTTGGGTTAAGGTGTAAAAGCTCCATTGGGCCCCAGACGTTGAATATACGCATGTGACTTAAGATATTGATAAAGATAATCATTCACCACAGTGGGTATTTTGGATGGTCTGGTATGGTATTAACGCGAACCACCCAAATATTTGGCTGCTACAATCAGCTAAGTCAGAGTTGTGTAACCAAAAGGGACACAAGCAGTTTTCATAATTTTAAAAACTTAAATTTCTATTAACTCGGATTGTGCACCATACTCTAGACATTGATATGATATAGATATTGAGTAAAACTCACTTTTAATCCCCCCCCCCCCCCCCCACACACACGCAAAATGTACCGAGCTAAATTTGAACAAAAAATATATGTTTGCGTAGCCAAGCAAATTTAAATGCTTTAAAAATTTTGAGCAACCAACTATTAAAATTTATAATATATATTTTACTAACGCTCCTCTTCACGTAATCTTAATTATTTTCTCTCCTCCCCATATCGCCTTCTATTGATCCTATTATTTTTCCATAATTGCTTAATTATTTACATTTAGGTTGTGTATATTTTATTAGTCAGTGACTATACTGTCAGTAGTTTGCTTCTGCATACGTGCATCTAATAGCTGGTCATGAACATTCAGTATGTTTGTTTCCATCCCTCGCAATATTTCAAGGTCAAACCTCACAGGTTAGGTGCGAGAGGGATAACAAGATATTTCACTAGCCTACTTGAGGGCTTTTATCTTATTTTCATAAAATAGTTCTTGATTTTGCTCGCTAGATCTCAGCAGCTCTCGGTAACATATGCAAATCAAAGCAAGGTAATGGGTTGGTTTGCTTATTTTTTCTGAACTGTTAACTCCGGGTTCTTACTAAGATTGGACGTGTCAAAGTAAGCGTGGACCACTATGGCAATTTCTGTATTAATTAATTTGTTAAAATACAATATATTAAATGTACTATAAATTAACAATGTTTAACTTACAAACCTAAGTCCATTGTTACATATAAATTTCGTATCGCGACAATAATAATTAGTCCATATATCAAAATATACGTATATAAAACTCGTATCGCGACAACCTAAAACAATCAAATGAGAACGCAATAGTTTAAACTTCCTTACAATATTTGAATTGCGCGCGTGCTAATACACCTAGATACTAACACTTTTTAGCCTCAATGTCTGATAACTGGAACTAGAACTTTTAAATGCTGTGAGTAAGAAGTGTCATAGGGGTGGTGTCAACACATTTTTATGTACTGCCATCCTAGCTTCTTTCGATGTTATTTCATTTTTTGTAATAGTCCACTTACATCAAATACTCTCCGAGATACATTCACCCATCTGTCGATTTCACCATCCATCCTTCCATTTTTACAAAACATTCTGCCCAGATACACAAAATAATTCACTTGTTCTAACAGTTTTATATTTGCACCAACTATACCAATAATAAATTTAACTACGATAAAAACTTTTTAAAAGGTTTTGAGCCATTATTTTGGGATTTATAGTGCATATTTAACTAGTCTGAATTTTTATCTGTAATGTTTGAAGAACGGATTATATTTATCCTAGAGCAAGGTTAAGTAGAAAGAAAATATATTATTAGGAGAGGTACAGAAAATTATGTGTATGAAAGAGATTTAATCCTCATTTGTTTATAATAGAAGAAGGTTTTTATTTATATTAATACTAAAATAGAACCTGTCCAGAATCTAAACATATTCTCTTTGTTTCTTCTATGATCATCGATTAAAATATACACATTAAATGATATTCAGTTTAAAGCGATGGTCTATAATTTGAAAATTCTACATTTGTGAAAGCAGAATTAAAGAGAGAACCCAACGTTCTCTGCTGATGTCTAGTATTGAAATGACAAACGCAGGCTTCAGTACCACAAAGGAAATTTCTGTAACGTGCCATTCATTAATAAGACAAAGGAAATGATATAACTAAAAGGAAAATATACGTAACATCCAATTACCTCGCTGATAACAACCAATTAGCTCTGGATTATGTGAAGACACAACTGCGTCTATGTGATTGGAAACTCGTATAAGAAGTGAATATAGAATGTTTGTGCAAAATGTAATAACAAAAATTGGGTTTTTCAGTAATTAAATATGTGTAAAGACGCAATTTTTAAATATAAAAATTTTTGATAATTAAATATGTACAACCTGTATTAAAGTATTAACTATATAAAATGTTGTCACAATATTGAAAATTTTAAATATTTACGTCAATAATACATACAATTCGTAGAGATTATAAAACTATTTTAAAACAGATGGATGATAAAGCTTTCAAAGTTTCATTAAGTTTTTTGATAATTTTTTACTTTCTCATAGATAACCTATGGTAATTAAAATAATTTATTCCTATCAAAATTATTTGCCAAAAATTAGGTCTACAATTCTGGATGTCCCCATATTTTGTATCTTTGCTTGTTCTCGGGGCTGCAGCCGAAGCTGTTTGATGTACTACATTCAAATTTAATATTTGGATGTAATATGTTGGTCACTTAGGGAAGAATTGGGATTTTAATTTTATCTTTAAAATTAAGGGTATTTCACCTACTTTGTCGTTTGTAAGACATGGTGTTTCGTGGCTTTCTTCGTCGGCGTTTCCATTTTCACCGCTCCACGAAAATCGTGCTTTTTGGCGGTTTGTGTTTTTCTATTTACCCCGCGTTAGCCAATTGAAGACTGTGTTTTGTTACGTCGGGTAGTACTATCACGATCAAAATGGAATTTATCGGTTTTTAAATTAGTTATCATCATAATTATATCATATAAAAATAAAATAATACGTAATTAATATTTTACACATTTTTTAATAAATATACTAAATAATTTATTGCAAAAATATTTAAAAACACTTTCAGAAGAATGTAAAATTTGGTTTATGTCTTGTCACTGACCAAAGAGAAGGCTTGTTTTGTTTTTAAAAATTCCAATTTACGTAAATGATAGCAAGATGTCAATGTATCGAAGTGATAGAGAAATGATGGTAGGTAAAATATGAATAGAGAAAATTAAGCAATTAATACATATAAGAGGCAAATTTGCACGAGTATCGTGAAGTGACTGGTAAGATATAACGTTTTCCGTAGTGGTGTTTAAAATAATTAGACCACATTAGAAAATACTTTTTTTCTCAATGCCTTACGCCAAGAATAGATTACTTGAATAGGAAGAAGGAAAAGATTAGGGGTTTGCAAGCTTGGGTTTTTTCATTCGAGTCGAACTCGAGTCGAGTATTTCTAAAATCTCACGAGCTCGAGTTGAGTTCGAATATATTCATAATTTTAAAATGTAAATAGTATATATTTGTTTATTTTTATTGTAAATAGGTATCACATCTTTAAAATTTCAGATTTAAAAAATATAATAAAACACATGTTTTTAAAATATGAATGACACTCTTTTTATAAATATAAATACTTTTAGAAAAAAGATAATAAATGTAAATATTTGTTTATAAATAGAAATAACACTTAAAAAACACAATTTAGAAATTAAAACAACACGAAAAAAGCCTAATAGAAAAAATAATGAAAATGCTTTCAACACTTTTGTCTTTAAGGACATTAAAATTAGGCCTACACTAACAATTATAAAAAAGTAATAAAATGATGGCATGATGGCTTGGAAATGTACAATAAGATAGTGTATAAACACTGCACAATAATGTAAAGTAAGTGATAATGAAGTAAGTCAACCTTGAATGATAGGTTGGCCTAGATTTAAAACCACATTTCTCTCTTCATTTCTTCAAACACTTTTACACTTACCACTTCTTCTAAACTTCCACATTAGTACATTGTTTCGAATTTTCAGAAATTTTACTTTTTAATTAATGTCTCTTCATATGAAAATTAAATATTTCTGAAAATTCAAAAATGTGTGCAACTGTGGAAGTTTGAAAAAGTGTAAGAAGAACTAAAGAAGTGTGTGTGTTTATATATAGGCCTAATTAACCCTAACTATCCATTCAGGTTGGCTTCCATCGCTATCACTTTATATTATTGTAGAGTATTTATACACTGTCTTGATAAAAAATTAATATAATTGACGTTTTAATAAGATAATATTACCCCCAAAATATGCTTTAGTAACTTACCCTATAAGAAACCGTAAGAATCATAAAAAGTTAGAAATTTGAAGTGTTTCGTATTTATTTTTTTATTCCTTAGTGTAATCGTGTATGATAACATCTTTTGTTCTATTTCCATTCCTATATGCGCAGTTGCACATGCACGTTGTATGGGGTCATGTTAGACATTATTTTATTGCGAAACTTACTTCAATTCAATTTATATTTCTTATAAAAGTTAATGTTCATACTTTAAAATTAAAAATAATATTTCTAGCAAACAATATGACATAGTAAATGTTTTTTTAATATAAATGTGGATAGTTTGGTAAAATTTGTATTGCAATAAATAAGATCAACATTGATTTTAGACAGATTAACCTACATCATTCTCTAACTAAATAATAACTAAAATAATGCTAGTTTTGTAGGTAAACGTATTAATTAATACGAGTTCTAATTATCTTAAGTTTGAAAACATACAATACAATAATATGTTATTGACATTACATTTTTAATTTAACATAAATTAATATTTTAGAAAGAGATCAGATAAAAATAGTAAAAAGATTCATTCAATTATTTAGTAATCTACTTAGCTATTTTTATTTTCATTGCTTTGCCATGGCAGTACAAGTAAACAACTTCAATCAAGTAGATTCAAAATGGACGAAAAGGTTGAATAAATTTACCGGTCAAAAGTGGTTTTAAAGCTCTATTACGTTTTTAGTGTAAAAATTGATAATAATTTTTAACAATTTGTTAAGTAACCTAATGATTTATAAGTGGACATGCCGATATTATCTCCATTAAATAGCTTATGCTTACTATTGCGTTTTTTAAATTGATTACTAGGTACATCAAGTGAAAGCTCGAAAATAATGAGCCAACAAAACTTTCGATCTTGATCTCGAGCTTAAAGGATGAGCTTGGCTCGAAGCTCAAAATCCAAGTACTCGCAGAGCCCTAGAAAAGTTAGAGTAAATGTATCCACATTTAGGTTGATAAAGAGAAAATAACATCTAGTAAAAACAAGCCTCAGTGCATCCGGACGAGATTCAAACCTCACCCGAGCTCCCTAACACCTCTAAGTAAAACCAGGATTGGCAATTAGTCCATGCACCCAATGATGAGGGTCATTTCACATCAAACTCTCAGAATTAACATTAATATTAATAACCCAATATTTTCTATGTTCCATAAATAATATTAATGCTTAATGTTATATTATTATTATTTTGTTAGCATCACGTCTTACTACTTGTTTGGATTGTACGATTATGTATTATTTACACTAATGTGCTAGATATTAGTAGGGTTGAATTAATGTGAAGTGTACCCGAATTTTAATGAAGGGTGAGTGGAAAAACACTTGTAGAAAGCCACCCTCAGAACACCTAATAGGTATTGAACCGTGATATTTCCTCCTCCACATTCCAATAGTTTAATTAATGTGACTCGCTTGTGCTGGTAGTAAAATGCAGGGAACAAATATGGATATAAATATATAGACGTTTAAAAATATTTCTTTTTGATTGTAAAGCAACTTTATACAAAATGTATTCATGAACGTACGAAATAAGCTTAGTATGTATCGTGAAACCTTCACTACAGTGTGTGGCTCTCACCTAATTATAGAAAATATGCGTAGGTTTTAAAAACAGTTAGGTGTATTTCAATAACTGACTAAAAAGAGAGTGAATTTGGTATAAATTTGGCTAATTTTGTAAAAAAATACATACAAGATGAATGTTTTCCATGGTTATTAAAGTCGATAGATGAAAGCAACTAATGTCCTGTGGATTTTATTCCACCAGAGATTTCATTGGATGAATCCCCAGTTACGTAAGGAATAGTTTCCGTTGTTTAGTTTCTTAGTGTTCCCATTTCGTTCCTTTAGTTTGAAAAGAGTGCTTGCATTTAATCCTGCATTATTGATTAGACTTTAAAGTACTGATGAAATTGATGTTTTGGAGATGCTCTTTCAAGAACATGCTCTTGCCATTTTATCAATTATTATGTCTATCTTTCCTTTATTTTAATTGTAATACATGTTGATATGTATTTGTTTTATCTCTGTACTTTTTTCAACAAAACTCTTTTATTTATTCTATTGTAATCTACTGACATTTTAGACAGAATTGTTTAGTTAATTTCTGTTCAAAATTATCTCAATGCATAGGAACAAAAGAGAAAAATCACCCTTGCCTACAAACAAACAAAATTCTGAAATGTATTTTAATGAAGTACTGACCTTAAACAAAACATGCCTATTGCAGGTTTAAAGGCTGTTTTATCTAGACTTTTGTAAATCGTGGCAATAAATGCATCTTGTTACAAGCGGACATAATTGACAATTAACTGGAATATGAACACTTCTAAGGTAATGTTAAAGTAGGGGTGTAGGAAAGGCGAGAAAAATTCAATGTCTTTGAAGTTTTTATATCAAAACATTTCTTAGTCAAAGTTAAAATAAAATATTGCTTCAGTACAAACATAAAGTTTAATTTTTTTAACATGGTGACACCAATATTTCTGATTATTCTTCAAGGATGTCAGGTGACCTGGTGGTCTAGGGGTAAGGTGTAGGACTTCTGTGCTGGGATCCGGGGTTCTATTCTCGGTCCCGGCACAAATTTATCTGATTACAAAACCCTTCCTTCACCTCTGACAAGACATCTTGTGAATGTGGGGAATGCCAGGCCTCCACCGTGGTTCGGATTCCACGTTAAACTGTAGGTCCTCCATTTAATTTCAGAATCACCCTACCATTACACATTAGCGTAAGTGCGTATAACCCGAAAGGTTAGTAATACGCGTTGCTAATTATTATTATTATTATTATTATTATTATTATTATTCAAGGAAGTCCTGGAATTCAATGACATATTTTACTTTTTTTGCTTGATACTTGACCAATGAGGGTTCTAATGAGTGGTAAGAACCTTCACAGTTATAGTCCAATACCACTCTCTTTATCCTAGCATCACTCTACCCTACCCAACTGAAGGAAGGAATATGTTAAGAAAATAAACCAACGTTGGCTTGAAGGGTCTGTGGAATAACCACAGAGCAGATTATAAAATTGAAAACTAGCCCCAGTACTCATGTACGAAACACGAACTGAACTTCAAATTACGGAATCAGAATTTATGAAGCCAGTCTAGCTCGTTGGCGCTGAGACAACCCTGGCAGTAAATTGTGGACCTGGTCCCAGTGCTGGAAAAATGCTCTCATGTTTTAATGGCCTAGTACTTCAAAAACCTTCATTTAAATAGACTCATTGGTGGACTGACAGAGTCTAAGTGGCTGTGAATGTGAGATGAAATAATCTGAATTATTTTAATGTAATAAATCTTAACTATTTAAAAGGAACAAATGCAATCGATACAGCCCAAATTTAGTTTCTCATAAGGAGGTAAAAACCAGAAACACCACACTAGTTACAATTAAACAATAACGACTCTAGTTCTTTTATTACAATCACATTGATACTAGAACGTTTGGTGGTTGAACGGGTCACTAACATAGAAGCTGTTATATACCAGATATATATTACTACTTCGATATTATAATCAAATCCTTAATGAATACATCTCTTTCACCTGGGATTCCATGAACTAAACATGTTAGCGAAAGATTTTCATAACACAGGACTACAAATATGACGGCTCTTAACGTACATTTATAATTACCACTAAAGTTATGTCTCAGTATAATTAAGCTTTATATAATAAAAAATAAAGTTGTGACATTAAGTATTTATATTTTTTATTCTCTCGTAAGTTTAAAAATGAGACCATTTCATCTACATTATGGATAATTGTGTTACTATCCATTTCAATTAAAATATTAGATTCTACTTTATACTTATAAGCGCAAAAATTAATCTAATTTGGTAGAAAAATAGATTAGTTGGGAATCAATTTTTATATATTCAAGTTTGAAAAATGATTCTTTCCACACGCCACTTTTGTAATATTTTGTAATATTTTGTATACACCAAACCAATTATTTTACATTTGGGCGAAGAAATATATTTACTAACAACCTTAAGAAACCACAATTTTTTTAACATTTAAAACTATTGATGATCATCAAAAAGTATGTATTTAAGGCACCCATAGGCCTACACACTTAGACTTGTTAAAATTTAATAAAATCAATTTTTTATAATGAAATGGATGATTTTATTTTAATTTAAAATAGTAGAATCAGCACAGTACAAAAAAAAACAATATATCTCTCGGCGGAATCTCTATGGTCCAATTCACCCCTAGTTTAGAAGATGCTTCTCTGAATGTGCGAGCAGAAATAAAACAGATCCACACAAAGCTACTAGCATCTTTTAAACTGGGACTCGGGAGATAAGAATAAATCTTGATGTTATATAGTGGCCTGGAAACGCAACTAGAAACTTTTCCCACTGTAATGTATACAATCTACAGAGAGAACAGATGAATGTTAGTTGTTAAACAATGTTGGTATTATTATTATTATTATTATTATTATTATTATTATTATTATTATTATTATTATTATTATTGTTGTTGTTGTTGTTGTTGTTGTTGTTGTTGTTGTTGTTATTTTATAACAGCATCTTAGCACTCATCCAGCCTACCCACATATTTTAATTAACTGATTAGGTACAAGGAAGGTAGAATTTTTGAAGAAATATACCCTCATTTTCGTGGATTTATAGTGTGAAACCATTTGGGGGAAAAAAATCTCATTATCTCCCGCTGGGATTCAAACACCAACTTTCCATTCACCAGTTATTCAGACCAAACAAGCTTGACACCATATTCTAGATGCACATCGATACCGGCCATTGGTGACCTGGTGGTCTAGGGGTAAGGTGTCAGACTTCTATGCTGGCGGCCGGGGTTCAATCCTCGGTCCCGGCAAAGATTTATCTGATTACCAAACCCTTCCTTCACCTCTGACAAGACATCTTGTGAATGTGGAGAATGCCAGGCCTCCACCGTGGTTCGGATTCCACGTTAAACTGTAGGTCCTCTATTTCATCTCACAATCACCCTACTATTACACATTAGCGTAAGTGCGTATAACCCGAATGGGTAGTAAGACGCGGTGCTAATAATAATAGATACCGGCCATTAATTGTGTAGGGGGTGACCGATCTGTCTGATGGTGGAATCTCGAGCAAGAGCAGTGAGCTACCAACCCTTGAGTTTCTTTACATATCACCCTCGATATAATCTATAAACTTATATTATTACCTAATGTGAGTTAAATATATTCCTACTAGACATTGATACTAACTCTATAGAAATGATTAGCACATTAAATTAACTTCATAGCTAAATTTGTTCCAACACAAAGATTTCTACAGCTTGGTTCACTTGGTAAATATTTCTATTGACCTGAGAGTTTCAGTTTCTATTCTAAGCATGGAAGAAACATTGATAAATTATTCTATTTGTTTATTTCTTTCACAGCACTAGCTGTTGAGTATTATATAATATACTTTTTGTTTAGTAGCACTTCTTACTACACGCCTGAGCTATACGGCATTATAGAATTAATATAGTTTTTAGGTTTTGTGCTGATACAACTAACTGGTTTATAAAGAGTGTGCTAAATACAATAATAAACTAAAGTATACTAATAAAAAAAAATTAATCTCAAGAACTATTTTCCAAAACTCAACTCTTTCCTTTCTTTTTGTGTCTAATCGCTACTAGTTTATCACATACTTGAAATAGTAAACTTTGACTAAAAATTATATTTAAACTCAATTTACCTTCAAATATACTACGCTTACCTAGTTTGTTTACACAATGGAGCAGATTATAAGTTAAGACCATAGTTTGAACTGTCTATCTTTCGGGAAAAATTAGGTGTACATAGGTACCACTGATGAGGTTTTACATGGAACTCGACAGCGCTGGTCTTCCAAACCCTTCCTTCACCTCTGACAAGTCTTCTTGTGAATGTGGGGAATGCCAGGCCTCCACCGTGGTTCGGATCCCACGTTAAATTGTAGGTCCTTCATTTCATCTCACAATCACCCTACCATTACACATTAGCGTAAGTGCGTATAACCCGAACGGGTAGTAAGACGCGGTGCTAATAATAATAATAATAATAATAAGACAGCGCTGGTACGGGGGAAGGGATGAGTGGTATTGATATAGTGGGGTTTAGATAAAAATGTTTATTTCTCTCTCTTAGGTATGAGGCATTTTCATCTACTACCCCATATATAAACATGTACTACTTCCCCTACATATCTTCAAAAACTTCCACGCAACTCATCTTATCGCCATCATTACTTGACGCATTTTTGCTGGAGCTGTTGTCTGATGAATCTTACTCCAAGTTGATAATACTCTAGGATAACCAAACCAATTCTCTGCTCTGATTTCAAGTATTCTTTGTGCGTATGCATCTCGCGCTAACCATTACCCTTTCATTATTAATATAGAGTTAAACTTTTCCTTTTCCTTATTCTCAAACGGTGTTTACAATGATGTAACGTTCTGTTTAGAGATTTAGTTCTCTTCTAGTACCCATATCAATTATATGGGGCTGAGATCGTGATGGTATGGGAGTAGTCGTAGAAACTAATGTCCATGCTTTGATAGTAGTTTATCTATCCTAAATATCTTAAACTGTGTTTTGTGCAGTCGAATAGGTGAATATAATTTAGTTCTGAGCCTAGAATTAATGAAAGGAATATTGTGTTGTTTCGACCAATCCGTTATAACTATTTTACGAGAGTAAAATGTCGGTGGTGGGTTTGATTGAACGTTGTGGTAGAGCCCGTTATCAATAACTAGTACACTGTCAGGTTGCAAGTTGGGGATCAATTAGTTTTCTATCCATTTTTCATATAATAAAAAAATGGGTTTAAAAAGCACAGTGAGTACCACACGTCTGCTCACTACTCTCTATGTTACTGATACTGTTACCTTGTCCTTAAATTAGCCCACGCATGCGTACATGGTGTTTTGCCACTGCGAAATTCTAACAATTCCATGTTAAACCTCATCAGCAGTAAATAGTTTACTTTATTTGTCTTATCAGAAAATACTATAGGTAATTTATGTATTAATTGTTTGTATAAGCACTGTTTACAAATTAAATTAATTATGTGCATGATACAGCAACCATTCCCTTTGGCCATAAATTCATCACTGTGTAAAAGAGATATCCAATTTTGTAATCGGTGATAAAATGTTTCAGCCATTTTAGGAATTGAACCCACTACCAGCTTGTTTTAATATATTTAATATAACTCTAATCTAAGAGTATTTAGACCATAGAGAAACAGGAAAGATAAATATGAAGTGCGGGAAGCCATTATGATCATGAGATAAGCAAGTAGACTACTGTATTTTATACTATATTAAGCGTCTCATTAAAATTCTTACCATATAAATATGTGTGTTTGTTCAACAATTTTAGTTGATTTTGTGGGTGTTGTATTTTATTTTAGTAAACAATCATTCCTTATCCTTCTCTACTAAGCAAAGATTTCATATATAAATGTATTCAAGAGTACAACCTACTCAAAAACTTTTATATTATATTTGGGTGGTCAATTATTTTTTCTGCTGCAGTATTTGAGATGCAAATGTAGAAGCGTAAGAGCATTAATGATCACACAACTCAAACAAATGATACATAAAAAGCCAGTTTCATAGTTAGATTTAGTACGCCTTAAGTGCGATGCTATACTAAATACATGATGACACATACCTAAACTCGAATTGAATGGGCCACTTTCACATATGAAACTGATCCATTGAAATATTGTCTAGGTAGGTGTATTCCTGTATTTATTATTGCGCCGCGTTCGAGATGTGCTAAAAGTCTGTCTATGAAACTATCACAAAGTTTAAAATAAAAAAAGATCCTTGTCTGACATTTATTCATGAAAGAACAATCTACTGAGTACTGCTAGTAGCTGTCAATCAGTCGTCAAAGTCATATGTCAAGGGAACGTCACACATCACACGCTCCGTGGACTGCATGGTCTAACGTGCTACTCTCGCAGTAGACTAGACTGCCATTGATGGGTAGCTGGAGGTTTGAATCTATGTAGGGTGTACTGAGGTCTGTTTTTCCAGAATGGTTTTATATTCTCCCTCGATGCGACTGCGGGTACCTTTAAATATAACCTTCCTAATCCCTTAAATAATTGGCGTAGTTATTAGTACATAAGTGTGTAACCCGAAATGGTAGCAAGGCAGTGTGTTAACAAAAATCACGCAGAGATTGTGAGTCTCTAACTTCCTGGTACTGAGGCCCGTATGCAAGGACGATGCTGAGCACAGGCAGAGTGAGCCTCGTGCTAGTACGATCTATGACGCAATATCTTGAGTCTCGCCAAAGTCTGGTCCCGGGCTTGCTCAGGCTATACTCTGCCCGTACTCAGAGGATATTTCCACAACATGGCGCTGTGCGCATAGACGATCGAAAGACACCTGTTTTCACGACAGGCCTCATGCTCTGCTAGTACTCTGGCCGTGTTCAGCATCGTCCTTGCATACGGGCCTGAGTGTATTTCAGGATAGCTAGGCTTGTGAATTGGAGTAGAACCCTCTATTCCTTCCTTGTAAATACTGTCCGTAAGTAAATTAAAATTATAATATATTAATCTATTTCTATCTAATAATAACAACAGAACATAAAACCTCCAGTTAGTTTTTATAAAACAAAGGACTTACCTATATTAGTATTTTGTTATTAAATTTTTATATTTTTTTAAATCCAACAAATTTTACTGTGGTCAAATTGATATTATAAAGTGTTTAAAGGTATCTTCCTAAAGTGACAGCTGTAGTACACATGTTCCACCGTCTGAATACGTGAAAGTAAATCTAGTAGTTTTTCTAGTATTATTTCTATTAAAACTGGCCTATTTTACCTTCATTACGTCCAATGGGATCAAAACAAGTAATTTCACGATTTACACATTTCAAATCAATATTTTTTAATAAAAAGAACTAAAGAGGGCATCGATAATTAATTTGTAGCAACAACACTTTGCACTACAAAACGAGAAACAATAAATTATCTATCTATAGATATATCATTCGTAGTGCTTATATATATATATATATATATATATATATATATATATATATATATATATATATATAGTTAATATTGTTTTAAATTTATTTTATATTTATTTAGTTGAAGTTTTAACGTGCACATTTGGACCAAATGATTAAATCCACACACGAGATTTTCTATAAGCGAGAATGAGAGGGTCTACCAATTTTTCCGGGCAAGCTTTTTTTATATATCTTTCAGGGTTATTTTACTCGCCACAATCGTGATGGAACCGACGGCTTTATTTCCGCTTCGAAGGGATATCGTGGTTTAGAGGCACGTCGACATATCCATGTCATTAGCACCGAAGGAAGTTCTACGGATTTTTATTGCTCAAGGAAAAATCCGTTGACCCCGTCTGGATTTGAACCCATAGACATCAGGTCCTTAGGTGAGCCCTTAACCCCCAAGACCTCCGAGGTCGACTATATTGTTTATTTAATAAGAGTGAAATTTAAATATTTCGATCACTATTGATATATATATATATATATATATATATATATATATATTAAAAACCATTGTTTTTTTACCAAATGTAATCATTATTTAATTGTGTATATCTTATATAAATGTCTTGCTGGACAAAATTTGAGCAGTATTCATGTATTAATTCTTTAACAGTGATCATTTAAAATTAAAAGAAAAAAGTATTGAATCTTATAACTCGTAACTATAGGTATTTGAAAAGAATTCGTCACAATTGTATAAACTAACACTTTGGTAAAATAGTGCAATATGTGTTTTATTGTCTAATTACCTTAATAAACTCTATTACTTGGTCCTGGTATTCTATAACTTTTCTACTCTGATTTCACCACAAGATATATAAAATTATTTATATAAAACAGCAGTTTGTGCATTATCTATGGTAAAACACCCTAGAATAGTAGTCACTAAGCTCTTATTAATTGGGTCGGGGAGGGGTGAGTGGAAGCCAGAATTAACCAGTTGCATAGTTGTTGTTTTTTTGTAATGAAGGGTAAGGGGAGGGGTATTTTTGTGGTGACTTGGGGTGGAGGCACCAGGGGCTGTCAAGATTTGTGAAAAATAAATCCCTCTCTCAAAGCAATTTAAAATGGTTTAATACATAATACGGATTGTAAAGTACTGTAAAGTGTAAATATTTTTAACTAATAAATAAATTTACAAAATAAATATTATTCCAAAGAAATGTATGTTGTACTAGCATTTTTAACGTTGGAATTGACTTTCTTTACAGCCCCACTGAGAGAATATGTTTTTCCTAAATTCGATACTTTAGGTACTTAAAGTGCCCTATTTGAGAAGATTAATGGAGGTGGCATATCACTCCTCCTCCCCTCTTACCCACTAACGACGCCCATTCCCTATTCCTAAGCTTACCTAGACCATGCAATGGTTCTATATAAAAGTGGGATGGAAGATAAACTGAGATAAGGCCCATTTACAGAATTTATAGTAAAACACCGTTATGGTCAAAATAAATAAAGTGTTGATTCTTTAGATAGGCTTAGTTTAATTTTATACACGTGGCATTCCGAATTCATCTTTTATATCACATGTAGGCAAGGTGGCATTTGAACAGAAACGTTTAAAATTAAGATAAAAAATAATGTTCAAATTCCACAATACTCATGGCAAATATTAAAGTACTGTTTGGATTATTATGTGCAGACAATTAAACCAAACGTACCTATCTATTAGAGAGATATTTTATATATTTTGACAAAAAAATAATATTGTTATAAAAACCACAAAACACTTTTCGTAGCTAGAGTTCCCTTTCATCCTGTCATAAGCTACATCGTCTGATAAAGTATTGGACACACTGAACTGCCAGTCGGTTAGTTCGGCCCTGGGTGAACTCCTGGTCATGTATCGGCCGTCCATCACTAAGGTTGTGCCACACTGTGCTACTTCATCAGCCGCTACTACATTTACCAGCTACTTGTATGTCACATTTTGTTATTAAGATAGCGGCGATTACAGCACATCAAGTGGTTGTGTGGATTGGATTTTAATACAAAATAAATACAGCACACGCCGATCTATGGATGTATCACACTGTTCTAACATACTATCCTTTACTAGCCGCTAATCAAGGAGCGGATAGTAAAGTAGCACAATATGACACAGCCTTAACCGGAATGTACACGTTTACAGTACAGACGGCATCGTCTCAACAAAAAGTTAGTAATGATCCTGTTTTATCGAATTGCTTTCTGGAGTATTTAAATTTAGATTGTGTCGATTGTATTAGTATGTGACTGTATTGTTGTTGTTTTACTTCCATACACGTGCAGCAGGCGACGAGTCAAGAACATTCAGTTATCTTGTTTCCAACGTTCGCTATAATTCAAGGACAAACCTCGCAGTGTAGTGTCGAGAGAGAGCAATATACTTCACTTTTAAACTTTAGATTTTTTATTTTCTAAGAGTAGTTTTGCTTGTGTTTGCAGGATCTCAGCAGCTCTCCGTCACAAATTGAGATTAAAGCCAGATAATTGGTGTTGTTTTCTTCTTTTCTGGTACAGAGTTGTTGACTGTCTATTCGGACTAAGACGTGTGAAGAAACGCATGTGACAATATGGCAGTTTATTTATTATATATAATGTGAATACCTATTAAATAATATATGAGTCATGTAATTCCTAAATAAAATAATATATAAAATGTTTGAATTACAAATCACAGGTTTGTGTTCAGAATACCATAGCGTGGCAAGTGTAACCGTAGGCCATCCTATGACATAAAATAATTCCTAGTTGCAACTATACGTTTCTGTACCCGTGTATTCTAGATTTTGCCTGAAATTTTTACAAATGTTTGTCAAAGATTGGCTCCAATAAATTGATTAACATTTAATAGCGATATTCCTTTCAATGCCCAAGCGGCAGCATGGTATTTTCTGTTCATCACACCTAGTTCCAATTTTCACAGTTGCAAACTTGCGTTGTGTTCTCGTAGTCTTGAACTTTGCTGTATCTTTTGTTTATTACTAATCTCCTGTGTTAGTGTTTCTAGAGGGTTTGTATGTAAAAGCGTTTCCATTTGTTTGACTTTGCTTCATTGTCAGATTAAGCTATTAGAATTGTTTGTGCTGTTTGCTAGGAAGTAAGGCCTCCAGCCTAGCCTTACGCGATTTACCCACCTTCACAGCATTTCAAAGTGGTTCTTAAACACGTCTATTGTTTGTCGAAACGTTTCCTAATGTTGTTCAACATTTGCGTGAGGTTAAGAGTTAACATCCAGTTTCTCTAAGGCTCAAGTAATTGCTGTTTACTCTCTGTTAATAATTACTCTTAAACAATCTCTAATAAGTTTATATACCCTTATAAACATTTTAAAATATGTATTGTATGTATTCATTACGTTGATGAAATATACAATATAATATTTCTAGATATGTAGCTAGTCTACAGTCAGGTTAGTTGTTTTCATAAATATATAATACTGATAATAATTATAAGTGTGAATATTTAGTAATTGTTAAATAATACAATTGCTCATTTTTAACTTAAATTAAGATAAGTTCGTTTGCGAGTTTGTTTGTTTATTTGTTTGTTTTTCGCGATAACTTGAAAACCACTGAACAGATTTAGACAGGATTTTCACTCTGTACGGCATAATTCCAGGACGTACATGGATGATATTTTTTCCTTTTAAAATACAATACCATAGATTATATTCAAATATTATCTTTTAAAACACGCGATAAACTGTTAATTTATACCTTTTATCTTATTTTATCTCCAAATAAACTCCAAATCCAAAGACCAGCTACAGAAAACTTGCCAATAATAAATATAATGAAAAATTACATTTTTTGTTTGTTTGGTTATTTCGTATTCACATTAATAGATAGATAATTAGTGTTTGTTTTACATATACAAACTAAATATATTTCACATCTTTATTTGATTTGTTCTTAAATTATATTCAGACAAATATAAGACTTATCCCACGAAAAAGTTATCTTAAGCTCCAGAGTTGAAATGATATAATTACATAAATAAATTATATTATTTATTACTTCGATAAACCCGTTTCTGGTTATATAAATTACGATAAAATGTCAGAATAAATTTTGACAAACGACTGTTCATTTTAAAGGCTAGGTGTCCATAATGTTGGGAAAAAGAGTAGTTTCAGCAAAAACATCTTTTTCTCATAGAGTTTCAGCTTTCCATGCTTTGTTTACATCACCATGGAAACACTGATTTGAGCATGAATGTATATAATATGCAAATAAAATATTTATCTCTAGTTTCAAATAATTCCAACTCGACTATTATTTTAGTAGTATAGTGCAACAAATAGAAATTTTACTGTAATTATTTGTATGGTTATCAAACTGTGCCTTACTAAAACTGGTTTAGCCCAACACAGGAACTACTTTGTTTTACTTGCTGTAATTTAGTACTCAACCTCATGTTTGTTAAAACATTCACAAAAAATATGATTACTTACAAAGTTCAATCCTCTGTCCAAGCAATGCTGTGTTAGCGTGTCCCACTAGACTGAGCCACAACTACCTCAAACCACGACCTGCTCACGCTACAAACATGAAAATAAACTGAAGGACAGCAATTACATGTTGGACCTGAACACGCAGGCACCAATCATCTATTTGCTGCGCTTGCTGAAGGTGGGTGATGGCATTGCATCACGTGTTCTGCATTCTCCGCGTGACTATGGTTCTAGGATGTTCCAGAAAGTACTCCCTTCTTCCACTCCTTGGCTGCTATTCTGCACTATATGTATTCAAGCAAGAAACAAGAAAAAATAATTATTTATATTACGTTGATTAACCAACGAGCTATGCTTCAGCCGCTATATAGGATATATCTACATCAGTATTGCTGGGCGAAGCACCCGAGACGGTGTAACCATGTCCAACATAATAAGACAACTGTCGCCGACTCGCATGAGAGACATCTAGAAAGTTGTTTTGTAGCTATTAAGTTAGCAGGGAGAGCTACAAGCCTCAAACGTATTGATAGCACCTATTTATATAATCATAGTTTAGGTTCTAGTAATTAATTAATTTTCATTGTTTAGTTTTGATCTTTAAGGACGTGTGGTTCCATGATGTTACCATCTTTCATCTAATGATTTGGTAAAAATAGTGGGATTATGTTACATCTGTCGGTATAGTATTAATTGTTTAGCTTATTATATGTAGACACTTATGAGTATTGTTCGTTTGTGGTAAATGTTGACTATACAGGGTAGACGGAAATGATTAAACAGTTTGAAACTGGCGCCAAACACATCTGCTGGTAGATAGCGCCTGTTTCTAGCCCAAGCTAGAATAACCTAGATGTAATGAGTACTCGCAGTATGCCATTGTGGGGGTATGACGTCAGAGTCTACAATGTATTCTTATGGAGAAAATGGAATTTAAAAAATTAATAAAGTCCATTTGTACTATTAAATAAATTATAAATCAACCATTTATGAAATCAAAATAGCTTTAACTTCACAAAAAATAAGAGGAAAGTTTTGAAAAATTGTACAACTCTTAGTAATCTCTGATAAAATAAATCGTAAGCTTTGGCGGGAATTCAAATTAAATAAACCTTAAAAACTAACGTTTAGGCAATATAAGGTGACAATTTATATTACCTAAACATTAGCTATTATTAGATATATTATTTACTAATATAATATTATTTTTATATATATAATATATTTTAATATATAACTATATGTTAAATATATATATACACCTATATTTTATATATACCAATATTATATATTATATAGGATAGATATACCTATATTATGTGTATAACATATATTTACTTATATTATGTATATAATATATATATATATATCATATAATAAATATTTTATGATATGATTGTATTTACATTATATAATTTTTTATGATAAAATGATATATATTATATAATTTTTAATAACATTGATAGCTTTTATTTTTTATTAAAAAATTATTAAAAATAAGCACACTTGAAACATTATGAAAAAATATCTGCTTCGGTGGCCGCATGGTCTCAGGCATAAACTATAGGCTATAAACTAAAATGTCGATGACAGGAAGATTTGGGTTGAGTTATAATCCTAGTTGGGTGTACAGAGGGTGGTCTTCCACTCTCTCGACGCAAATGCGGGTACACTTACTCTAAATTCATTTTTCTTCATCCCTAACTCATTACCCTAATTAGTACCTTATCAGGTGGTAAGATGTGGTGCTAAATATATTTTTGCTAATTAATTAAATCTAAAGATTTATAATATTATTTTGGTCCATTCATTATTCACAGAGTAGCTTAATTTGTTACGAAATATTTAGAAAACCAGTTAGAATTTTATGAAGCATCAAAGAAAAATAGCTCATAAAAAATTAAAAGATAAATATAAAATAACACATAAATAAATAAATAAAAGAAGTTGCAGACCAATATTATCAAAAAGTTAAGCTTTGAAGTAAACAAAGCAAAAGCCAGTACACCTTCAAAATGGCGGCCAAACTTATTTTTTTCTTTCTTGTTTGTTTGGATATTAGCACCGCCATAAGACGGAACGGCTAGCGAGTACTCTTCTAGGAACGCATCGTGGTTACTCTAGCCCAAGCTTGTGAAGCAAGGTCAAGCCCGTTGTGGCCATGGAGCGTTGGTAGAGTGCGCATCGTGCCTTTTGCTGTGGAGAACTATAACTCTTCTACTACGGTGTTTAGGCACCAATTCGGAATCGGTAGAAATTGTAGGGTTCCCGCACGCCAAGCCATTAAACTTCTCTTTAACTTCTCTGATATAACTTCCCATTAACTTTCACTAAACCTCCTTGTTAACTTCCACTGTGGCTTCATTTATTAGCTTACTCGAAGTTTGCTTGACCTTATTACTTAATATTCTAAAAATTGAAAAATGACACCTGGACATGGGAATCTAACCCGTGACCTTTTGTTTAGTATGCCAATGCTCTTACAACTGAGCTATTGTTTTAAAACAATTTTTTTTTAATAAAACAGAAACCATGGTCTCCAATACCCGTGAATAAAGGCTTAGAACAATTAGCCACAAAGTTATGGGAGTATGAATAACTAAAGAAGCTAACCTTAATCAAATAATTGCATGAGCTTATCTTAATCTCGGGATAATATATTCTTAACTCCATAGCTAATTGTAGCTCTACGTTTTAAATTTATATGAATTTTTAGAAAGATTCAAAAATTATAAAAACCATCAGATTTATTTTTTCACTTCCTTTATAAAACAAAATTATGTACCGGTACTTATATTTGCAGTTTTCAAGTCGTAATGATTTGTTGAACCGGGCACATCTTACGAACTAGAAAATTGTGACCTTAGCCACATCTGATTCAAGCAAAATAGTTTGGAATTCAATCTCCACTTGTATTGACGCAGTACTTTTCTTAAGATACACAAGACGTTGGCTCGATTTCTATTTCCATCGCATCCAATTCCCTTCGGGAGCCTTGGAAGTTTATATTGGAAACCGATTCTTGTTCTCGTTACAAAGACGCAACTGCCTATTTTTAAATAAGTTTCCTTGCCAGATAAAAGTTTGGATGGAATTCTAACTGTAACAAACTGAGCCGTAAAGATTGAATTTTATAGATTTTAAAATATTCATATTTAACAACCAAGAAAATATTTTAGATACAAGAAAACACCAATGTGTAGGAATCAGAATCCTCTTAATTTACGTTGATAATAGTTATTATTATTATTATTATTATTATTATTATTATTATTATTATTATTATTATTAATAATAATAATAATAATAATAATGATAATAAATGGTATGTTATTAAAAACAGACTTTCTCACCCCTTTACCTAAAAATGTATATATATATTTAAAACTCGTAAAATATGTCAAATTAAATAATATACAGTGCTTCAGATATATAGAAGATAAAAGAGCATCACATTTCACCAAAGAGCATAAATAAAATAAAATCACTGTTCACCAAAGAGGAAAACAGTAAACTTCACACTTCACACACCTCTATTTAAAAAATATGTTTGTTTATAGCTCTAAACCTATTGGTTTAATAAATATATATTTCAATTGAAGATTTTTTAGTTTCTACTGTCCTAAAACATTGCGATGATAAGTTGTTTTATATATCAAAGTGTTGCGGAGATATGGTCTAAATTGGAGATATACGCTTATGTAAAGTTACCTCTAAGTCATTTTCATGCAATAATGAGATGTGTAATTTTGTTAACAGTGTAAAGCAGTGCCCGGATACTAATTTTAATAAAAATCTTTAGAATCAATTTAAAGAAAAATTGTTTTTTTCTTTTTAATCCTTTAAGTAAACTACCATTAATTTTATGGTTAGCTAGCTCATATCAAAAATCCTTCTGGGAAATCTTATGAAAATCCTGGTTATCAAGTTTCAGCCTGATCAATAAAATGGTTTAGGATCCAGGTAGAGATACATAAAGCCAGGTAGACAGACGGATGGGCAGACCAAAAGAGGACATTTTTCGGGTTCGGGGCTAATGAAATGTCAATATCAATCAAAATATCGAATTTTATTTATTTACTTTTGGCGATCACAATAACTCCTCTTTCCAAGGGCTCGCGAGAAAATAAAAAAAGAGATAATTCTCCTGCCTCTATTTTATTAATCCTATTTATTTTAGTAAATTAATCATATATTTAGTTTATAGTTTTGGAACACTTATAGCTTATCTTATTTTAAAAAATTAGCCATAGCTTGTTTTTAAAGGTAAGAGTTAAAATTAGGCTTAAATTTATGGATCTAACAAAACTCATTTAAGTTTATTAGTTTCCATTTTAACCACTCCAGTTGCTAGTGGTTGAATATGAAACTAAAGGACTCAGATGATTGGTTTTAACTAGAGCCGTAATTTCAAACCGATGGTTTCCCTCTTTCTCTTTTTCCACTTCAATATATTTCACTAATTCATCTCAACCTTTTTTAAAGAGCGAGGGCACAAACGCTATGGGGGGGTAGGGGGGAGAAAAACACTAGTCTAAGCTTAGCCTCTTGTACTTGACTTTAATTACCGTTATTGGACATCAGGTTTTTGTTTTATACAACCAGAATGCAAGCGAAAGTCATCCAAAATCAATGGTAGACTTGCATACGTCATGACTCATCATACAAATTTGTTGTAGTTACAAAGAAACCATTAAAATGTCTGCTCTAATTGACAATTGGACATACCGCCCCTCAAAAATGACAAATGCGTACTATGTATTTATCAGTCCTCTTTTCTATATTAAAGTTGATGTTTTTACGAAATATATATGTATAAGGAAACGTAATATAGCTTTTATTGATTAGTTAGTGATTTTTGTAATTTTTCATTTTGTTATAAAATAGTTATCTGAAATGAATTAGGGTGGGGTTGGAAAAAATTTAAATTGAATATCTATTAAAGAAGTTATAATATTCATTCAAACCACTAAAATAAAATACTTACATCATAAAAATTAACTCAAATATGCCACAGGAACAAAAATATCTGATATTGTCTACTTATAACGGGGTGACCTGGTGGTCTAGGGGTAAGGTGTCAGACTTCTATGCTGGCGGCCGGGGTTCAATCCTCGGTCCCGGCACAGATTTATCTGATTACCAAACCCTTCCTACACCTCTGACAAGATATCTTGTGAATGTGTGGAATGCCAGGCCACCACCGTGGTTTGGATTCCACGTTAAACTGTAGATCCTTCATTTCATCTCACAATCACCCTACCATTACACATTAGCGTAAGTGCGTATAACCCGAACGGGTAGTAAGACGCGGTGCTAATAATAATAATAATAATAATAATAATAATAATAATAATAATAATACTTATAACGTAGTAATAATTTGTAAAATATTGTTAAATTCATCTTATCGGAAGTGTTTTCTGAATAGGAAAAGCAGGGCCCCTATCAATGGTTGCCACCAAGCAAGGGATTAGCTGACGGTAGGGGTTTGGCCAAACTGACAAGCGTGCGAGCGACTGAGCGACTGCGTGGCTAGACTGGCGAGCGCGTGAGCGAGCGCGTGATTAGCAGATAGCTCTCAATAGTGGCGAGGAGGCAAAGTTTAAAATCTTGGCTCAGTAAGCTGAGGGTGGCTTTGACAAGTGATTTATTTTTGTTGTTTTGCCATCCTTTATCCGCACTAAGGGTGATTCTTATTTCTAAAGGCGTATTTTGATTACCATATTGAAGTATTTTAACATATCAGTTTTACACACATATATATATATATATAGATAGATAGATAGAGAGAGAGAGAGAGAGAGAGAGAGAAAGAGAGGAGAGAGAGGGGGGTATGGTTTATGATCTTACCAATTAAATTAGGCCGTTAGTAGCAAGTGTGCTAAGCCTATCGATTGTTATAAAAAAAAGTCAAATATCATGTCAAATTAAGAAGTTTTTCTACCACTCAATGAACCAACATACAATAATATTACCTAGTACCTTTAAACTATACTGTACCGGCTTAGTTTCTCGCTCCAGTCTGGACACCTCTCATTACAACCAATGTGTTCTATTTTAGTTTTTAGTCGCTCGCCCAGTCTGGCCGTACCCAAAGTCCCTTAAATCATGGAAGGATATAGGTTACTAAGTTTGATTTTTTATTTTAAAACTAAATGCCTTTAGAAGTGATTTAGAGATATCTTACAAATAATAATAATTCAATGCATAGTTTCACAAGCAGAAAACCAATTTTGTCTATTTTTATAATTATGTACATCTTAATTCCGTAACACGATAGGGATCACAAAAATATAGCTTACAAAAATCAAAATTTAATTTGCGTGTGTAAAACAATATAGGAAATATAACCTAAATACAACTCAGACAGGGTTCAAGACCTCTTTTCCACAAGAAAAAACCACATCATTCTAGATTGAAGCCTTTTCCCGCGTGCCCACCAGTACGAAAAATAATAATTCTATCTTAGTAAAAAAAAAAATTGAAGATGAAGGGGATAAAAAATCTTTGTTTTCTTATACAGATATTTAAGTATATTTAATTTGAAAACATATTAATTAAGTCAGTTATTTAAAAAATTATTAACTTTCCAACATGCTTCGCATTTAATATGGATAGAGGCTCATCAGGCCGCTTTAGTAATAAGTATATATTAATCAGTTTCTTGATTTACAAATGGATACACATTTTTATGTGTAGTTAAATATTGATAGTATATTGTTACATTTAGGTAAACCCTTCTCTCCAGTAGTTCCTAAGATACGTTTTAGGGCGATGATATGGGTGGAGAGGTGGGGGTGATTGAAGTCCAGCACCCATACGAAGGGCAACTCTAGCCCCAGTGGTCCGAAGATACGGTTGGAGGTAGAGGGGGGCGGTTGGTGTTTTAGGTTAAGTGAACAGGTTAATTTAATTAGACTATAATGATGTTAACAGAAATTCCAGCTCAATTGGTGTAGTGGGGATATAACAAGCTTAGCTTCAGGGACCAATAATTACGTGAATAAATACGTCAGTCTGGACTTGCCTTGTTTTATAATGACAGGGAGTTCGGTCAAATCTTGTCCGGGTGCACAGAGGTGATTTTTCTTAAATTGCTACCCACGCCCCTTCCATTAAATTCTACCTTTTTCGCCCCCTTCTTCATTAGTGTAAATATATGGGTAGCATTAACGGGTATTAAGACCTGGTGAATAGAAAAAAATACTTCTTCCATCCCTTGACCCCACTAATACTACAACCACAACAAAATAATCTGATAATAAAAGCTTTTCGAGAATGTTCTTCCCCCAATCTCCTTCTCTATATAATTAGGCGATGTGAGGGAGGTGGAGTGGTTTCACTTCTATGCTGCAGAAGAATTTTTTCTGGAATAACCCGCAACTGTCGCTCGGTCGGGTATCTAGAGGAATGAGAAAGAAAGAGGGTTGTCAGGGGAGTGAAGGGGGAATAAGAGGAGAATATAGCACCAGCTGGATGTCTTAAAATACATCCCGAGGCAGAAGGAGGTAATCTGTTCCCCCTGCACGCTTATCTTCCTGCCGTAACATTCTGCAAACCAGAATCAAAAAGTCTTATCAAATTAAATTAGATTATTATTTGTATGTTTTTGTAATAAAATGAACTGTGTGGGCTTAATCCCACAAACACGTAAAGGATTTTATATAATTTGTGTGTGTGTGTGTATGTGTGTGTCCACAGGAGCGCTGAGACTCACTGTTGACGTTAAGAAATCCACCATTATTAAAATAAGTGATTATTTTGAAATATGACTTATGCTAAAATTGGAGTTAAAATCCTTGAATTTAAAGTTTTAAAATCTTTTTAAAATTTATAAAAAGGTAAAATTAGAAAAACGTTTAATGAGAAAATTAGTAATTTGATGAACAAAGTAATTGATCATTAATATAGATCTAGCTTTCCAAAAAATTATACATTTTATTTTTAAATCGTCACAACAAAAAATCTTGTATATAACAATGAGGATTATCTTTCTGGTTTTGAAGCTTCAGAACTGAGATTTCCATAAAAATTATAGTTTAAGGTTATTGCAAAGAGAATTACAAATTACTAGCTGGGAAAATCCTTAAATTTCCTAAAACGTACAAAATGATTAACAAATCTATAACTGCATTTTTATAGTAAAATAATCAAACTGAGTTTTCTCATAGTCTTTGATTGTGTCCCCCATATTTGAAATCACGCTATATTTATTAACGGTAGCCCCCGTTCTTTGGTGAATGCAATTTAGCATACAATACTGTTGGGGAAATAGGCTATTCCATCTATCTCGCGGCGTTTTAGCTAGGAAATGCCTTATGAAATAATGCAAGTTGTGATAATGTTTGGCGAGGTTTTTTCTAACTTACGTTTTTAATAATCTTTCCCATTCAAACCAACATATTTAAAATTCATAAATTTGAAATTTGGTTTATAAGAGCAAGTGATTAAATATTTAACACTCAGTAAATTGAGTCATCTACGAAATTAAGTTTTTATAATCAGCAATTCTTCTAAAACATTAACATGATTGAGTGACAAGGTTTAATTGATACAGGTTTAAGTATTAAGCTTGAGTTTTAGATTGGCTAAAATTAGTTATTATATGTGCACTATTGCATTCTACTACCCAAATCACGAGTCAAGGGTGGTCTTTTAGTAGAATTATAATTTATACTTTTTTTTCACTTCTCATTATCTGTTTGGGTTATAAGTTTTGTATTTTAACAAATATTAGAAATTTCTAAACATTTATTTAAACTCTGAATGTGTGGAATACTGGGCCTCCACCGTGGTTAAGATCCCACGTTAATCTCTAGGTCCTTCATTTCATCTCACGATCACCCTACCATTACACATTAGCATAAGTGCGTATAGCCCAAACGAGTAGTAAGACGCGGTGCTAATAATAATAATAATAATAATAATAATAATAATAATAATCTGGATCTAATGCTTGATAAATTATCTTAACAATACTATTGTGAGCTAAATACTAAGTCAGATTTCTTTTACATAAATCATAGTTCAGTATAAAACTGGAAAGAGTGAAATTGGGACACTCTTAAACGTCACGAGCTTACAATTTTATATTATTTTAATAACAGTAGTTTTGTACTAACCCATCGGTTAGAGAAATATTATCGATTAAGCATTGCACGTAATGAGGTAAAGAACTATTTGAGTAATTCGAAGTTCTGTCAAATAGTCAAGTGTTTGTATAGGTAATTAAAACGCAGTGCATACATTTAAAAAAAAAGATTTGGTTGATGTTAACGTGCGTATCTGTGCTGGTCAGGAGTGGAAGTCCATCATGCATATAAAAAGTATCAATACCTATAGATAACACTAGAATTTACTGATTAATAAATTACCCCTTCACTCTTACACTGATAGTTTGGTTGTAAAGTAGATTTCTGATAAGTAACAATTTAAATTACAATTACATTTTTACTCTTGACAATGTCAACCTCGGTGGCCTTGTGGTAAAGAGCTCGCATCAGGACCTGATGTTCATGGGTTCATATCCAGACAGTGTCAACGGGTTTTTCTTTCGCAGTAAAAATCTGTAGTACCAATTTATTTTTGGGAAGTAAAGTCGTTGGTCCCAGGTATGTGAAAATACCTTCACCGCCAAAATTGGTAGGTTCTCTCACTCTCGCTCATATAAATTCCCGTGTACTGATATAATCAATCGGTTCAGAAAGTACGTGTAAAATAACTCAATTAAATAAATAAAATACTACAAGTAGTAAGTCCCGGACTTCAGAACTCATCCGAGGCTATTCCCTGTGAGAGAGAGATATTATGATTTACTTTCAACATCCGTGTGTTTATTCCCCCACGTGACGAGGAAAGAGAAGTATTGTGATTCCACTGTCCTAGGCGCTTCAATTTAAATATTGTGAGAACATTTATTCCACCCCTTCTCAGGGAACCAACCCAAACACCAGGAATCTGGGTCTCAGTTCCCATGCCCACTGGGTATGCCCATTAGTTTTTAATGTGTGCCCAGGGTTTTGGGTGGGAGTGTGCAGTCTTGGGACCTCACCCACCATCGGAAAATTATAACTAGATGAGCTTGACATTTATATTATGTACACAACATAGATTCGAAACCCGATATCTTTCACCGGGCTCTTTATGCCCTGTAGTTGCCAAACCAGAGAGAAGAATATGGCGTTTTCAAATTGCACGCACCCGTTCTGTTGCTAGAATATGTTGTTGGAGTTTCAAAGAGAGAAAGGCTCTGCCACGTGACAACTTTTCCAGAATAAAATATTAAACAGCGCAGACGGGTAAATGTTAAGCTCTATTGATTACACACGTTTGGTTAATATAGCTTTAGAAAGTGGAATACATAGTAATATGAGTAGAAAGGAGGAATAAGTATACTATTATTATTATTATTTCACTGCTTAAATATTTGTTTATAATTTTATCTAGATTTGGTTTAAGGTAAGGTGTGACACACACACACATGAACATGAACACCCACAGACATTATTTTATTTATTTATTTAGCACCCCGTCTTATTAGCCGTGTGGGTTATACACTTAAGTACTGATTACGCTAATAGGTTAGGAATTGAGAAATATGAATTTAGAGAAAGTGAACCCAAATTTGTGGGGAGAGAGAGAGAGAGTGGAAAGTCCAACCTCGAACTCCCCCGTCTTCAATAGTATGGCTCTACACGAAACAAGCACGTTAGCCAACTACGCCACCAAGGCGTGTGATTGTAACAGTTGTAACGGTATATTACTGCCCTAAGAGAAAATAAAAGGATTTAATTGTTTTATTCTTTGAGCCGGTCAGGGACCATAACTTAAACATTCAGTGTTTTCGGGGTCCACCCTCCCAAAGAGCTAACACAGTTTATGCTAGACAGTGAGGACAGAGGGCCTAACCCGGGACATTGCCTACCTCATGGGGCAGGGACAATAATTTAACAGCCAGTGTTTGGAGCTCAACCCTCACGTTGTCAGGAATCCATAGACTGAGAGCAATGGAGGCTGACATAAAATATATAACTTTTACATTAATTAATAGGAAATATCGAATACAATTATGAGGATTAACTTACCCTGAATATTTGTTAAAACTTATATTGTCTATTTAAAATACTCACATAGCCTCCCATCGTTCTATATATGTAATATTTATTAAAGGAAGGAATTAAAGCTAAACAAATTAGATTTACTAAGAGAAATATATCACAATTTTACAAAGTTGGAATTGGGAAACGATTTATTAAAACTTACCCAAAACTAACTTGCGTTGGATGGCATCATTCGTTGAAAAGATCAACGACCACTTCGTTGGCTTTACGCCTCAGGTGGTCCAAGATAAGCAGCTGTGAAAAGTCAATACAGTCGCCGCAAACACCTACAAAATATGACGCGGGGGACTTGGCCCTTCCTGTTCGAATCCCGGTTGCCCTAAAGCATAATACCTGGTGATTTTTTTTTAATTTAACGTCACGCAATGTGTCCGTCGTTTTGTGTACACGGGCCGGTAAACTTTAGTTTGCGAAACGGTATATACAGTCACAATAACTTTTCTTACAATTTTGTGAGGTATCTGTATGTTCCTTTCCATGGCCTGTTCGGTGACCATCCTTTACAAAACGTCAAAATTAACGTCGTTCCAATTGCCGTAGTTTATGGTGATCACGCGAACCTTGCACACCTTTTTATTTTGGCAGGATCGCCACCAACACAAACTTGGTATGCGTAATTCTTGGGGTCACCAAATACAAAGGTGCTAATATAGCTTCCAGGACCGTAATCCTTAAACTCGTTAGTGAGATCACCCAAAAAGTGTCCAGTTGGTGGAATGTGATCACTGGGGCGTTCGGTGAATAGAACGCTATCTGTATCATGATACAAAATGTGGTCCTCTAATTTCTCAAGGATGCTATATAAGTGTAACCTAGCCATATAAGTCGTGTATCATTCTACTATTACACTCGTGTTAGGGTTAGAGCGCAACACGTCACGCGCATCCTTGTAATTGAGAAACATAACCTCATCATTAACATCAATGACTCTGCCCACGCTGATGTACGGATCCATCAGGTACTTTTGGATGCCCTTATAGTCGTTGACAATGGCTACATGTGGTAAATTGGGTCTTTGCCCAAACTTTCCCCATAGTGAATTTAAAAAGAGTTTAGCCAGTGTGCGGAGATCAGGGTTCTTACAAACAGAATGAAAATCGAGTTTTACCCTTTCCTTTTCTTCATAATTTTGAATATAAACTAGCTTCTTATCCTGTGATGTACACTACTCTGACCATCCACTAGCTTCTTATTTAATTTTCAAAAAAGTATCAATGTACCCGTAAAACAATCCACCAGAATGTGTCTGACGATCTTAAACAGATACATCGTACTCCCACACTTCATGTACGGCTTCAACGGTGTAGCCTTTTACAACGGCCTTCCGGATCTTGTTAATCACCCAAACGCCTGTCAACCAACGATCTTTCTTGTCGTTGTGTTGACATGCGCCTTGGTTTTTCTCTTCCCCCGTTTTACCTGGACCAGATGAACCTTAACTGGTCGTGCATCCGTGTAGGCAATACGGGCATGAATAAATCCCGTGGAGGCATCACGGTAACTTTGGCTATACCTTCTATTTGATATATTGACGGACAATTTGGTCCTAATTAAATTCTGGGATTTTCAATAGGATGCTTCGAGAAATAGTTTGATATAATTTGTACGCCCGCCAAAGAATGCGTCCCTGGGACTCAGGGGCTCCTTGCTGTGTACTCTGTGCTGGAGTACAAATTGTTTCAAGTCTGTTCGTTAAATCGCATTAGACATACACTCTTACATCTCTACGACCACGTAGCCGGCATTCTTAAATTTTTCCACGCAGGCCATGGTTGCTTAATAGCGCGTCTCCATGGTCTCTCGGCGGTTATTTTTGATAGGGTTGGTCAATATAATAAATAGGGCACCCGTGCCAATAAAACCTCCAAAACTGGAAGATGGTGGCGGTATCTCAAGCTTTAACAATGCCGTATACACGTTGACCTAGCCCATATTTCTCACGGCCATTGCTCTACTGAAGGATAGAGACACCGAGTTGATGGGCCTCTCAGCAGAGACATTGTACAGTGACGTGCGACTATTGGTCTGCACATCGATAGTCACCATGAGGGATGATAACGATGGTATTCTCCTTAAGGTGACTTCAGTGGTAAACCAACATCGACACTCCTGAGATCATACACGTCTCTCTGACAGGATACACCTTGGCTTTTTCTATCAGTATATCTATAAACTTAAAGCAGGCCTTCCATAGGAGCTCTACATCTTTCACGCAACTTACGGTTAGAATTAAAGACAAAATTTTCTTTTATCAGCGCATCATACCACTTCTCAAGTGCTCCTTTCTCTCAACTGACATATCATCGATACTGTAGTCCTTCTTTGGCGGCAATAGACCCCTATAATGCACTTTTACTTTTTTATTTAAATAATGGGGGTAATGTCCCTTGACCAAGGACTCGTCCAAGCCGAAAGTTTTGGGCATCTAAGATAACGCCATCTGGAGAAAGTTCAGAAGAGAGTCAATAAAGTGGAGTGGTCCGTAACGTATGGACATGATTTTTTGACCAATCATTACGAGCTCTGGAGATATTATTTTTTACCTTCATCATATATTTCAAAATAAAATTTCCATCATAGCCCTTGGCATTTTGGGCTAGGAAGGTGATATCATTAAATTTTGTTGTTTAATTGGCTTCAGAAATACAAAAAATTGGGCCATTGTGGCATCCCCCTTGAATATTCGAGTCCTATCCCCTTGTACTGTGCAATTATGGTCATTTCTATCGATATGAAGGCAGGCCTTGCAACACGTCTGCACAACACAGAGGTAGGTTCGTGCAAGTACGTGTTGGTTGAAACGTGAAGAAGAGTTTCTTGTCTGCATTCAAAATCTTAGAATAGGAAGAAGAAATTGCTCTTTTCCAGTAACGGCTTGGATTGGGTCTACTTCATGTAGCAGAAATGACCAAAAGGACGCTATGTCTCGCATACTCTACAAAAAATATCCTAACACCTATGTGAATAATTTTATCTTTCCAAAATGAAAAATTGATCGCATACCTTACAAACACTTTTGGCATCACAAATCGACATGCTATCCCTGAAAAAACTAGGACGTTTGTGGTGATCGAAACACGTCTGGTTTACAAACCATCGCCCACAAGCTTTACAGAGAACCGATCGATCTCCTCTGCACACCGTTTTAGTGTAAAACATTTTGCAAGCCATGTCGCATTTATGTCTGTTCTTGTGATAGAATGGCACGCGACATTGACGGCAAAAGTAGTCACACTTAAAGCCTGCTGTCAATGACGTAACAATTCCAAAATTATTATGCTTTAGTCGTGAAAATACAAATTCAAGTACCCCTTAAAGGAAGATTCGGAAGTGCTAGGCTCCTCGTATAGGACTTGCCTGCCCCGACTTTTCCAGAATACAGTGATTTTATACTCTGAGAGGTAAGTTTGAATTTATTTCAGTTCAATTAGTTCACCACCTCTCAAAAGATCCACATGGGCATCATTGCAGAGCTCCTCTGCTTTGAGTTTTTAAGTTTGGCAACCTTTTTTTAACTTTTTAAGGGTGTTCATATCTATGCATCCAGGTTCTCTTTTAATCAATGCGTGGTTGAGGCATAGTTTTCGTCACTATTTTGAATCATTATGATTACTTTTTTCTGTCTGGTTTATGTGGTGGCAGGAGCGAGTTTATCACAATATCTCCTGCCACCCCCACGAGGCTCCGTAAAATAGCTGAGTTTAACGTACAGCGATGCCGTACCAAAAACAAACTATTGCTCTGTAAATCTCGGCTCACATCGTCCAGCACGGCTCGAGCATCTAGCTGATCCGCCCACCTAAACGAAAGGTATACAGGATTCAATGTCTAGTACATACCGTGCAAGAGTGAGCCGACATGATCATCAGCACTGATCCCATGGTCCTGCAGCCGATCCAACAAAAAAGTCATTTATTCTTCAAGCCAGTTTAACGTGTCAAGATCGCTTGCTGGGGCACCAAGATATAAGGTAACCTCTTTGTCAGTATAAAAGAAGCATCGAAATTGTTTAATTCTCTCCTCAACGATACGAAGAGAGATACTTTGAGACAACCCTCCACCAACCTGATTTACCGGGCCATTAGTTCTGGGTGAGGGTGTTAATGAGGGACCGGCTGCTGCCAAATCTGGGACGTGGAATGCTCTGGTCAGCCGCGCCCCTTCATCTCCAGCTCTTAGAGGTGGTGGAATCCCTGGAGAAGGGGTGCCGTTTGGAAGTGCCATGGTTTCAACGGGCTGGTTGGGGTGATTTGTATCGGTGTTTCCCAACTCCTGTTGAACTTAAACAAAAGAGTTGAAATTCACACAGCAAGAACTAGGTTTCCCGTGGAAAATTACTATAAATAAGCATTAAATTAATAATTGATCCTGTATTATTATTATTAGCACCGCGTCTTACTACCCATTCGGGTTATACGCACTTACGCTAATGTGTAATGGTAGGGTGATAGTGAGATGAAATGAAGGACCTACAGTTTAACGTGGAATCCGAACCACGGTGGAGGCCTTGCATTCCCCACATTGATCCTGTAAAAAGTCCCGAACGTTAGAGATATTTTCAGTAAGGGTGACTTTTAGAATGAATTAAATTGGTTAATTATAATGCAAAATAGTTCGCCTTATACCAAACGTTAAAGAATTTTATAAAATAAAGTCATAAACTAATTTATTTAGGAATTAATACTTACCAAATTATTAAAGAAAGCCCTACATTAACTTATTTAGGAACAATTTATGCGCTACCCTAAATAATTGTTCACAAGATTATAGTATATCTCAGTCGCACAAGCTTGGAAGAAAACTTACCTAATAACATCTTGTTAATCATAATAAACACTCTTAAATAAATTATTTGTAAATTACCCTAGAATTATTTTGAATTTATTGAGTTATTTGTACAAAATAATTTTGAATTAACGCGTTTGATAATTGTTCATAGGTATGTATATTTTAACACATTTGCACAAGATTTCGCTTTTAGGATGGTTTTGGTAAGAACAGTAAAACAAATTATGGTTAACATTGATAGCATTTTAATATATTAGTTGTATTATTTTATAGGTACTGATAATATCTATAAAGGTGCCAAATACAGATCACATGACTTGAAGTATGAATATGTGAATTGTGGGATTCTGACAGTTTGTAAAATACAAACTTATGTTTGCATTCAACATAAAAGTTTTGGATCACATAATTTGACGTAAATGCTGTTCTTCCTACCAAAATCCCATTATATCTGTCACCGTAGGTGACAGTAGATTAGGAAACCCGTCGCTAATGACAGGGTTGGAGGGGCGGGAATCAAACCTATTGAATGCAATCATTAACTTTAATATACCTAACAGAATAAAAGTATAATATAGTCACCTAAGTTCCACTACTGTAAATTCCAGGTTTCATATTTTGTGTGCGTGCTATAAAATTACTTACATAGAACACTGTCAATCTCATTCCGATCACTATATATGTCGTTATTGTAGTGGCTGCCGGTAAAAACACCTTCCACCCCCTGAGAAGCGGCCGGGTCGTACTGATATTGTGATATACGGGTGTAGGTGGCACATTGTTTACATATCAGTATTTTGACCAAAGATATATGGGTTAATTTCATCTTTTTGCACTCTTCAATCCACACACCCATTCTAAATTGTCTAGTTCCAGGGTTATTTGTACACAACCCTAAAACAACTTATTTGTAAACTAGCTTTAGATTATTTTCACCCCTCCACCAATGAAAAAAAAAATTTGGAGGTCCCGATTCGAGGAGGGTCAAAATATATGTTGTGTCTGCCTGAACAAACAGTTTAGTTACAAAATTTGCAATATGATGAAGATATTTCGGCCAAACAAACTCCGTCCTCTGTAAGGCTCTCTAACATGGCTTTAATCGATACCCCCTCTTACTCTCCACGCCAGTCTTCGGTAAATCCTAATAAAACATACACTGTGGAAGATATTTGGGTCGAAAGATACATAACCGTTGAATAACATACAGTCAGACAATAAAGCATCCAATGTTAACATTACTCCTGATTATTAGTTGAAAATAGCTATAAAGTTTAGAAGAAAAAAAAAATTATTGAATAAAGTACTGCTAATATTATGCTTCATTATTTAAAATGGTTAAGTGTTTTTAGTGAACGAAAGTAAATGTTAATATTTTTATTTAATAAATTAATTATTAAATAAATACAATATAGTCACTGTTAATATGAGTCATAATTATTTAAAAATTGTCTATAAAGTTTAGTAGCACTGACAATAAATAAATGAAGGTCACAGTTAAATTCATAATCTAAATGTTAGGGGTCAGTAGCTATAAAATTTGTAACACTTGATAACCAAAATAATGTCGTCCACAATGCTTACATACATACCTTCGTTTACTCCATCAGGCAAACCTGTTGTCGTGCGATTTAAGTTCATTTTTTATCTTCTTACCGATTTAAGGTCAGAAGTAGAATGAGTAAATTTTCACATTGCGACGGTTTTTATACTAAATTCTCATCTGGATGTAGCTTACATATTTTCTCGTAGCCTATTGGCTACTAATAAAATTTAATTTAGCTTAGTTAATAAATTATATGTAAAGTACCGTTACTTGACCAATTGTGTCTTGATAATTGTTGTGTACGGTCATGAGTAGCTCAGCGCAAGACCCTTGGCTCATTATAATCCGGTCCCGCTTTCAAACATAATACGTTAAAATTGTTGAATAAGTATGCACCACTCCACACTACATGATTGTTGGAAGACTCCATTGAGACTACTTTTTTGGTGCTAACTGTACCGATGGTTGAGGCTACATTTTTAGGTGCTTACTGTACCAGTGATATGATGGTAGCATTGCTTTAATTACCACAACGATCCTTATCATTAGGATGTAGGCCTACACGTTGCGTGTTAATTAGTGAGCTAGCCAGTATTATTCCTCACTGAACATGTTTAGTATAGTCATCACCGAGTAATGACTGACCTGGTGCCCAGGGAAAATAACAGTAAATGTTCTCTTCGAAACTGGAGGGGGGTCGATACAATGATCTGTGTGACCTGCTGCCCAGGCGTGATACTGTCACATGTTGATATTCTCCTGCCAAGGTTGTGGTATCGATAGTTTCACCACTTATTAGTAATCAGGCTCCGAATTTACAACATTATGTGCTCTACTGCTCTCAGTCTGTGGATTAATGGGGGTGAGCCCCAAACACTGGCTGTTTAATTATGGTCCCTGCCCCATAGTTTGGGCAATGTCCCGGGTTGCCCCCCACTGTAATCCTTTTACTTACTCCTTGTGCAGTAATATACCGTAAAAAAAGTTACAATCACCCGCCTCGGTGGCGTAGCTGGCTAACGCGCTTGTTTCGTATAGAGCCAGATTACCGAAGATGTGGGAGTTCGAGGTTCGAATCTCGGTCGTGTAAACTAGGGATGGCTTTCCACTCTCTTGCCACGCAAATGCGGGTTCGCTTACTCTAAATTCAACCTTCCCAAATCCTAACCTATTATTGTAACTAGTACTTAAGTGTATAAACTGTACGGGTTGTAACATGTGGTGCTAAATTAAAATAAAATATGTGGGTGATCGTATGCGTGTGTGCGTGTGTGTGTGTGACACCTGAGTTTAAATCAAATCTAGTTAAAATTATAAACAAATATTTAAGCAGGGAAATAATAATAATAATAATAATAATAGTATACTTATTCCTCCTTTCTACTCATATTACGATGTATTCCACTTGCTAATGCTATATTAACTAAACGTGTGTAATCAATAGAGCTTAACATGTACCTGTCTACGCTATTTAATATTTTATTCTGACAAAGTTGTCACGAGGCAGAGCCTTTTTCTCTTTGAAACTCCAACAACATATTCTAGCGACAAAACGGGTGCGTGCAATTTGAAAACACCACTGAGGGTGGTAGCGTCATATTGATTTTTGAAAAATCCTTTAAGTATTTTATAATTGTATTAATTATAGACCAAATAGCTATGTGACAAATGATATACTTGAGTTCAACAGTCGCAGTTACAAGGTTTACTGACACCTCTATGCTGCTAGAGAATTGATACTATGATAAATGAGTCAACATTCTTCCAACCTCCCAAAGTGTAACAAGTGGGGACTGTTTCTACAGCGTGGTCCCTGTCACTATCAGAAAGCTGTGTCAGGAACTTCTATGTTAAATCGACTCTCTTTAGGAAGCTCTAAAACAAAGGTTCGTGAAATTTTACACTATGAACCATCTTGTGTTTTTCTTATGAATTTTTACCTTCACCCCTCCCCCACTTTTTCCTTTCTCATAGTTGGATGGAAACTATTAAGTGGTGATACAAGATTTTTGTGAGCCTTGATTATATTTGTTGCTAACTAAGAAATAATTTTAATGATAAAGGATATTTGAGATACTAATAATCTATCACGTAAACGATACTTTCACCAAGTATTTTGTAATTATTAAAGTTATTGGCCCCTTCGTGTAGTGGTTAGTGCACCTGGATATGAGTCTAGGGGCCCGGGGTTTGATTCCCAGCCTGAACCTTGGGTTTTTTCCCCCCGAAAGAGGATTTACCCCTACGGTCACCAGAGTTTGGTTAAATAGGTTTAAATTGGGCTTCAGTGTTTCCACTGGCTCCACACCCTCACACTATCACCATCATCTCATCTCATCTCATCGGGACATGGATAGAGCCTCCACGGAAATAACGTACGATTAGTACATTCGGGCGTCCCCTGGGAAGAGGTATATAAGTAGTGGCCAATCTTTCCACTACTGGGTTAAGACTGTTTTAGCCCAGACGGGCCATAATATATTAATTACTAAAGTAAAATATAATGTTTCCAAATATAATCTCTTAACGAGGTGGATTCTATTATGTAAGCCAATTAATTAATTTACCTAGTATGTTTATACGATACGATATATTGGTATATTAGTCAATTATATCATAATATGATATAGTTTATAGCAATATCAAAGAAGTAAAAATTCTGAAACTTTTATTACTATTTAAAAGTAAGTATATAAATATAACAATAAATACCAGCACATATTTAACTTATTGCCAAACCCTTACTTCATCTCTGACAAGACGAGTATTAATATCAACTTGTATTAGGTGACCTGGCGGTCTAGGGGTAAGGTGTCTGACTTCTGTGCTGGCGGCCGGGGTTCAATCCTCGGTCACGGCACAGATTTATCTGATTACCAAACCCTTCCTTCACCTCTGACAAGACCTCTTGTGAATGTGGGGAATGCCAGGCCTCCACCGTGGTTCGGATTCCACGTTAAACTGTAGATCCTTCATTTCATCTCACAATCACCCTACCATTACACATTAGCGTAAGTGCGTATAACCCGAACGGGTAGTTAGACGTGGTGCTAATAGTAGTAATAGTAGTAATATCAACTTGTGAATGGGTGGAATGCCGGGCCTCCACCGTGGTTCGGATCCCACGTTAAACTGTAGGTTCTCCATTTCATCTCACAATCACCCTACCATTACACATTAGCGTAAGTGCGTATAACCCAAACGGGTAATAAGAGGCGTTGCTAATAATAATATTAATAATAATAATAATAAAAATTTCGAATTCGAATTCCTTTACTATAGTGCTGGCCAACAGTCTTAAGACCTATAACAGGCCAGCAGTGAAAGTACACAAGTACCTTAAAATACATATAATTACTCGAGAAAATAAGATAAGCAATAATAGCTAAACAATTTTATATATTTTTGGATAGTTTCCGAAAAAAAATAGTAATTGATAATGATAAAATAAAAAATATCAATAATAACAAATGACTAAATAATGGTTACAAGCAGTAATAATATGCAAAAAATAAATCAGAATATTGTAAATTTAAATATTATAGGCAGATCCTGTACATGAAATATTATTGAAATGGGATTTCCTTAAATAACTCTCAAAGTTTAGCTTTCCTTTTAGGATAAAAGTCGAAATAGACCAATCTAGAATTGACACTATGGATGGATAAAATGACCTATAGGGCTCACCTTATAAGAGCTATTGAAAAAAAATTACGAGAAGCCTAAGAAGGGATATGAACGCCTACATGATCAAGGGCAAATTTTCAAGAAATTTTTCTATTGAAAATATTAAATAATAATAATAAATATTAATATTTTCTACTTATATATTTTCTAACGCAATAAAGGAGGAATTTCTTTTAAATACAAAGCATAGGTTTTATTTTAAAATTCACTCATTTTGAAACTGTAGGTCTAAATTTGTTGTTGTATTATTGTTAGTTTTAAATACAGTCATAAACTTAATAGTTATTGTGCTATAAACTACTTATGTACAATATTATAATAAATATTATTATATATGTAAGAATATAACCTCCTAGCATAAACATGTGCTTAGGCTTGCCAAAAATAATACATAAAAATATAATATTTTGCATAGTCAACAACTATTCTAAATATCAAACGTACGTTTTGTTGTTTTGTTTGGGTGAGTGACGCTATTTCTCTGATAAAATCACGACATTTGATGTGTGTATTGCGACTAACGGCCATCTTCTTTGTTCTTTAGTTTTTTGTGTGATGTTCAGTTGTTTGACCTTACTCCTGAGAGTTGAGATGTATTTTGTTTTGTGATAATTTAACCAATTTTTATAATTAATCAAACTTACTTAGAATAAATTTATTTAAAAGTTATTTTAGTATTTAAAATGAAAATCATGTCTTTTGAATGCAAGCATTGGTTTAAATATTAAATTAATCAGGGTTTTAGAAAACTACAACACCATCTATTTTAATTACACTTTAATAAAGACAATTGTAATATATTTTTTATATTCAACTCTATTATTACTATCTCCTTCTTTATTCCTCTTTATTACAAAATAAATATGTATATGTTGTTATATCAAACTAATTTTATCTCTCTCAATACAAATCTCTCACATTTATATTAAGTTTATTCTTTAAAATTCGTATCTTTTTCCCAAACTTTTAAATTTATGTCTTTGCTCTTGAACTTCTATATTTATCCCTTTTTTTGCTATTGTTTTCATAAAATATCTCTGTTTTAACTCTATCATTCCTTCGGTTTTTCTCGGTAATTACCTTCAAAGTCCTGTACATTTTATATAACATTTTTTAAATTACTCTTACTAATTAGCTAGTGATGTTTTGGCTTCACGTATTTTAAATATAATGAAGTATTAATGAGGAATATAGAGTTGAAGGGAAAATACATTGAGGGATAGCTATAAATGGTTTATGAGAAAACACCTTCATTAGAGCCAGCTAGAATTCAAAGCATAACTTCCTCGTTCCCAGCAAGCTATATTATATGAAATTTACATCCAATTCACTCACCCCTCGATGCAGCTAATAGTGTTCTCATAGGAATGTCATTTGTTGGCTATTACATTTATTATTAAGGAAAAATGTTATTACTTTATTCGTCACCCTACTTACATTAGACTTTTGTGTTTGGTAAATTACAAACATTTATAATATATTATGTTAAGGAAGATGGCTGTTAAAGAGTTTTAAGGTGGGAGGGAATATATATATATGTAAGCCACGTGTAACGTTCCTGCCTGTGGTGGTCTAATCTGCCTCGCTACCTCCAGAGCCTAGTAAGCACTTGGAAGCATTGTTTGCGATCATTGTTTCTCGATATTTCCCCAGTGTTTCCTGTTGTTCACAGATCTAGGAAAACAGTTTGCAAACATTGGAAACATAATTGTTTGCAAACAGTGAACTAAACATTGGTTCACGTTCAGATGGAACTGATGCTCAAAGATGGCAGTGTTTTTAATAACTTCTCTCGCATGTCACCTACATATTTTCAAGTTCTTTCAAATGGTTGGTTACATGATAAGGAACGACTAGCTATTGTCTCACGTTGTTTAGGAAGGGTTACTGATAAAGCGTGAGAGAAGCTCATACAACCGTTTATCATGTACCCATTTTGGTCAAACACGTACCCCTTTTGCTCACTTGTGTTCCTATTTTAATCAATTATTCACCCCGTTCGCTCAGTTTTGTTCCCCTTTTGGTCGAAAACGCACCCCCATCGCGGAAATATTTTCCCTTTTATTCAAACTCGCACCTCTTTTGATCAAACATACACCCCTTTTACTCAGTTTGTTCCTCTTCTGGTCGAAGACCCACCCCTATTGCTCAATGTTGTTCCCCTTTTGGTCAACCACGCAACCGTTTTGGTCAGACATGCATCCCATTTGCTCAGTTTTGTTCTACATTTGGTCGAATTTCCACCCCTGTTGTGTGATTATTTTTCCATTTTAACCTATAAGTTTCCCCTTGGCCTAATCCTGCCTTGACATGTCACTCCCCCAATCCAATGTCAGGTATGAGCCATCTACAGTAGCCTATTCCTGGTTTGATTTGCCATGGCCTAATCCTGCCTTGACATGTCACTCCCCCAATCCTATACTAGGTATGAGCCATCTACAGTAGCCTATTCCTGGTTTGATTTGCCATGGCCTAATCCTGCCTTGACATGTCACTCCCCCAATCCTATACTAGGTATGAGCCATCTACAGTAGCCTATTCCTGGTTTGATTTGCCATGGCCTATTCCTGTATCAACATGTCAAGGCGGCATTCTGGAACCATGTGTGACTTCAGTAATTGATAACAATGTCATGGGGATCACAGTTTCTGGGTAGGGGGATGGCCATATTTCTATCAATCTATCTGTAACTTCCACCGAGAGAGAAGCGGTGGATTCTAAACAATAAAACAACAACTTCCAAGGATTCTATCAAACGAGGCATAATCCCTATAAAAATTTCAAATTAGGGAAAAAATCCACACCAACCTCATTCCAGGTATTTGAAACAATGGGGAACACTCCCCATAAAAATAAAAGACAACAGGACATCTAACAAATGGGTCAATCCTTCCATGAAAATTCGAATAGGATGAAATGGGCATAATTGAACAATATTAAAAGTTGACAAGATTAAACACGATTAAAGGGTCAGTGACCTCAGGATGACAATGCAGGACTTAAGTTCAATAGCAGTGACACCTGGCACTTAACGTCTTAATAGTGTATCAACTTATATCACCTGGTGGTGTAGCGTGTATAGCCTAAAATTCGTAAAATTTACTAGATTTTAAATATTCTTGTGTTTGTGAAGTTATTATATAACAAATGTTGTTACCCTAACTCGTTTAACAAGAGTAGAACTGTTTGTAAAAAAGTAATATTTTCATCTATCTTGAAAATATGATTTGTCTTGGTCCATCTCTCCACTTTCCACTTATCCAACCTCTCTTCCCCTGCTTGTTACCCTGCTACAGCTCCTAAACACACCCTTCCCTCCGTAGTGTGGAATAATTGGCGAGCAATAAAACGCGAATTTCTCTCCACGAAACTGATATGTTTCTAGGAATCTGAGTGCCCAGAATGTTTTATTGTGGAAGACGTAACAAAAAGTTCCCTATAAACTTTAACAGAACAAATAACACCATACAACAACAAACAAAAAAGCTCCGAAGGTATTTTGAAATCTTACAAGTCAATTTAACCAATTCCATTATTTTATCATTATTCCCTTCACTTTCTATCATAAAATTTCTTTGAGTCTATTTTTACGTTTCATTTCATTACATTCTTGACGTTAAACCTTGCGCGTGACACTCTTATTCGTATGAAGTAGCGCAAACATTGCATTTTAGGAGCAAACAAAATTTTGAATATTGTTTAGAGGATTTTTTTTAATTATCCCATTCTAGAGGGTATTTTATAATCATCAATTTGCATTAACTTTTTGCAGATTTTTTAAAATTTAATAAAACTTAGAGGTACTGTATATATTGTTGGAGAAATGTTTAAGGCCTGCAATAAAATATTAATACATTTTCACTAATAAAAGCAAAAGCTCAATTTTTATATTTTAATGTTATCATTATTTTTATGTAGCAATATTATTTTCCTTAAAAATACATTAAAAAATAATATATATGTATATATGTTTTTAGGTAAGCTATGAAAAAAAAAATTATATCCATACATTAACTAATAAGGCTGTAAATTTGTCTGTACATTCAATTTATTCTGTTTGTTTGTTTCAAGTAAACTCAAAAAGAACTCATCTGATCAAGTCATATAGATTAAACTTCTTCTGTTGCACTCCTTATCTTTAAAATTAAAGAGTAGTCTAGGGTGGAGCACTCTCCAACTTTTTTTCCATTCAAATCAAAATGGGGTGGCGTGGAAAAATTTCACTATCACATCAACATCCTGGATATCAAATATCTTTGAAAAACCCTAATATTAATACTGCCCCGATATCACTAAACATTTTAAGATTTTTTTTACAACTTTTTTTGACTTCCAAAATTATCAAAATTTTATTAATATCAATATAAAATTGATTATTTTTACATTTATTACTATCAAATTACATTTTACTTTAATTTAAACCTTCTAGGGGTGGTAGTAAACCACATTTATTAAGAATTTTTAAGCTAAAATTGAAGTTTGGAACTCAGATTAATTTCTTTTCACTAAAAGCTTTTGTTTCTAATTGTTCATTTCAGATGGCAGCACATTCGAGATTATGGATATTTCTGCAGTTCCAATGGACTAAACCTTTTTCCCCACGCATTTTGTGAGTTCCTATTGTAAAATAGCTTTCAATATTGGCAAATAACAAATTTTGTGGGAATGTGTTTATATGCTATCTAATGGCGTTGTTAAGGAGTGACTTAGTCTGCAATGTGTTTGGTCATTGGCGTGATTTACCGCTTAATGTTTTACCACTTACGAAGAGTTAATGTGTTATTTGTGGGAGAGCCGTAGCAAACCCAAACAATAAAATAACCTAGTTAGTGACATTTGTGTATAAATTGATGAGAAGTTGATTAAACCATTGGAATTAGCTTCAAATCCGATTATAGACCGTCGTGAAGTAGTGAAAAAGATAAAAGCATATCATGACAAGTATAGATACTTATTAAAACCGTATGCATCAAGACAAAATGTAGAAAGTTATCGTGAGAGGATAACGCTATTGAGAGAGGAAGGTAAGTCCCTTTTTGACCTAGCAGCATGCAAGTGATTCTGGTAACTGTAAAACACTGAGAAAAATGCCAATTACAGAAATACTTTTTTTGCTTGACCAAAGCACTAACCAAAATATGGGCATTGGCAACATTGATAAGAAATTAAAAAAAGAACAACCTTGATAAAATAGATCGAAAGAGGAAACGGGTATTGTTTGAAGACAACATATATCCGTTAAGAAAGGAATATTCTTCAAATGAAGCATCTCAAGAAACTGAACCAAGTAAATCACAAAAGAATATTTGTTTAAAGGAGTATTCCGTTGTTGCTAAAACTTTAGATAGGTATGACATTTCTGACAGAGCTGAAGTGGCAATTGTTTCGGCCACACTCCAAGACATTGGCTTGTTTTATGAAAGTGACTTATCAAAAGTTGTGGACAGAAGTACATTTAGACGATCCAGACAGAAAGAAAAAACTATATTGAGTAATATCCCCATAATATCGAATCTAAGCAAATAGGTTTATATTTTAATGGGCATAAAGATAAAACTCTTGTCATGGAGGACTCGAGGAGAAAAGTTATAATAGAAGGGCATATAAGATTGGTAAAGGAACCAAGGTCTGAGTCCTTTAGGTCTGGAAAGGCATTGATTGTAAGTGAAGAAATACATAACTTTTTAAAAAGAAATAATGTTGATAAGCGTAAAATTGTTTTTATTGTCTGTGACTGAACTGTGATTAATACTGGAATGAATGGAGGTGTCATTCAATGTCTAAAATCAAAATTAGGAAAACCATTAAAGTGGTTTATTTGCCAACTGCATGTGAACGAGCTTATTATGTGCCATATATTCAAGCACCTTGACGGTACTACAAGTAGAGGTCGAAGTTTTACAGGTCTTATCGGTAAATCCCTAAAATACTGTGAAAACCTTCCTGTAGGGGTTTAAAAAAGTTGTGTTACACTTTCATAGAAATTTCCAACAAAAAGGACTTAAGAATTAACCAACTTTATTTGTTGGAAATATGTGAATCCATTAATTTTGGATGGATCTCTAAAAGAAACCCAGGCAAGAAAGTATATTCTTGGTGGCTTACAGTGGGAAATAGAATTCTCAGACTTTACATTTCCTCGACGGCACCTTCCGAAAATTGATTGATTCTAGCAACTTTCATAGTCAAAGTTTATGAGCCAATGTGGTTTGCTACTAAGACGGAACCATTATGTGTCTTCGGAGCTAAGCTTTTGCATTAAACCATGATGGTGTCACGGTATTTACAAAATTCAATAAAGGTGATCATAGAAACAATAATTCAACGAAATTAGTTTTTCATACATCCAGAAAATATTCTGATTGCCATATTAGCTGATGACAGGGAGAACATAAAATGTTAGCATTGCACAAAGTGCTTTTAAGCACGTCAGGAAAACAACCCTTCAAAGAATATTCATACTTTTGAGATTCCTGAGTATAACTTTGAAGTAACAGACTACATTGATATTATACATTGATCTAGAGTGACAGTCATCGAAACACTATTAATAAAACAGTTCAATGATAAAATTATTTCAGTGTGCATACTGAAAACAAAAACTGCAAACAGTATCATACTGCCAAATATCAAGCTATTCCCTTGTCACACTTAAGCCACTGAAAGGTGTGTAAAACTATTAACGGGAGCTTCTACTGCACTGCTGTTTGTGGACCATCAAGGCGGGATGGATTTATTAAAACTTGTTTAGAGTCTCGCAAGCGAATGTCAGTTTTTAACACCAAAATACAATATAGACAATATTTTAATGATTGTTAGTTAATGTGATTGTCTGTGATGTGATTACCAATGTGATGGTATGTCATGTGGTTGGTAATGTGATTGTATGTAATACCAATAATATTGCAATGTAATCTAATTGTGTTTTCGATAATTATTATAATACCCTTCTTTAATAGATAATTTTGACTTATTTTTCATAATTTTGGGTCATAACCAAATTTAATGTATTATATATACATATATTTTTACAGTTGTTATTGTGTGGTCTAAGAGCAACTTTCCCATATCACCCAAATATGGTTACCCCTAAAATAAATTCACTCCACCCTAATATATAGGCCTACCAACACGCTATCTCATCAGCGAACATAGCAGTATCGAAAAAACTGTTGGTGTGATTATATTTACTTTTTAAATTTATTAACTCTTTTAATGTGTAAATCTTCTTTGTAAGTCACCTTTGTAACAAGGGGTTTGGAAATATCAACAAACTAGGCATATAAAATTATTTATGTATGTCTTGATAGTCATGACAGCTGCAATCCAAAGAGCTATTATTACAGTATACATTTTAATCTAAAATTCAAAATAAAATATAATTTGTGTTGGTTGTTTTATATTCATAGTAATAGGTAAATTGTGATTCTTTAACAATTAATACATCTTACGCGTAAATAATAAATAACGTTTAACATCCTTTTGTGATTTGATCTTACATGGATTCATATTTATAAAACTTGATTAAATTATCCCATTAAAAGGCAAAAAATATTAATTAAAATGGCATACAGCAGGAAACAGCAAATAGTCCACTATGTAAATGTTAAGAAAAAAATTTCAATAAATTTAATCTGATGTAATATTTTGTTTTGTTTGTCCCTACCCCTCTGACTTACGATTAAGGGGAAACACATTTAGGTTTTAGTGAATGTTGGACATTGGGAACCAAATATCTGGTTATATAGTGGTTCACTATAGGCAGAGTTTATTAAATATTAAGATCTTGATGCCTATAACCCCGTGACCTCCGGTGTGTGTAGTTCCAAACCCAAGACAAATCGAAAGGTGGCACTTATCAAATCCACTTAGTGGAACCCCAAGATGTGCACCTCGAGTGTATTTTTGAAAATCGAATATGTTGAGCCAAGTTAGTGCCTTATATCACGTGACTACGTGAATGTTTATCATTGAGCTCAATTAACCAAGCAATTTTAAAATTTAAATGAGTAGCTAGGGAAATTTTTAGGGTTCGCGTGCACCTTAGCCTCTTTTTTACAGCCATAGTTAAACTAGCACATTAGAAATTGTGAATTACTATTCGGGCAGTTAAAGAACCAAAAAATATATAAGTCGAAGACTTAGTACTGGCCACTTTATTTGGAAAATCATAGTTTTTGTTACTACACATACTGTGAGACTGAAGGATTAAACTGCGTGATTGCTGATACAGAAGGATGCCAAACAAAGGACCATGAACATTTTAAATTTTGTGTAGTTGTTATTTAGGGGAACTAGCCTATGTGAACGTTGGCTTTTTTTTTTACTTTTACCCTGTTAATTATAAAAATAATTAAATATATGCCTTTTGTTAGATTTTTGTTGCTCATTCACGCCTAAACCACCGTACCAATTCTTCTGCTGAAATTTGGCACGTACATAACTTGGATGACCAGTTAACCAAGAGGCAAATTACAAATGATGTCCGTAGTTTTGTTTCAAGATATCAGACACAAAACACTTCATTTTGGCCTTTTTCTTAACTTATAATGATAGTATATTCATAAGATCAACTTTTAAAGGTTTCTACATATAATTATATTAGACATTACGATTACGTTGGAAAAAATGTGGCTATATTTATATATATAAAACACTACTTTTTAGCTATTCCATAGCTCTAATTCATAAACCATGGGAAGGCTGAAAATGGGAATCAATAATCAATCATCATATAAATAATATAGGATGTGTATTGGTTTGTTTGTATATATGTTTGTCTGTGTGTCTGTGTGTTTGTGTGTTTGTGTGTAGGTGCTTTAACTCCAGAACCAAGAGAACTATAAAGATTAAATCACAATAATATAATGGAATGGTTAATTTTTGCTCTAAAACCTTCAAACCAATATATAACTTTGGTAAATATTGAAAATTTAAATAAATTCCAAGAATGTAGTGGGAATGCTCAAAATACCAAAATTATTCCTAAATATTTGAAATTACTAGGTGAAATTGGGTGAAATGCTGGGCCATTCATAAATTTCCTAAGCTTATGTAAAAAAATTACTTCTCGCTTAACCCGCTTCGCTGAATTCTATCTTCCTCATTCCTAACTCAATAAAGTAATTAGTATATTATATGCGTATAGCCTGAACCGGTAGTAAGACACGTTGATAAAGAAAACTTCTAAATGAAATTGAATTTGTCATGCAGGTGTAATAGCCACCCCAAACATTCTAAAAAAACAAATTTATTTCAAAATTAATTAAAGAAAATAGGGAAAGTGCTCTTCCCAAAAAAATGTCTTAAGCTATTAAAATAAAAACATTTACCGTCTGGTAGAAAATTGAAATATTTAAATGCATGTGAAGCACAGCCTGGCTTAAACAATCATAAAATTGTGAACATTTATACTTTTTGTTACACTTTGATGGTCTTCTTTCCAATTTTGTAGATATGTATAAAATTTATTTTTACATATCTTATGATTGTTCCTAGAAAAATACTGCGTTATATGGATTGCGTTCTTTTTTGAACTCAGTTTATGGGCTGTGATTAATTTTTAATTTCAAAGATTGCTTTTAAAATTAATTAATATTTTAAAAATTGATTGGTTGATATATTTGTTTTTTGTATAGGAAATTACATAAAAGGTTCAGCTGAATGTTAAACATCATTTTCGATATTGTTTTGATATATATTTTTGTCTGCATGAATTATTAGAACACATATAAACATGCTAGAAATCTAAAATTTGGCATGCCGATAACTCTTAAAATAATGTTCTTTAGAAAAGTCCTAAAATTGAAAATATAATATGGTGGGTTAAAAATAGAGAACCAACAAGGGTCAAAAACATTAAAAACTAATAATTCCTTTTACAAACTGTAGACTTATACAGTTCTACGTAAGATTCTTCTGTTTTAACTATTTAACAACTAATTATTCATACTCGCGTTACTCTTTTCTTTTTTACTACCATCAATAATCTAGAGTATAAATAACATGTTTAGAGAAGATATAGCTTAATCCTTAAAAAAAATCTTTTAACACATATTTAGATTGTAATGTATATTTTTATTTAGTGTTTAGTAGGCCTACTTATCACGTATTGTAACAAAATTTAAAATAAAATACTAATATTTATACATAATTTATGATTTGGCTACTTTTTCCTGTGATTAATATTATATAATTTAAAAGAACAAAGTTACTTTATTCCCTGTGTGAAAGACGGGTACAATAGTTAGGTTTTCTGCACAGTGGAATTTTGTGGTGTTTTTTTTTTCTTTCTAGGTGGTATAAATGATAATAATACCAAATAATTCATTTTTAAAATGTTTGTCAGCCCGTCCATTTGCTTATTACCAGTAAGCTCAAAAAGTATTCATCGGATTGAAACGTGACTTCTTCTATTGTGCTTCTTATTTTATAGATAACCATGGTATGCTATCACGCTAGTTCATCAGTGATCAAAGGGGTGTCGAAAAAACTGGTTGTAAGCAGTAAATATTGGTCGCTGCAGGTATTGCGGGTACGGAAGATGGCAAGTGATATGAGCTGGGATGTGGAGAGGAAGGGGATAGGGGTGAGTCTTTGTATCTTCTTGAATCTTAATAAGGACATAAAACAATGCTCTTGAAGTTTCATTCTTTTCTAGAATTTGAATTTGTCGTATGTATGTGTTGATGTATTATTTAAGGTGAGTGGAGCCACAGAAAATATTCTAATATTAAATATAATAACGTAAATACAGTTTATTTGACAACGTTAGTTCAATTGAATTATTGTTAAAGTTCATAACTAGTTTCCATAAGTCGTTGGGACCCAGACTTCTTCAATGTCAAGTTACAAATTAAGCCAGCATTTAGCATTCTAGTAATTACATAAATTGGATATGAAATATGAAGATAGAATTCAGAGGAAAGTACTCGCGTTGGATTAGAGTAGTAAGCAATTTAGGAAAGACGACCCTTAGTACATCCAGCCAGGATTCTAACGCCAACATCTACATCATTGCCAAACTAGACCAGATGTTACTTACATTTAGTCCGTGTTCCCACCGATGTATGTCTTTATTAATAATTTTTAGAATATATTTTGGCATTATCCTGAAGCACTTTTATAGTGATTAATATTTGAAAATAAATATAATTAAAAAATACAAATGCTATTATAAAAAATAATGGAGTAGATAAACAAATTTATAATATGAAGTTATTTTTAAAAAATGTTAACAAAAATAAAATTTACAATCATGTACACCACATGTATTTATTACCATATTAAGTTTTAAAAATAAACATTGCATATTTCCTTCCCACATCTTTCACAAGATTTGGTTGCTTTTCGTTCCTCATTCCTGGGAAACAATCCACACTGGTTTTTACCAAAAGGCCTATGTGATGCCGTTTTTGTCAATATTAATTTTATTTTATTTTCAGAATCAAGTTCACTTTGTTTGGTATATTTTCTAATAATTCCACAGCATCAGGTTCAATGTCTCATCACTTTCCAATCACCACAATTCTTCTTTCTCTCGGTCCAAATCTAATAAAATAGTTAGGCTTGTGAGGTGCTTTTTTGTTAAATACAATTTGAATCAATATAATAAAATAATATTATTATTATTAGCACCACGTCTTACTACCCGTTCGGGTTATACGCACTTACGCTAATGTGTAATGGTAGGGTGATTGTGAGATGAAATGGAGGACTTACAGTTTAACGTGGAATCCGAACCACGGTGGAGGCCTGGCATTCCCCACATTCACAAGATGTCTTGTCAGAGGTGAAGGAAGGGTTTGGAAATCAGATAAATCTGTGCCGAGACCGAGGATTGAACCCCGGCCGCCAGCACAGAAGTCTTACACCTTACCCCTAGACCACCAGGTCACCTAATAAAATAATAACATTATAATATTTAAGTCCAATTAATCACTTATTTAAAATCAAACATATTTATGACAAACTATCTTGCCAGTTATCAAATTTAAAAAATGTCTCTGTGATGGATATAAAATCACGTTCCCATTAATAAAAACACAAATCTAGTTACAACAATTTACACAAACATTAGAGTTGACACAGGAGAATTCCTACCCCGAGCACGTCACTCTTAGATAATCTAATATTGCATAGGTAAAAGGTTGAAACGAAACTGACCAATAATGGCCTTGACTCGATATAAAATATTGTGAGGGAAGGTAGCAGAGTAAGTTATTCTGAAAATTGAAAAATGACACCTGAACACGGGAATCAAACCCGGGACCACCCCTTCAGCTTAAGCAGAAATTCCTCAAGAATGTAGGCGAAACTCTCTCACTGTAGAACTTTTTTAACTCGATCATATTATCTTATTATTTCTCCTTTCTAGTTGAAATATAATATATAAAATTTTAATAAAACTGTTTGATAGTCGATACTTTGAAAGCCACAAATCAAGTTATGAATGGTATCAGTATTGAAATGTGTCAAACATCTGAAAGAACATTGCTCTTTGGTAGCGACTGAGCTTACATGTCGAAAGGGTACGCAGAAAAATGTGTCATTCTCGTCTAATCTGATTTGCTAGTTACGAGTAAATCGGTATTCCAATCTAGGATGTATATATTAGGATAATTTTTTGAATGGTTTCCCACTTTCCCTTTACGCAAATACTAGTATATTTCTTCTAAATGTTAGCTTTCCCTTCAAAAAATATCAAAAACTGTGATTTTGCTTCCGTGTGAATGAACCTCGTTCATTTACTAATTATAATATAAATCAATAATAATTGTTGTGAACCATTTTTTGTAACTTCTTTATATTAGAAATAGTATCAATAATTTGTATACAGAAATATTTAAACGCATAGTAAATATAACTCTTTTGAATGAAAAGGTATCCCCAAATATATCTCCAATCTCGGTTGAATAATGTCACAAAGAACATAAAGGGTCGTCAACAATGTATTTGGCTTTGTATGGCAATGATTTACCACTGAAGTGTAAGAGAAGGCCGTGTGTTAATTTAAGACGTGAATCTTTAGAAATATGTAGAGATTAATTTAAGTTAGTTTCAATTGTAGCCGCGATAATTTGAGGTTGTCTCTTTGCTTCCAAACTTTTTGGTTTAGTTTCTCTCCCATTTATATCTTCAAGAAACCCGGGTTCTGGTGCGTTTAAATGCAGGAAATTCCTTAGAATAATTACAGAAATAGAGTTGTGTTGGAACATTTGTGTACTCATTCAAATATATAGAGTTAAGGCGCGATGTAAGAAAATGTGTTTACTGTTTTTGACAAGATGAATAAAATACTGCTTTAATATATGCATTGTGATCAATTTTCTAAGGTCACGGAATTTGGTCATGATCTTTTGAATTAATTTAAAATGTTATATTCAAATGCCACTTTACTCATATTGGATATAAAAGATGGTTTTAGACTATTATGTGTATAAAATTAAATTAATAATAATAATATTTAGCACCACGTCTTACTACCCGTTCGGGTTATACGCTTTAAGTACTAATTACGCTAATGGATTAGGAATTGGGAAGGTTGAATTATAGGAAGTGAACCCGCATTTGCTTGGAGGGAGCGTGGAAAACCATTTAGGAAAAACCACCCCCAGTTCACCCGACCAATATTCGAACCTTGATCTCCCCGTCCTCAGCAGTCGAGCTAAATTAAATTAAAATACATACTGAAACAATATTTTATTTATATTTAATCTATTTTGACCTTTTTTCTCCCTATATTTTCTACCATAAATTCTCATTTTTGTATGGCATTTGTTTATTAAAATGTGTATTAGGTATATTATAGGTGTAAAGGCTGTAACATGGAGCTGATAATCAATAATTGTTTATAAAGTTCAATGAAAGTCTTATAGTTACAAATAGAAGCAGTTAGCACATTAATGTAGTCATTTTGAAGAGTGAGACCCAGTTATCACTATATATTGCTTTCACTGTGATCTTGAAAGAAAATCTGTCGCTACCACCGAACCCGTGACCTATGTTTCGTTGCATCGGAACTCTAAAGGGAAGATCGGGAGTGTGAAACGTGAAACGCAACTTACTCCAGAGGGGACCAAAAAAGAAATAAAAATAGTAAACTTTTAGAATCCATATGTCTAGTAAAATATATGGTACGATGCGCCACACCGTATTTCTTTATTGATTTCAAAATAGAAAATTTTATTAAAACTCATAAAATTTGTGAAAGTAAATCTACAATTTTCCAGAAACAATATCAAAGAGAATAGCAATCAATTTCATTTTATAAAACCTGAATACCAATATTTTATTTTTATTTTATTTTCAAAGACTTAAATATATATATGTATATATATGTATATATATGTATGTATATATGTATATATATGTATATATAAGTATATATATGTATATATATATAAGTATATATATATGTATATATAAGTATATATATATGTATATATAAGTATATATATATGTATATGTATATGTATATATATAAGTATATATATATGTATATATATATAAGTATATATATGTATATATATGTATATATATTTTTATTTTATTTTCCAATAATTGACTATATGTATTAAAATAAATGAAAACTTAAAATTTAATTTTCATATATATTTGTGTGTGTGTGTGTGTGTGTGTGTGTGTGTGTGTGTGTGTGTGTGTGTGTGTGTGTGTGTGTGTCCATATCTTTGAGAATTAAATTCATTGCTATTCTATTCGGTAAACCGAGATGTTCCTCTTTCCTTTCTCAATGTTTCTGTAAAAGTGTATATGATTTTATGTATGCTCTTTGGTGGAGTGTTTCTGCAACAATGTATACTATATATACATATATCTGTTCATACATACTAACTGTGTTTTTTTAATGTATTCCAAATAGAAGATATTTAATTTTAATTGTACTGTAGCTTTACATTGATGAGGTATATATTAACTCAAATAGTTGCGGAGATATTATTAAGTTTTGAAATTTCCACTTATGTAACGTACCCTCAAAGCTAGTTTCATGGTAAAACGTGAATATCAAATTTAATTGTAATTTTAAACAATATCTAAGTACAAAACTTGTAACATATCATTTGAGCGTATTATAAAACATCGACATTACAAAAAACACTTTTTCTGTTTAAGGTGGTCATCTATCAAATTTAGAGTTTATTTTCTTATTTTTTTTACTATCACAAACCTTTTTTTCCAGGTGCTTGAGTGAAAGTAAAAAAAAAAAAAAAGTGAAACCAAACAAGATTAAAATACAGAAAAATCATGAAAGGAAGTGACTGAAACTACTTAACTATTTAAAATTTTATTTTCACTTTTTAGATCTTCACAGCTTTAAAAACGTATTATTTTGTACACAACGTCTTAATTCTCTTTCAAGTCATCCATGCATAATATACACTAATGGGGTAGGCATGGTGAAGGCAGAATTTAAATAAAATGTACAGTACATTCATTTGCGTAAAGGAAAAGTGAGAGACAATTTCGGAAAAAACCCTTTCTGTACACCAATTATTCGGAATTTGAGTCCCGATCTAGACATCATCGGCAATACATATTTATTTAGAGCGTAATGGAAGGTGACCTGGAGGTCTAGGGTTAAGGTGTCAGACTTCTATGTTGGGAGTCCCGGGTTCAATCCTCCGTCCTGGCACAGATTTATCTGATTGTTAAACCCTTCCTTCACCTCTGACAAGACATATTGTGAATATGTGGAATACCAGGCCTCCACCGTGGTTCGGATTCCACGTTAAACTGTATGTCCTCCATTTCATCTCACAATCACCCTACCATTACACATTAGCGTAAGTGCGTATAACCCGAACGGGTATTAAGACGTGGTGCTAATAATAATAATAATAATAATAATAATAATAATAATAATAATAATAATAGAGCGTAATGGCTTGGACCTTACAACCACCGAAATGAGTAAATAAATAAGGAAGGAGGTATAGTAAAGAATAATGTAAGATTATGGAATGTATAAAATACGGCTTTCACAATTTTTTTTAAATTGTTTTCCCTCTTTCCATTGAATAGCATTTCATATCTAACATTCTTTCTTATGATGAGATTCTTAGTCGAGATAAAACGGATAGAGGGTGATTAGAAACCACCGCTTCTTGGGTTAGTGGCAGTATTGTAAATTGTAGGCCATTTCATCTTTTCATTGTAAAAACCACAGAGGTTAGAATATATTTGCCCTTACGGCATTGTATTATAAATTTTCTTTTACTATTATTTATAACACCCGGTCTTACTACCTGTTTGGCATATTCACTTTTAAAATTGTTATTTAATATTTGGTATTTCAGTGTGGATAGAAAAATGGTATATAATGATATATTTTAAGTAAATATCACGTAAATACGATGCCAATCAGTGTTAACATATAAAACAAAGATGTTAACGAACAACGTGAATCAATAAGTAAGTAAAATTATTAACATTAGTTTTTATTACCCGTATTGGTGGACACGTGAACTAAACGTAAAGCTCATTTAGTCTAGTTTGTCAGTGGTGTGGAGGACGGGATTTGATTCTCAGCCGGGTGGACTGAGGGTTGTTTTTCCTAGATGGTTTTCCAATACACCTACATGCAAATGAGAGCATAACGTCTCTAAACTACAAATTTCTCATCTCTAGCCCCTTAATGTAATTAAAGAAAAAGTGCAGAGATTATGGACTGGTAGTAATACGCAATGGACAAGCCCGTTTCAAGGAGGCGAAAGTGGTTTTGGGAGCTCAATTCCTCCGCCCTCTCCCCTTCTTTACGAAAGTATGAATAATTTTCTTCCTCACTGCCATAGCTAGTAACTTCTTGGAGGGTTATAAAATTCTTAACACCAAAAAAACCCATAATGTATAAAAATTATTCTGGTATACACATTCCACCTCAGGTAAAACACACAAAACCTTCCTACCCCTATACTTCCCCCCACCATCACCACCACCACCCCCAAAATAAACACAAATGGTTACGGCCTGAGTGTGCAAAAAATATTTTTTTTAATATTCGTGTTTCTACGATGCGTTAACTATTTTATAAATATTTCTACCGGCTTCAAAGCTAATTATTCTAATATAATACAGGTTGTCTTATATAAAACCTACCCCAAACGCACAGTATTTCAAAGTGTTTTCGAAATGTGCGTCACCAGCCGCTATTCATAGTTCCGCTAGATGACTAGTGAACGTTTATTTATTGAAACTATGCATAGCGGCTGTTTGTGCACATTACGAACACGAACGTTGAAATACTGGAGTTTGGAGCCGGTTTTAATTGGGACACTCTGTACGATATTACAGAGCTCGCAATATGATAATTTTAACATTATATTTTACAAAAACTGGCATATGTTTGAACTAATAATGTGTATGTCATAATCCGAGAGACCGAGGGTGATCTTGACCTGCTGCAGTAGGTTCCGAACCTCCCTTTCAGCGATACATACTGCAGATATCCAGGGGTGTCACGCCAGTGGGGTAAGGGCTGTCACTCCCTTATTCCTCAAATGCTGGGGGGAAAACTTGAGAGTTGAGGATTTGGTGGGGAATTGAAATATTTAGCTGTAAAATTATAAAATTACTCTGAATCAAAGTACTTTCGGTTATGAAAGTTCTACCGTAGAACTGTACAGATCAATTTTAAATTTCAAAACTGTTGATCCCTACTCTTAAAAAGTTCCCAACTTCATAAGTTATCAAACATTGATTGGATATCTATGTTATGCTAAATGTATAGAAAGCTTTGTTAATCAAGTAGCCTATACCAGTAGCTTCATTGTCTGCTTAAGGTTTTAAGGTGACTCCTAACCTACTAGACATTAGTAGCTATAAGAAGGTTAGGTAATATTTTAAGTTGATCACTTGATAAAGCTTGGAATTTCTACGTGAAGAAACGTGTTAGTTTTCTTACACGTAATGATGGTGAATGTCAAACAAATAACACATGTAACTTGGAAAATCCACCATTAATAAATAACTTTAAAAATACAGCTATCTAAAACCTCGATTCAAGGCTCATTTATCACCTCAAATTTTACAATTTTCCCGGGTGAAAACCCCCTGATCCCACTATTAACCGGGGGTATTCCAAACTGACAGACACTCCAATGTTCTCAACGTGGCCCTTGTCACCTGGCGACCTAGGAATTTTTATAATTTCAGAAAACCTAGGGCTGGTAAATTAACTGTTTCTCTCCCCCTCACCCAAATATATTTCTTGCGAAATACCTGCAGATATCTAAACTGTACTCTTCTAATCCAGTTTTTGTTGTATTTATAGTAATGTCAGCAAATAGGATGGGATAATAGAGATTAATAAATAGGCCATGTCACATGTGACCATTGTATGACTGGTGGGAGCTTGAAGAATCTGTAAGCAGAGTATCTTTCATTCCTTCCTCCGTGTTGAGATTATGGAATCCATTTCTCGCTTGGGTGACTGTGTGGTTTGAAATTCTCCTTTTTCACGCGGAATATCTCTGACTATGAACTTTTAGACATTCCGACTTCACTACTCTCGCAACACTGAACCATTTCCACCTTTATGTTTTAGTGGGATATAAACTAGAGATGTAACGTAGCCAGTTTTTTTTTATAAATTTCTACTCTTAAATTGTAGCCATTATTTTTCTATTCTAGATTCATATCTCACAATTTGTATTTTTTCCCATGTATCAAAGCTCACATTGTAAATGGGTTTTATATAGACCATTCTGTGTTTAATTTATAAAAAAGTCTTAACCAAAACAAAGAAGCCATATTTAGTCTGCTCAAGATTATAAGAACACAAAGGTTATCTATCTAAAGTGTATTTACAATTTGCAAGCACCAAAATAAAACTACCAAAAATTACTTATCAACACCAAAGAGATTACCCAATTCAAGTTTTTATGTTTCACTTTTGTGTTAAAACTTTCATTCTAATGTGATTAATTAGCAATCAAAATATCAAGAATTATGATATTAATATCGAGTATTGATTTCTTCAATAACAATAAAAATCAAGGTTATCGTTGACATCTTTATCATGAACATTTCAAATTAAATATAGAAATAACTTTTCTTTTATCAAATATATTTTGAGAAAAATAATCGTGGTGGTTACACAGGGGATAGTTTTATCGAAAGGTAGTTTTCCATTCTCCTTTCATGTGAATGCAGATGCATTTACTGTGATTTGACTTTTATAATTGTACCTTTATACGGTTCAAAGTGAAACGTATTTCGGTTCAAAGCAGGCGTCATATAAGTGGTGCATTTTATTTTATATTTAATTATAAGATCGCGGAGGCAATGCATTTTGAATAATTGTTTGAGTTAGGCCTATGCTTTGTTTATTTTAAGGTATAGCAAGCTTATCTTGATTTGTACTATTACATTTTGGCTTATAACGGAGGTTTGTAATGAATTAGTTAAGGCTAAATCCCCTACCTTTGAATGTATAAAAGTGTAAATAATAAATATTTTAGAAAATGTAATTTTGTTTGTACCTAGTAATGACTTCAGACATACAAACTGGGGAGCTTGATTGTATATTTAAATGACTCGGTTAACCGGGTTAAGTGTCGGTTACGGTTACGGCTATACTGAACAGGTAGTAAGAGGCAAATATGTAGAGATAATTAAAAAAAATATAATGTTTACTTAAATAGATAGAAATGTACTTATTTTCACTAACTTGAAGTAAATATCAGCAATGGTCGAGAGCCTTGTCTTTAGCTTCATTATTTGTATATAAATATATATAGTATACATAATATATGAATTTATATATATAATATATATTTATATATAGTATATATTTATACATTGTATATATTTATACATTATACATATTAATACATAGTATATATTTATATGTTATATATATTTATATAAATTATATAATATAAATATTTTAACATAGTATATATAGATTATATATACATTTAGATAGATAGATAGATTATATATATATATTGAGAGAGAGTCAGTTGTGGTCTTCTCTGTGGCTTATGTAAGAAAATCAGATGCATGTTCCATTACTAAATATATAATAAAATAGATATATAAAATTTGTATTAAAAATAGGTGGGGTGAATAACATTATAAACTCCCCGAGACCAGTACTCGACTTGAGTCTCTTGAGTCTTGAATTTGTCGTCATTTCACCGGAGGGAATGTCAAATTTTTAATTGTTATATTTCGAATCACGTATAAATCCACTTAAATATTTCATTATGAAATAGATCAAATATTATCAAGTATTGATAATTAAATTTTGGCGTTGTTGATAGATATATTTTTAAGTCTAACCTGAACATGTTAAAAATAATCAATATAGTATTAATATACATAAAACACAAAGTTTTATTATCATCATTTACTCACAAAGTATTGTAATGTATTGACTGTACAATGTACATTGTAAAAATATAGATTCACTATGTCTGGTTCCCAACCAATGAATATTTTTCTCTTTGTGCTATTCTTCATATAGTTTAGTCAAAATAAGAAAAAAATTCAGTTAACCCCAAAAAAATTCAAGAAAACTTTTTATGTCGATTTTCTGGTGTATTAGGTTTGGAAAATAACATGTTAATAGCTAGCCTAAATAGCCTAACCGGAAGTGGTCCTATTGTGGCGTCAAAAAATAGCTGCCAATGGCAAATAAATGAGTGAAATGTACGCAATTTGTTGAAATTTGAAAGCGAGTAAGGATTAGGCAAACTTATTCAGGAACTCTAGAAACTTTATACTTGCCTGGATGCTGGGACAGTTGATTTACGGTATTAAAATCTAAATGCATTGAAGTAATTAGGAAAGAACTAATTTCCAAGAAGAATAAATTAAGAAAAGGTTCAGAAACAAGTAATCTGTAGTTTAACTACCATTAAATGTTGGAAAATATCAGGGAACACCTAGAAGCCGATCGAACAGTTTTGTGGGATATGCATCTCAGCGCTATATCAAAGTCCTCACCCTTGCTGCTGTAGCGCCCGCAAATTATCTAAAATCTAAGTATTTCTACTTGCAGAACATGAAGTTATTAGATACTCAACATCATGAAGTGTACCATAGATTCCAGAATGGATTTCATGTTTTTAGGCGTAGCAATCAGTATTGGGCTGGCCTTGAATCCGACTTGGTGATTAAGCAGACTCTTATGCGATCCCTCAAGAGTACTGGTGGATTAACCAGAGAAAGTGGCATGACTGAACATCAAAGAGCCGTGTGGAGCATGTTTGATTCCATTTGTTCTCCGTATAGTTACGCCATGCAAGACTTCACCAATAAAGCGTACACAACAAGTGAACAACACAAGGAAGCCACTACCCCACAAATGGAGAGGGACAGTAAGGACTTGACAAAACATGCCTCGAAACTTTAAGAATATTCTCCATTCTCAGAAGAGAAAACATTGTGAAACATTATCACAGGAATCAATGATGATATGAATGTAAATTTTTAAGATCTTTTCAATATAGGCAATATCATAGTTAAAGAAATGGAACGATAAAATGTTTTTGAATATTCATATGAGCGTAAGAATAAACTCAAGAAATGATCATCCGTTCAAGGTATCAAGGTCAGTTAGGACCTGACCATTGATCAAGCTCTTTTGTTTCAGAAGTACCTGGTTGTATCACAGTCAGGAAAGCTATGTCTAGACAATGTGATGAAGTATAAACTTTCACTGAACCCACCATCATTGTTTGAAACAAAGTATCTTTTACGAAAGCCTGAAAAGCACAACTTCAGGAGACCAAACGGAACCATGTCAAGTCATCTGATGCTGCTATACTCGAGTTTATTCCAAAGACTGATCATTACGTACATTATGGAGGATCACTTCTTCTACCTCGGTTGAAATGGAAGGAAGGAAGTAACTACAGGTCAATTGCTGGTGACTACTCGTGTTTCACATCAAATCGCTATGGCAAGGCTACGGTTTCGTTTGATGGATATGATGGACGACCAAGTACAAAGGACAATACTCATTTACGTCGAATAATAAATGTTTCAAATAATATAAACATAAGAGACGGAACACAATTTGTTAGTAAAATGCAAGATATCCTCTCAAGCGAAAAGAATATACAAGGCCTCATCTACCTCATCGCTGACCAGTGGCGTCAGAAAGGCTGTCATGTCATACACACTGAAGGAGACGCAGACATAAATATAATGAAAGCAATAATTGAAAAAATGTCATCTTACGGGTCTACAGCTCTCATTGGAGAGGACAAAGACCTATTGGTAGTGTTGATTTATCACGGTGTAAATGACTGCAAGGATCTTTATTTTGTTTGCCCGTGCATTCTCTGGTTGCGACACTACATCAGGAATACATGGGGTCTGCAAGAAGTCCATCTTTCAGAAAGTTCCTAGAGGCGACCCTGTTTTCCAAAGTCGTTAAAATATATGTTGCGCTCCAAATGCAGATCAAGATACTGTAGAAATCACTGGCTGCAGAGCAATGGTATTCATGTTTAAGAGGAACCAGACTGATTCTCTAATGTCATTACGTTACAGCATTACTTGTAGTAAAGTATTCCCTTCATTTGTGAAGCCCGAAAGACTACCTCCAATACCGTGGGCCACAAAACTTCATTTTCAGCGGGTCTACTTACAAGTCATCCGGTGGTTGGGCAAGAATGATGACAAGGATCCGACTAAATGGGGGGGATTACACAAGATAGAAAATGTATTCCAATAATGATGGACAATAGTCCTGCACTAAACAAACGTCTTCAAATGATCCGATACAATTGTTCTGCACGATGTATCACAATGCGATGGAGTTGCAAATAAATGGGCTTGAATGCACCAGAGATTGTGCACAATGTCAATATGGTAAGTGTGACAATACGAATCAAGGGCCAGTTTCAGATAAGGAATATATTGAGAAAAATCTGTTAAATTTCTTTAAGATCAAACTACGTCCTTTTTTAAATATATGTTTAGTATAGTAATAATATTTTTTAAACAAACAAATGAGAATATTTTAATTGTAGAATGACTGATTAAAATTATGTCAATAATTACTAGGTTTTTTCATGTAGTGCTAAAACCACTTCCGGTGGTCAAATTTTCCCTAACTTTTCTTATTTTCTTATACATACCACATACTAAATTAAAAATTATAACATGTTTTCTTACATTTTTTTTGGGTCATGTGACATATTTATTCTGCAGAATCCTGAGTGTAGGTAGGACACAGGTAAGAAAGGAGTATTTAATGAGCCAATTACTACCATATGTTTTAAGGGTCTTTAACTTAGGTCTAGTGGTCTCGGGTTCTTAAGGGTTTATGTTACTGCTTAATGACTTACTAATCGGGCAGTTAATATTAGTTAAACCTGGGTATCTTGTAATGAGTTTGTTGCCCAGGGGGCAAAACTTATGTTGTTTGATAGATCCTCACAGTAGCAGATAGGGGGAAAATTTTTGGAGTAATTGCTTACATGAGTTTTTTTTATGTTTCTGTATTTATGTGTTAAGGTTTGCTTTTTTTATGTACGGGGAACACCAATTTATTGTAAGATCAAATTTAATCCTAGAGTATGTCACTTCTTTTCTTCTAGCCTCACCTATCACGTCATATTCAGACTATCTTAAAATTTACATATATAGTGTTAGCATGCGTTAGATATAATTTGAAGTAAATTCGTGGAGGAAACTTAGGAAACCATTTAGGTAAACCTCAGCAAACCCACCAGAGATCTAAACCCACACATACTCATCATCGGTAAATCAGATTAGTTTAAATCAACGTATTTATCCACTTGCCCACCAGTGAGAGTTATTTCATTAAAAAAATTAAATATAAACTTTTTTTAACAAAATATCTAGGCACGGCAGTGCTAATTAACCTTTAATTTGCAAATTATAATCAATAATGTTGATTTTAATTATAGTTAATAATAACAACGTTCCAATAACAATAAATATTTCCCCACTCTAGGAAATTAATTTACTTAATCAACAAATATAGTTTAAAATGTGCTAGAACCAGCTATTATAACGGCTATTTTGATAATAGAGGTAAATATTCAAAAATAAAGAAGAAGAAAACGTATCAATGCAAAAAAAAAAAATATATTTCTAGCATACTATCATTGGTTTGTTCAGTATATACAAATTTTTCCATAATTTTTATATTTGTTGCAATGTACAATTTAAGTAATAGTTGAGCTATTATTTTTAACAAAGATAATTATTTTAGTTTTATAATGATTTATTGTTTTCTACCAAGGAGAAATATTTTATTTACAGAATGAGTTATTATTTATAGCCAAAGAGAAATATTTTATTTACAAATGTAAAACCATGCACAAATAATGGTTTCCATGGTTGTGTAAACAAATACTGTAAATCTGATGCTTCGCTTGAAAAATAATGGTTTCGTTGGAAACTACTATTTTTGGTGACATGCAGAAGTCGTAACTAAAAATGAGTGGTCATTTGTCAAATAAGTTCAGTCATATTCTCTAACTGGAATTACCAGAAAAGGGCTTATCAAATTGTACATAAAAGTAAAAGCAAATATTTAAAGACAAAGAAGAGTAAGGATAAAAATCAACATGACAAAAAAAAAGATATATTTTTAACCTAATATAATTGTTTTGTTTGATTAATATACAAAAAAAATGCCATAATCTATCTATTTTTTGCACCATACCACTAAAGTAGGAGTTGAGCTCGTATTATTTGTGGTTGGAGAGAAATATTCTATTTAAATATAAACACCCATAAATAAATTAGGGTCCCCATGGTACTGTATACAAAGAATGAAAAGCTGAAAATTATCTGTGAAAATCATCGGAGTGTTCTTAACTCATAGAAACCCTTGTAAAATTACTGTCAAGATTATTTAAACGAAACTATGTGGAGTTAGCTACTCTCTCTTCACAATATACTTGGGATTTACTTATTTCACATATTACTTTTTTTAGTTTTGTGAGTAATAATTATTCATATATGAACCCAAATTTTGTTTTATCTAGTTTATAAGCCACATCTTGCGAGTCATGGATGAGCTGTAATTCATCCACATCGTTCAGTTCACGGTATAAAACGTCACTATCACAATACACATGACTGCCCATGATGGAATGGTCTGGGTTTGAAACTCGGAAGAGTGTACTGAGGGTGATTTTTCCTTAATTTTTTTCAAAGCTACTAGATCTATTACATAAATGCTGATATATTTCCTATAATATGTCCTATGAATCGTTCCTGGTCTATCATTGTAATAATACGGGTAACCCCAAAATTAGATTGTTTTGATTAGCTCTATCGTATCTGCCAGTGGCTCCACGCTGTCTTCATTTTGTCGATAACTTAACTATTGGTAATCCCTATCGCAAACACCTACCAATGGTTGTTCGTGATAAGTGCTATTGTTAGTTCTTATCAGAAGATGTTTCTGTTGATCGAGTCGTTGTGAATTTACCTACTGCTTTGTGACTATAGTAGCCCCATTGTTTGACTACAAAAGCAATGGAAATTAGCTAAACTGTAATACAGTTTTGATGTTTTTGTGTAGAATTATTATATCGTATTTTTTCAATGAATTGTCATTGTTACATAATTAACCATCTCAAAGTAAAAAGACATCACTCTTATAGTAAACAGGATTTCCGGTGACATAGAGGTCTGGAATCATAATCTGGTTGGATTCATTAAGGATTTTCCCCCTAATTCTAGCCACAACCCTTTCTATGTAAATTTTTATAGCCCAGATTAAAAGTCAGACTCTATGCAAAAATATAGTTATAAAATTATTGATATTTTTATGTTTTATGTATAAAAGTATAAATTAATATGCCCCTCTTTACATTGAAGGCTTTGGCTTACGTTGTTATTTCAGGTCAACTAGCATTTTTTTTATGTAGGTATTTACTTTTAAAACAAAAGGTTATTTTCAATAAACTCTAAAATATTTATTTTAGTAACATTGTCTTGCAGCTTTTATATGCTTTTATATCCTTTTATATATTTAGTTTAGTTTCACTTGGTTACTTAGCCCGTTTAAATTAAAATAATAAAGTTCTAATACTAATTTAACTCAAAAATAGAATTATACAATCTGTATTTATTTTTAAATAAATGAGTTTGGCTTTTATTATTATATACATAATATAATATTAGTTATCCAATAGTTACCACCACAAAACAGTTTTAAAATAATGTTGCTTATCTTTTTAAAGTTCCCTTATGAAAACGTAATATAAAATTGTTTGTTGCAACAATCTATTTATATAATAATCAAAATGTATATATCTTTATTTTAAAAGTAGACTTACGCATTATATTTTTTTGTTTCAACGTTAAGACATTTCGTAGTTCAGAAATAGTTTATTTGCCTAGTTATTCGCAAATAATATCGAGTATATAATGAGATAACTTTACTAAATATATAGAATGAATAGAGTTTAAATAAAATTTAATACTAGACCCAACAGAATAAAACACAAGCATAATATTATGTACTTAAAGCCTCCGATGAAAGTTACAGGATAAAAAGAGGGAAAGTCCAATTTCAAGTTAAATTCAGTAAGTGGTGTCATCTGGTAGACAATCAGGAGACCTTTATAATGCACTTGAGATTATGTTTAAAAGAGGTATTTTTCATACTCAAATGTATTTAAAAAAAAGTGTATGCTGAAGTCTTAATGGGTTTGAGATATAAATGTCATTGACTTGTAAAACATGTGAATGTGATTTTCCCTCATTTTGTTTACCCTTTTACCCTCCATCAAATCTTTTTAATCTTTAAAGATAATCCAGAATAAAAATAAAATAATCATATTCGAAATTAGATTTATTTTAAACTTTTATCTATCTGGAGCTATTTTGAGGATTACTAGCCCAACATGTTTATAGAGTGAATTTAGGATCAAGTACCCAGACCATCAATTTTACCACCTGGCTGAATGTGAATTCCCCTTGAAATATGTTTTTTTAATAATTTAATTAAGATTTATATTTTCTATATAAATTAGGAAATTTGAACATTATCTAAATTTAAAAAAAATACATCAGGCGTTCTAAGATTATTACTATGGATTCTTATGTAAAATAAAAATTTCATAGCAGGTTTTCTGAGATTCATTTACAGGGTTCGTATGAAAGTAAATTTTGGATTGAATAAAAAGTGGGTTTTTAACATTTGTTTTTTATGTGGGCGTATGCGAAGGTTGCTTTTTAAATAGAAGCAAAGTTGAAGATAAACTTGAAAAATGCGAAGCAAAGTCGAACCTGAAGTCAAGGATTAGGTTTTTGTTGTAATCACATAACATTACTTTTTATTTTAACTATCCTTTAAATGCATCTAAGTAAATATGATGGTTTAAGCGCACTATATTACTTTATGCTGTTGTATATAAATATATATATTGTTTATACTTGTGTGTATATATATATATATTTATAAATAAATATATGATACGGGAAATGTGCGAAATCTGGATAGTGTTAAGATTAGCTGTAACCATAAAGTATTTTTTTAGCACCAATTCTTACTATCCGTTCGGGTTATACGCTTTAAGGTTAGGATATTGTTTAGAAGTTTAACGATGTTTTTGTTAATTTGCTTAGAATAATATATTTGTTTGGAATCACAAAATTTAAAAATAGTAGAATATACGTAACAAGAACCTTTATGTTGTTTTTATAATAAAATATTTAATATTAATGAAAAATATTCTCCCCAATTAATTAAAAAGTACTCTAAAAGATGTTGTATATGTATATTTTAAGTTTCAAATCCAAAAATAATAATCATCTCTCCTTATCAAACTTTAATAGTTGTTCAGAGTGATGTAATCAAATTATAAATCAATGAATTTCACAATGATTAATTTTTATTTCTTGGAAACCAATTATTTTCTGGAACAGACCTTCTCCATGGTAACCAAATAAAATAATTTCTTTCCCCAAGAAAAGAAAATTACTTTGTTATAAAAATCATCGCAAAGTTGATTTAAAAAAAATTAAAATGTTTGCAATTTTTATGTTACAAAAGCACACCTATTTCCTAGAGTTAGAAACCATTTTAATAAGAATTATTTCCATAAATTAATTAAATGGTCTTTAAATGTTGGAAAATAGCCTCATTAATGGTTAGTAATGGGCAAGATTTTTTAAGTAGGTAACAAAATCTCTTATGGGGTTCACCCCAAATTAAATATATATAACTGAGGTTAGTTTAGGCATTTTTAGTAAACATCATATTCAATATCAAATATCACTTAAACAATATGAGTAAAGATAAAATAGTTATTAAATTACACTTTATGGTTTATTACCAACACATTTACTAAGGTATCTATGGTCCAATTTTTCTAGGAATAACTTTCACGTTTCTATATATAAAGTCACGTGGTCTTCAGCTGTCATATTGATAGATATTTTCAATATACTTGAAATTACATTACTATCAATGCTACAATGCTATCAATGTTGACCGCGAACATAGATTATCTCGTTGTTTTTTCTTAAATTTTGTTCATATACCAAAATTTGACTAAACACATCAAGGCCTTTAATCGTGAAGTAAATATATTACTGTTTATTTTCTCATCTAAAGAGAAAGTATTGTAATCGTGAAAAGTTCATATCTTGAGATAATGACAAATCTTTACGTTCTATGTGCTCCCTAATCCAAAAAATTGAATTCTAAAATTCTGTTCGTCCCACATGTCTGTATGTTTATCCTTGGCAACAAAAAATTAATTGTATTGTAGTTCCCGTCATACGTACAGTGCCGTAATTACAATGTGTGTTAATACTAATAGAAATTCTCTTTATTACAATTTTGTATTGAATACTTGTCAGCATAACAGCCCTCCCTCCTGTCAGATTCACATGGTATCTGATAGCTCGCGATACTACGTTCATCATAGAATCAGCCTTAAACCATTATTGAAGATGAGCACGGGACTAATCCTGAATTTCCCAGTGGTATATCATGACGTTCTACCAAAAGGTCCTGGGTTCAATTCCCGTGTCTAGGTGTCATTTTTCAACTATTTTAAATTAAATTGTTTATATTTTTATAAACTCGTAAATGGTAGTAGGGTCATAATGTATACTTTCAAACATCGTGACTTGCATCAATAGGCCAGTGGATTATATCATCAACCATATCTGGTCTAATCTGCCCATGACGAGGAGGCTGGGGTTCAAATGCCGGTAAGATGCATTTAGTCTGATTTTTCCTATGTGTTTTACCATTCTCACGCTACGAAAATGTTAGTTCTCTTCGTTTAATCTGATCTTCCTCATAATAACTCGATTTGTGTAAATATGAGGTTAGCACGGATGGGTTGTAAGTAAAAAGAACATATAAATTCAGAAGTGAAATTCACTTTGAGAAATGTTTGCTTAGGGTGAAAATATAAAAGTAGTGGAACCATAAAATGTATTTTGTTAAATTTTGACAGGGTTATCTAAAATTAAATCAATTTTATAATTAAGTCAGGACGCACAGGTCGAACTGAAAACTTAGAATAAGGTGGGGTACAGATTGAGTTGAGATCTAGGATTAGCTAAGAGGACTTAGATCATTTCATTTATAGTTTATTCGTAGTATTTCTCTAATTTTAGTAAATGTTATCACGGTGTTCATTACGGTACTAGCACACTTTATACAAATGCCATATTAAAAGTGTGCTTTGCCAATTGCTAGTCATCGCTGGCCGTATTTCTGATAGCTCAAATTATTATACACGTACAGTACCTCATAGACTCTGCCTTAAATTATGAGTGATAAGTGAGCTTGATCATAGAAAAAAATCCTAAAGGATTTAATAGTAGAGCATTGGTTTGCTTAGTAAAATTATCCGGGTTAGATTATCTTGCCAAACTTCCATTTTTCAATATTTTTTAATTATTTTAACGCTTGGAGCCTTTACAATGGCTATGTATAACTTGGTTAAGAGAAGCTTAAATTTTAACTTATTCTTTTTTGAAAGGATAGGGACTATCAACATATTTTGGTACAAAATATGTTCATGAAGAAAGGTTAAAAACAAAAGCCCTACTATGATCTAGTTATGGTTTAAAGTGTATAATTTATGTTAAGTTATTCTGTAATTTAATTAAAAATATATAGGCTACGCACATATAATCATAAAACACACATCATTGATTGTCCCATAATATATTTTTCAATCAAATGAAATAATAGCTTTATGTGAAAAATGTTCAGCAGATGAGTAAAATAAAAAAGTTGGACGCATATTTCTAATCAATATTTCTCGCTGTAATTTATCGAATAATTTAAAAAAATATTACCCTGCTTTAATATTTACTTATGACGAAAAGGATATAACTTGATTATTTTCACATTATACGAAAGAACTACAAAGAAAAGTAGGTATAAAATATTATATAGGTACTGTCAACTTCTTCCTAGTGTTAATTAAAAAAGCTTCATGTACGCTTTGACAATGAAACCACAAGCCTTAGGGAGACATTAAAAATTTATAAACTAAGTATTTTAATTATATTTCCTAAGGCTGCTGTAAAAATTAACCTATGAATGTGTTATGGTCTAGTATTCTCTAGTCACAAAAGGTTTGAGACCTTTTACAATTATTTACATAAATATATTTACAAAAATGGCAAAAATGGTCAGACACAGTGTTTTTGATAATAACAGTTATCGATTTTTCTAAACCATAGTTATTCAAAATTGGTGCTTAGGAGAAAATCATAATTCAAAAATGTATAAAATGAATTTGTAGTTTCAGCTTTTATAAGATCAGGAGAATTAAATTAACTAATTTTAGTTTAGTATTTAAAGATATACTAGTAATTAATTTGATAGTAGGTAGATATGTATCTAAAATTATCAATTCGACTTATTTTTAATTGAAACTAATATAAGTTCTAATCTACTAAAAGGTTTCAGATGTGTTTGTTAGTCATCGAAATAAGTTGGTAGTTATTGATTAAATCAATTTATAAACTATACCAAATAAAAAACCAAAACTACAATCTATAGCCTATAATAAAATAATATAACCTTATTTTCGTGCCTAGTAGTGATTTTAATGAAAAATGTATGCAAACGAACCCATAAAATGATGAAGTCAAAATGGTAGAGGTAGAGAAAATCAAGAATGCAAGAAATTTTTAAAAACAGGATTTAGGAATCCTAAAAATCTTAAAATTGAAACAAAATTATAGAAAAGAAAATAAATTGTCAAAATGGGACGACAAAATAACAAAACATTTTTTGAAAAAAATATAATTAAATACAACTAAATAAAATTAGGGGGAAAATCTTTAGAGAATTAAAAACAAAAATGACAGTTTAAGTTAAATTCAACAAAATATTAAAGAGGGATTAATACAAAATGGTAAAGTGAAAGATAAACATATATGTAGAAATAATAAAGAAAAAATATAGAAATAAAGTGAACAAATATTAGAATTAATGGTATATAAAAAGGTAAAGATATATTAATATAATTAATTGAAAGATAAAACGTGATTGTTTTTATAAATTATGTGAGAAATAATTTTTATAAAGAATACAATTAATGCAAGATCAGGATAGAACTGGCAAGACTGTAGTTGTAGACCCGAAGGAAATATTTATAGTGATATAGTAAAGAAAAGACTATACAGTATGAGACCGTGAAAATATTTATTAATATAAATCAGGTTTAAAAATAAATAGAATAAAATAGTAAATAATAGAAAATTGGATGGACTACCTAAAATATATATAGTTGATGACAAAAAAGTTCATACAAAGAAAGGAAGACCACATATTAAAAATTGAGTTAATTCAACGACATAAAATAAAGGGAGGGTAAGCATATATAATAGAAACCGATAGAACAAAATACCATTTTATAAAAAAATTGGAGAATACGATATAGTCAGGAAAGGATAGTACTGTATAAATAATATATTGTGACAAAGAAAACCATCCCCTTTTAATTATAATCCCTATTTACAATCATCCATACGTCACTATTCCAACAATATTACTACTTCTAAATGGTATCACCTCTTTGGCGTGTATTGGAAAGGTGCTTTTGTTTGGTTATTGGCGTGGGGTTGAAAAGAAGTGATATTAATGCCGGGATGTAAAAACTTTACAATCATTAGAAAAGAAGAAAAAAGGACTTGTTACACTACTTATTACCAGTTTAAGATTATGAAAGGATGTACACCAGGATCTTGATTACTACTTGAAGAGTTTGTGAGGACATGCATATCCTTCAGTAAACATAAAGAGATATGTACATATGATCGAGTTCTCGACTACAGATGGTCTAGGGTGAGAAGTTTCAATTTTCTTATATTATTGCGGGACTGAGGATGGTTTTAATAAAAAAAAAAAGGGTAAATAATAGGTGGCTGTGAGCAGTGTGGCTATTTTGTTTGACTCAAAGAAGTCTAATGGTGTTAAGGGTAAATAATAAACTTTCTGTGCCATAATTTTGTACGTGGTTGGACTTAGGTATATATGTTGGTTTTATTTTGCCTTTGAAAATGTAAGGAAAAAGGTTTTTTTTTAATTTTGTTATCGAATGATTTAAATTGGATTAAGATTGTGATATAATAATTATAGCTTTGACAACAAAACAAATGTTATATAAATATGTTAACCTAGATATGTGATTTACCGGAGCTCCGCAGGCAGGTTAAGTACAAGTGCCTATCTAAATCCACAGGTCTCGAGATTATATTTAATTAAAATAAGTACTTTTTTTCTAACCTTTTTTTTATTTATTTTTTTCACAGTGGCGCCTTAACGCGGGGCTTTTCGATAAGGTTAGGATAGAGCAACCTAGTATTTTCAAATGTGGTTTAGGTTATGAGCCAGGAAGGGTATTTTCTTAGAAGTAGGGACAGAGGACAGTCTAAGATAAACATTAGGTATGAGGCTGAGGTCTTACCCACAATAATGGATGGACAATCAATTGATGTAGGGTTGGAGGATGATGCTGCTACCACGACACCACAGCAGGAAAAGGTAGTTAGGGACCAAGTAGTGGTTGAGGATTTGAGCGACGACTCATCACAAACTTATTTTGAGGGTCCGTCACCAGACGGGGACAAAATCCCTCCTTTCCCTATGGAAGTTCCCCATAGTACCCCTTCGTTGGACCTTATGGCGGGTATCCAACAGTTGTTAATGGAGATGAGGGAAGGGCAGTTAGTCCTCGAGAGAAAGCTCGTTTCTACTCAGGAGGAAACCCGCAGTGAGATTATGCGTCACATCGGTTCATTAACGGTCAGTATGAGGGAAGAGTTTTCAGCGGCAATAGGCAAGACCAGGGCCGACTTTGAGGTTAGAGTTGAGGCCACTGAAGAGCGGTTCAGGCAGGAGCTGGCCAGTGTTAAGAAAGAGATCCTGGAGTCAAGGGATGAGTTTAGCCTGACCTTGGAGTCAAACCAAAGGTTGACGGCACAGAAGCAAGAACAGCAGGTCGCACAGCTAGAGGAAGGATTGAATAGACTAAGCCTAGAGGTGCGTACAGGGAACGAGAGTCAGACAAATACACTGGGGATTCTGAACTCTACTGTTGGCTCACTGAAGGACAAGAACCGGGATTTAGCCAAAACCCAGGTGGTGTTGGATCAGAGGTTGACTGATACAGCCGAGGAGGTAAAAATGGTAAAGAACCAGCTTGAGGGATTGTCAGACCAGGTCAGGTTAGGAGGGCTGGGCGACTTAAGCCCATTTTCTTCATCTTTGTGTACCCTTTTAGGAGACCGGGCTCTTGGGGATAGACTCCCTAAATTCAATCGCAGGAGTGGGCAGGATCCCGTTAGCCACCTCAACACTCTGGAGGAACTTTTTGAAGGGCGTCGACTAAATGATAAGGAAAAAATAAGGTTAGGGGGCAGTTCCCTCACTGGTGACGCTTTGCCTTGGTGGTTGGTAGTGCGCGAAAGCATCACAGGCTGGGAGGAGTTTCGAACCCGATTCCTAGCAATGTTTTGGAGTGTGGAGATCCAGGGCCAAATGAGGGCTAAATTACATGCGTCAAGGTACCATGAGAACGGAGGTACTCTGGAGGGTTACCTTGCCGACATGTATAGTAAAAGTAGGAATTTCGAGTCGAACATCAGTGACTCTGAGTTGATATATATGGTCACGCATCAACTACCCATACGGTACCGCGAGATGTTGGTAGGGATTACCTACAACACTTTGGAGGAGTTTAGGGCCGGACTGCAGCGCTTGGACGCTTTGGAACAGGATAGGCGTAGGGACAAAGTAGGACAGTTTAGTTCCCCGCTTCATAGGAGGCCGAACGTGGAACAGCGGGTAGGACCTACTCCACAGTTTCAACTGGGAGCACGTCCACAGGAAGCGTGGAGGAGAGATAGACCTCCTCGCGACCATTCAGGACGTAGTTTAGTTTGGGGTGCCCAGACAGAGCACCAATATCCTGGTAGAGGTCGGGAAAACCCCCATCATAACCTTGAGGTAAGAGACAAAAGGTCAGTCAACGGACCTTTTCCCCAACCTAGGAACCACCCTTATGGGACAACGACAGGGACTTTAGGTCTAGGAGTAACTCCCATACCCCATTTCAACCGTCCCAGACGAACCCTCAACATAGGGTACCAGCTAACATAGGTCCAGTTTATCAAGGGCAAGCATCCCGTGGTTCTAGTCATCATCCTCAACCAGTTGATGTAAATGTAATTGTCAAAGAGGGAAACTGTTGACCTGCGATGTAGGCAGCCCAGACCGGTCGCAGGTTCCACACACTCTGGGAGCATTTTTAGTATGTCAAGAAAAAGTTAACACCCTTGGTGTAGATCTTAGGGAAGAATTACTAAATGAAAAGGAAGAAATGGAGATGTCAAGAAATCCGACGTGCCCAGAGCTTATGTTAGAAGTTGAAGGATTATCTCTGAGATGTCTATTAGATTCAGAAGCACCATAGGACAAGATCAGTTAAATTCGCTGGCTGTTTGTTCTATACTTAAGGATGTAAATGTTGAATTTCTAAACTTCAGCAACAGAGTCATCGATGTGTTTGTCAGTCAGAAGAACAGAAGTAGCCAGCTTTTGTACAAATAATTAAATAGTATCATCACTTGACTTCAAATTTGAGCATGGGAAGACAATATTGATATCAATATCTTAAAAAGGCGATTATAGACTTGTATTAGTAAAACATTCAATTATTTTAAAAGCAAATTAAATGTTAACATTAAGGGCTGGTCAACTCTTTCGTGAGCCACCTCTCCGGTGAAATTAGGTACATGGTTCTACGAGTTTCCAGCACTGCATAGGTGGCGGCCTGGAAAGACAACAATGTGGATTACAATTGATTATATCTAAAGCCGGTTACACAATTAAAACACTTAAAACTACAAAAAAAAGAAAAATTTAGAAACTCTAGGAAAGATTGGTGAACGATTCCCAGCATCCAACAAATAACCTGCGGCATTTTTTTTTTCAAGGTTGGAAGGTACACACCGTATTATACAAGTCAGGTATCAATCTAAGGAAAGATAAGAAAGATAAAACAAAAGTGTGGAGAAATTTTTGTTTGTATTGTGGAAAGGGTAATTTATCCCACAATTATTACTTAAGAATTATAATGGCTAATTTCGACAATCAGTAATAGATTATTTGTTATTGTTAAAGTATCTACGTCAAAGAAGTTAAGAAATACCCCATGTGAAGAGAAGATGCATCCCGAAGACCTACACGATAAGAATGTGCCTACAAAATGAGAGAGAGAAAATCCTGTGAGTATTTAAAATATATGTATAATGGTTATAACCAGCGTCAACATTAAGGCTAGTCCCTCTGTGCCGGTAGCTGTTAGACTGGGCAGACTTGGGATAGTCACATGAATATTAAAACTTGTGAAAGGGCAGGAACCCACACAACTTTTATTGGAAATGAATAGCATCGAGAATTATTAAATGTTTTATGGTGAAACTTTGAAGGTTATTTATTTATTTTTTGTATATGTCAGAAGAAAATATAGTTAGAGGAAGAGAGAAGAGAATGGGATTTTCTGAGAGTAACGTAACATCACAACCAAGGTCATTCTTTGTTCATGTATGGGAAGCAGACAAGTAACATGACGAGGTCTAAGAAGTTTAAGCATTTTCAGTTTAATTATAATGAAGTTATTTTAAGAAAAAGAAGTTAAATCCATGAACTTTATCTGCAATTGTTACCCTATGATAGGGCTTGTGTGTTTACAAGTATGTACTGTATACTTGAGATGTGTAGCCCCAACAGCTGAGAAGAGACGCACCGGAACTTTTGATTTCACCAATTAGTCGCCATAAGCAGGCCCCAGCAAGTGTGGTACCTGGTTCCGTCATTACACTCCTTGCAGTCAGGAACGAGGGAAGTTATTTCCATTATCTTATAACAGACAACATTGTGTAAATGTCCTTTTTATTATTTCGCTTAGTATTTATTTTAAAACACCCTATCAAGTTATAAATTATTCATCCGTGTAGCATCTTATGATAAGTGCTTGATATTTATGTGAAAAAGGCCCAGTATTTCCATGGTAGGCTTATACTTATGATAGGGAACTTTATAACATTTTGTATGTCTATTTCTGAACAACCTATAATTTCATTGAATAGTTATGTCAAACTACTATATTATTTAATATATTGTGTCATTGTAGTCTATGTTTATCTCAGGGTTTGAAAAAGGTTTTTTTTTCTTCATATAATCAACTAATGTTTGAAATTATTATTTTAACTTGTTTAATTTTCTCATATGGTGTATGTAAATCACCTGGCAGAGGATTGTTATGATAATCTCACTTTAAGAAGTTGAAATTCATATTATGAGAGTCAGCATTCGCGACCAGTGGTGTAATAAGAAGCCTAGGGGGCTGTAGGTACCCAAATAGTTAGGGTGAGTTTAGTGGGTCAATTGAAGATGATTGGGGGCACAGTACATTTCAGGAAACACCAATTTGGCATGAGTTCACGAGTTGTTGTTTTTTTTGTTTGGAACAATTGTCTCATAAGTTGCAAGAGGAGAGTCTCATATTGTAACACGACTGTGTTTCTATCTAACCTTTGCCATCCACTTAGCTATTTAATATTTAAGAATTTTGGTTTAGTTAAAGAGTGTGTAAACTAATAATTTTAATATGTCCAGTCTATTGCTAAAGTGTGGTTTTGTTTCAATGTAATGAGGGTAGTTTTGTTTTGTGTTAGTAATTCAATTGTATGTAGGTCTAGAGAATGCTAACAGCTTATACTATATAAGGCAAGCATTAGCCATGTAACATATTTGTGTAAATGTTTGTAAAAAAAAAAAGTTATGTAAAACCCAAGGTAGTAGACAAATGTTTCACCTGGAGGACAACTAGAGTGCCATTTGAATTTGCTCAAATAGCTGGTGTAGTGCGGTTGAAACCCAGGAGCCGGTGTTTTAATTTGTCGCTTTGGTTGCGAGGACACCGACATAAGTCAAGTGCGCGTCTTCAAAACCTATAAACCAATATGTAAAGGGTTAAATGAATGTACATTTCCGAGCAACCTTACCTACAAGGATCTCAACGGTGCCAAGTTTAGAAGAAAGGAAAAGTCGTTAGACAATGGACTTTAACTCCTACCACTTTAAGTGCACCAATGGCTGGTAATGTTCCAGTAGCAGTTTTCAATACTAAAACTAACTTCTGAAACATTAGGGGGCAAATCTGTGACAAAGAAAACCATCCCCTTTTAATTATAATCCCTATTTACAATCATCCATACGTCACTATTCCAACAATATTACTACTTCTAAATGGTATCACCTCTTTGGCGTGTATTGGAAAGGTGCTTTTGTTTGGTTATTGGCGTGGGGTTGAAAAGAAGTGATATTAATGCCGGGATGTAAAAACTTTACAATCATTAGAAAAGAAGAAAAAAGGACTTGTTACACTACTTATTACCAGTTTAAGATTATGAAAGGATGTACACCAGGATCTTGATTACTACTTGAAGAGTTTGTGAGGACATGCATATCCTTCAGTAAACATAAAGAGATATGTACATATGATCGAGTTCTCGACTACAGATGGTCTAGGGTGAGAAGTTTCAATTTTCTTATATTATTGCGGGACTGAGGATGGTTTTAATAAAAAAAAAAGGGTAAATAATAGGTGGCTGTGAGCAGTGTGGCTATTTTGTTTGACTCAAAGAAGTCTAATGGTGTTAAGGGTAAATAATAAACTTTCTGTGCCATAATTTTGTACGTGGTTGGACTTAGGTATATATGTTGGTTTTATTTTGCCTTTGAAAATGTAAGGAAAAAGGTTTTTTTTTAATTTTGCTATCGAATGATTTAAATTGGATTAAGATTGTGATATAATAATTATAGCTTTGACAACAAAACAAATGTTATATAAATATGTTAACCTAGATATGTGATTTACCGGAGCTCCGCAGGCAGGTTAAGTACAAGTGCCTATCTAAATCCACAGGTCCCGAGATTATATTTAATTAAAATAAGTACTTTTTTTCTAACCTTTTTTTTATTTATTTTTTCACAATATTAGAGAGAATCCTTCATGAATGATGATGTTAAAAGAGAGAAGCACAACAAACTAAAGAAAGAGAGAGAGAAAATGTTGAGAGGTAGAGAGAAAGTATAATATAAGGAGCGAGGAAGACTTAAATTAAATAGTAAATAAAGAGACGAAAACTAAACACCATTTTAAGAAATATACAAATAAACCTTTTAGAGATTAAGGGCAAGTTTCATAGTCAAATTTAGTACGCCTCAAGTGCGGCGCTACACTAAGTACATGACGACACCTACCTAAACCAGAATGGAATGGGCCAGTTTCCAATGCGAGAATGGCCCATTCCATTCTGGTTCAGGTAGGTGTCGTCATATACTTAATGTAGCGCAGCACTTGAGGCGTACTAAATTTGACTATGAAACTGTCCCTAAGAGCCGAGTTACATTTTAGAGAAAGATTTAAAATATATGAATTTTAATAAAAACAGCATTGCAAAATGAGAACAATGAAGAAGATGCCCATAAGCGATTCAATGTTAAACAAAGACTAAACTAAACAGGTTGGGCTCTATATATACGAGATCTCGGTTCGACATCACGTGATATGATTATCCCTATTTTCTAGCATATCTGTTCTTCCCAATTTCCATTGGTCCTTTTCACCCTGTTAAAGGATTTATTATCTTTTATGGGCATGTTTTATCTCAGGCAGACATTGCCTGACACTATATATAGTCTAGTTTTTGGCAGTAAAGACACGCTTGGTTCTAAACGGTCATGGGAGCTTCACGCGACGATATGTAAGACCGTGAGGTTATCATTGATTAGTTTGAACTTAGCGTTAATTTATTTAAGGGGGGGTTGTGCCATTGTTAATCATGTCAATTTTGTTTTTGTTTGCACTTCATGCAACTATATTAGAGGCAGCGAGGTATCCTTTGAATAGTTTGCATATATCGTTTAGTTGTTTAAGGGGGCGTTGAGCCATTGTTAATTATGTCTTTAGTTTTTGTTGGCGCTTCATGCAAAGATATTTGAGACGGCAAGGCCAACTTGAATTGTTTTCACTTCATTCTTAGTTGTTTAAGGGGGTGTTGTGCCATAGTTAACATAATTAGTTTAGTTAATTCTTGCACTTAGCGCAATTTATATTGGCCATTGCTATCTTTATAGTATTGTTAGGGCACGGCCTTACACTAAGACTAGTATATTTTTGGGACTTGGATACTATACATCTCTTGCTCTGAAGAGCTATTCATTGTACCTTTTATGTTGAATAAACTCTTGTATGTTAATATATTTGTGTGTATAAAATTAGTGTTACCTTTTAGGTGGTTATTCCTTTTGAGTACAATAAAATGAGATAAATATAATTGAAATCATAGATAATGGAAAGAGGGTGTAGTGTCATAGTATAATAAGAGAGACAAAGAGAAGATGGTTCTGTATAATAAAAGAGTAGAATAATCTAAAACTGCATATTTTTTTCTAAATAAACTATCATATTTTAATTGATGTTTGCGTTAATCTTACGAAATACCAGTTAATTTTGTATAAACATATTCAGGCTATTCTTAACATACAGAATGGACTCCAAGTCCGAATCATAAAAAATTGCTCATTTTAAATGAACCAGAATTCACATGGAAAATTAATGGTAAAAAAAGGACTATAGAATCGGAATAAGAAATTTAGACAACTACATCAACCCTTTTAGTGAATGAAGAAAATAACACTAAGTTAAAACATCGATTTTAATGCAATTCATGTAAGTACTAGACCTGGTAAAAACCAATTAATAGTCTACTTGACTTTTGTTAATAGAAACAATGCAAACAATGTTGTATTGCACAGTTTTGTAATCATCAAACATTCTATTAAGCATCTTAACTAGTAAATAAGAAAACAATATATTATAATCAATTTTTCTTAGAAAGTATACAAATTACTCTTCCGAAGCAGTTGATTTTAATTTAAAAATATAGTTCGCAAAGTATTCTTAGGAATTTGGTATGTTGGCAAAATGAACTTACCACGAGGCTAGGTGAACTTTATTTTTAATCAACATTATTAATTATTATGTATATAATTCACTTTACAAAAGAGTGCCTACACAATATAATCAATAGCAAGCAATATCCAAGCTGTTTCCACAAATTTTGGGAATCGGCTATAAGGGAATGAGATGTTAATTAACTTAATTAAAACGTACTCAACTTAATATCAAACAGTTTTGACTCATTGTATAAATATACTAAAATTCATTGTATTCTGGAAGCAAGAGAGAGGCATAAGGTAACTTTAAATTTATATCTGAGCCGAGCAATCTCATGGACCCACGTAATCTCAGTGTAAGTAGTGTATCCGGACGTGAGAAACGCGCCCCCGGCACTTTGGTCCGTGGTATTAACCACATATGTTACCCCGATTGAACATAACAGGGGCGAGCGGTGGAAAAGCCAAGATGGCGCCAGAGGCCTCGGGTCAGTCTAACTCATGACAGGAGTGTGAACAGACGTTTGAGGGGGATGAGTTTATACATAGAGGCGTCCCAGGTACTGAACCGTGGATCTGAGGAGGATATGCGCCCATCCCACATGTTACTGACATAGACTCTCTCAGATTATCTACTTTCACACAACCTGTTCCTGCCATGTATACTGAAAACTCTGCCTGCGGTAAAACTAGTACTTTACTGTCTACTACTTACTAAACACCGTGACCTCTGCCCACCTACAGACAAGTAGAAAATAGAGGGAAAAAAGGGTGGGACGTTACAATAATATTAAATAATGGCTACACTTTGTTTGAAATTAAAGATAGCAGACTTATCTTGACTGATTACAGTATAGCCTTATCTTATAGAAAGTCCCATAGTGTACCCCTTCAAGGTAAGCTTGCTACCTTTAAGTATAAAGTGCACTTGGGGGCATAAGCTATGTAAAAACTGAATGCTTATATATATATATATATATATATATATATATATATATATATATATATATATATATATATATATATAAGCATTCAGTTTTTACATAGAAGAGTGCATTGATGGAATGTTTTTACATAGCTTATATTATATATATTAAGATAGTAGATTATGTGATAATGATCTGTTAAAATGTGAGGAAACATTCCATCAATGCACTCTTCTAATTTCAGGAGTTGGTTTTTGATACTTTAAGAACAGGATCGTCAGCATTATTCCTCCTCATTTGATTATATTAAAGCAACACAACATTTGCTTTTGATACTATCACGAACATAAGTGTAAAAGGGTTTCACTTGGCACAACACAAAGCGATTAGAGCCTGACAGTGCTGCTAACCTAGTATTATAAATATTTTACTAAATTAGTATCTATCCTATAAATATACAAATGAATAGGGTCCATTGGAAAAGTTTGTGCGAGGATTAAGCTACATTAGAATATTTTATGAGATAGTAGTATATTTGATAATATGAAATATTGTGTGAGAGAAAAGGTTTTGAAATAAATATGAGATTGTGTGGTATCGCCGCTTCTCCTATATGATAGAAGAAGTGACGAATACATTTACAACTTTATTAAATGAAGGTTTGTGAAGGAGAAAACATAACAGAAATATACAAGTTAAACAAATCAGTTTATTTAAATCAAAACAAGTTGAAACAATACAAATGGGTTGACGAGATCTAAATATACAAAACGTTCCATTATTTATTGATGGGAATTATATCTGTTACTTTAGAGATAGTTGCCCCAATTGGCAGCGTTAATTGTGAGGCACCTAGGTTTGACCTCCAACCATGACAACTATGGTTGTGTCTATGTTAGAAAGGATGTAACTCGTTAAACTAGAACAAACACACTCTATTTGAAGGTACGTCTGTCTCAACACAACGGCAATTTAAATTGGAAGCAATTATTGATTTAAGGTTAAGCAACAATACGACTCCAGCCTAGCGGCTACTAGACTTTAACCTAATATTCATATAAAAGAATAATTGTTAACAATACCTAATTTATAGAAAGTCCTCGTTTAAAGAGTTACAACTTTGGTAGTTAACTGAGCTAGCTAGCGTGAGTTAACTCATATTGTGTTACGAGATACAAAGGTCAATTTCCTATAGAGGAACAATAAGTTTACAAATAGTTAATGGTGAGCTACCAGGAAACTAGGCTGTAAAGATACTATGGTCGGTCTATTAGTACTGCCTGGTCATTCAATAGCATATTTAGATGTCAACACAATTCTGGATACAGATCGTAACAACTGCAAACAGTTAAACATTAACTAATTCAATCGGGTCCTGAAGAGGGCCGGACAAATTAAACAATACCACGTGTTCCACGACTCTGATCAAGTAGAGTACTTACGAGTTGATCACCGTACCAAGGAACAACAATAGACATTTTAGAGACTCGTATCAATAAAAGATCCAACTAGGTCATGGAACAAAGCTATGGATAACCTTGTTTTCACTATTTTCGATCTAAAATGTTATCCTATCCTGAACCTGGCCATACCATATAGGGCGTCTTGTTATTGCCCAGGTATTTAATACTGTCTTATCTATACTTATAAAATAACATGTCCTGACTGACTGACTGACTGACTGACTGATTCATCATCGCCGAGCGCAAATTATCAAGGCTACAAGCATGAAATTCGGACTGTATATTCATTTTGTTATGTAGGCACCCACTAAGAAAGGATTTTAGAAAATTCCACCCCAAAGGGGTCAAAATAGGGGATGATAATATGTATGATAATATGTATGAAAGTCCGTCATTTTGAAAGTTACATAAACAAAATTTTGTATTTCGGTTATTGACGTAAAACAAATAAATACGTGTTTCAGGAATTTTGGAAATTTTATTTAATAAGGGATGAAAAAGGGGTGAAAGTTTGTATCGGACTTGCATTATTTTTGATCTGAGGTCAAGTTATGGTCATCAACGTAACGTAATATTTTAAATTAATTTGTAAATGCATATGTATATTTTCGTATTTGTATATAATCAACTTCCACGCGAGCAAAGCCGCGGGCAACAGCTATCTAGTGGACATATAAAAACAAATCAGAAACTCTGACATTCAAAACCACATCTTATGGACATAGAAAAACAGAGCATCAAACCCTGACATTCTAAACTATGTCTTATGTACCTAGATAAACAGAGCATAAAGTCTGACATTCACAACTATGTCTTATGGACATAGTAAAAGCTAGTCAGAACTCTGACATACAAAACTATGTATTATAAACATAGTTAAACATATCACAAAGACTCTATCAAATATTACTAGATTAAGTACTCATAGTCACAGACTGTACTTCATCTGTGGCGAGGAGGAGATACCGACTCCTCAAACATCGTGATAACCACTAGTTTAGTCCACTGGTCCTCGTTTAACTTCTAGGATGTCCTCCGATAAATCAATACAATAGAATACAAAATGTGACACACAGACACAGACAAAGGGCATGCTCCAATGCTTCCAGAAGGGGAGCACGAGAGAAAGTTCCAACACGTACCGACCAATTGGTCACACCGTGTGGTGCGCAAAAATTTAAGAACGGGTTGTCGCGTTTCGCGAAGTTCTGGAACAAAGAAACAGAGATTACATAATATTAGTAATATTGGGGTAAAAAGGGGGGTTAAGAAATTGAGAAACCGACTAAGGGTTTTTTAGAGTTACGTGCGGAGACACTACTCTATGGGGGGCTAGGTGAGAGCCTCCAAAACCACTGTTGACACATCTCGCTTATCCGAGCAGGGCTTTGGGACGTCGATGGCACCCACCAGGTTCGATGACGTAGTTCCCAGGCCCCTGGATAAGAGGATTGGTGGCACCGGGAAGTCTGGCGTAGAAGGACTGCGCCAGTTTCCGGAAGTGGTCCTTGATGGTAGGCATATCCAGGTCACGATGAAGAGTCTCATTCCGGACATACCAAGGTGCGCCCACAATGATCCTTAGACATACGCTCTGGAACGCCTGAATCCTCCTCATATACGTGTCCGCCAGGTGACCCCAAGCGGGACACGCATAGTCGAGGATCGGCCTGAGTAGCTGCTTGTACTGCGTCAGACCGTTCCTTGTAGACAGGGCGCTACGCCTGTTAAGCAGTGGGCCTAGGACTCCCAGCCTTTGCCTCGCCTTGTTCAGTCTTTCGTTACAGTGTCGTCTCCAGGTCAGTTTTGTGTCCAACGTAAGTCCCAGGTACTTAACACTGTCCGCCCATCTGATCTGTTCTCTGAACAGCTGGAGTGGGGCCGGCCTGTAGTACTTTCTTTTCCATGTGAAGAGCATTGCAGTGCTCTTCTCCACGTTAATACTTGTTCTCCAGGTAGTCAGCCACCCCTCCAACTGCGTCAGGTGCGTCTGGAGTCGCCTCTCCACCAGCTGCCCTCGCCACGACTCCGCTACTAGAGCCGTGTCGTCCGCATACAGAGCCAACTCGGTGCCTGTGGATTTTGGAATGTCGTTCACATAGAGACTGAAGAGCAGCGGGCCCACCATGGAACCCTGCGGCACTCCAGCCCGGATGCTTCTGACTTGGGAGGTGGCGTTCCCAAAGGTAGTGGAAAAGGTGCGATGGGAAAGATAAGATTGAACAACCTTAACTAGATAGAAGGGCAGGTTCAGGGAGAGGAGTTTGAAAAGGAGACCCTCGTGCCAAACACGGTCGAAGGCCTTTGCCACGTCAAGAAAGACAGCACCAGTCAGCCTGTTGATGTTGAACTTCCTCGTAACCTGCTCCACGAGCCGGACAAGTTGATGAGACGTAGCGTGTCCCGCCCGAAAGCCGAACTGCTCGTCCACCAAGATGCCCCCCTCGCGAACATGTCGGGTCAGTCTCGTCAGTATTAGTCTATCGAACAACTTGCCCAGACAGTCTAGCAAGCTGATCGGTCGGTAGGACGAAGCTAAGGTCGGGTCCTTACCCGGTTTATGAAAGCAGAGGACGTTGGCATGCTTCCAGAGCTCGGGGAAGTGACTCAGGAACAGGACGGCGTTGAATAACTCCACAAGGAAGTTAATCGCCTTCAAGGGCAGCTTTCTGAGGACCGCGTTACTGATACCGTCGGATCCGGGGGCCTTGTTTTGTCTTAGAGCGGCTATCGCCCGTGACATTTCTGTCACCTCCGTGGGTTCAGGTTCATCCAAGGGTCTGTAAGAGACCGCACTGATGACCTGCGCCACGTGCGCAACGTGCACCGGGTCTGACGGGTTGTCAGTCGGTACAAATTGCGCCTCTAAGTGCTCAGCGAGAGCATCGGCCTTCTCCTGGTCGGAGTTGGCCACCCCGTTGCGACTCACAATCAAAATGTGAAGCGAGGAATGGTGGCTTTATAAAACATGCACTGACGTATTTAAGAAAGGGACTTCAACAAGGAGGGGGGGAGTGGTTATTTCCTAAGAAAAGAGCAATAAAACCAATAAGACATCTGGTGCTAGGAGACGGCCGCTGAGGACAACACAGGGAAGTGATTCGTCGTTACTTGTTGATCTGGCAAGCTTTAAAGATGTCCGTGTGTTGAACTTCCTCCAGTGTTGAGCAGTCAGTTGGGACACTTTCCTCGAGTTTGGGTGTTTCCAGCAACACGATTTCACAGTGAGTTTATATCTGCCACACATTATTAGAACTTACTAGTTCTTTGATTATTAGAATTTATTAGTTCTTGGATGTATTGTGATAATCATACATGAGATATTTTGAGTGTAAGTATTAACGGGTAACTAGCCCGTTACAGTGTTCGTTGGCATTAGTAAGTACTCCCGATGATCTTATTAATAGGAGAATAGATGCTATGTTACATTCGTGAAAACTCTCTCTTCTAGTGTATTATAGATTAGAAATAAATATTCAAAAAAAATTTAAGTAAATTACTCTTAAAACTTATAAAAACAAACATTTCATCTTGTTAATTAAAATAAGCACCATTCATAAAAAAATAAACAATATTGTTCTAATTATTTCTGAAATTTTCACATTTTCAAAGATAAGTTTTTTTAATGTTTGTAAATTATACTCATATTAGCTATACTTTTTTTTATGAAAATCGATTCCCATAAACCCATTCAAACAACTTCTCGAAGGTCATTTTAAAATAGTTACAAATTTTATAACATTTGTCTTAAATAAACTATGCTTGGATTTATTTATTTTATGAAAAAAATAATTCATTATTATTTATTTAAAACAGTCCAAGTATACCTTTTAGAAACACCATATTTTAAGTTATTTAAAAAAAGAATTAAAAGTAATCAGTAAACACCTATCAATTTGTTTGTTATAAACAAATGTGTAACTTTATTTATATTGTAAAATACCTACCAGATAACCATTAGGAAACAAATAGTTTGATCCATTTTCAAATTATTTCAAATTTATAAAAAAGTCAGGCTACATTAAACTACCCTTAAATTAAATAAATGCCCAAAAATTTTGTCATCTCTAACATTACCCAAATATACTTTTTAAATAAAATTGTTAAAATCATTATTTTTTTAATTCCATTTTTAAAAATAAACTTAAAGTTTTACCATAATCTTGAGGCAGAAGATTGTCACTTTACAATTCCATTCCTTTAAATGAGAACGAAGATCATATTTTAAATCACAATAAACCCTATTCGTACTACATAAATTTTAAACATAATTGTTCATTCCATAATTTTAAACTTCTAAGTTTATCAAATCTTATTTGTAGATTACCCTAAGACTATTTTGGTTTTTTTAAATTCAATTATTTTTTACTAAGAAAAACAATACCCAGATATACATTTTGATTTAAACATTAAGGCCATTTTCAGAAAAAAAAAATTCTAAAATTCATCAACAATAACTACAAAAAGAATTTCTAGTCACCACCAGATGATCACGTTTTATTATTTTTCTTTTAATACATCTGTATGCTTGTGTTTTCAATAATAGATCCCTAATTTAGCTTTATTTTAATTTTTTGTCGTTTTCATTTGATGAATTTTATTTTTCATAAGATGCTTTCGGTCCCAACTATAATTATTCATCTCGCATCACTGAGAAAGATTGGTAAAATTCCTTTTAGAAAAGAAATCCAAATTTGTATGTGATAAAACCTGAAGAAATAAGTATAAATCGAATTATAAAATTCAACAAAATATAAGTATCCTAATTTGATGAAAACATAGAGTGTTTGATGAAGAAGAACACGTTTTAACATTCTCAAACCTACAATGTCCGAAACTGTTCAATATCCAGAATTCATTTTAGATAGAAACGGATGAACAAAGTAAAAATACTCTGGTAGTCTTCGCAATGAAGGCCGCGGGTGGATATATAGCGCCAATATTTAATTTTACCTCTCAAAGAATGGCCATTCTTTTCGAAAAAGATGGCTTTCCAGGAATTAATGAATATTATTCCAAAAGTAGTTGGATCAATGAGGAAATATTTCTAATGTGTCTGAAACATTTTGCAAAATATTCATAGCCAAGTTCTCAAAACCACACTCTCTTGATTCTAAACAATCATACCAGTCATATATCTTTAGAGTCATTTGTATTTTGAAGAAAAAATAGTGTATTTATGATCTTAATACCTCCTCACTATTCACACCGAATCGAGCTTCTTGATGTAACGTCTTATGGACCTTTAAGTTGGGGCTGTAGGAAACGCGAGAAAAGACCCGTGGTTTTGCAGTTTTTATAGTGCAACATTTTTTGACCAAAATAAATAACATATTTCTTCAGTACAAACATGGAGTTTAATTTTCTTCAAATGGTGATACCGACCGTTCTTAAATATCTGCCATGAGCATTGCGGCATTAGATGACAAACTTTTTTAATTTAGATAAAAAGTTGTCATTAAATTCCAGAACAACCTTTAGAGATATTTAGGAGGACCACCATGTAAATAAAGTTAAACTCTTTTTTATTGAAGAAATTTTAGGTTTATTTTTACAAAAACAAATTTTGATGTAAAAATTTCAAAAATACTTATTTTTTGTTGCATCACCTACATCCCCACCTAAAAAAGGTTTGTAATAGAGAGCGTGCATGACCTTTACATTAAATCAAAACTACCTCCTCTTCAGGCCTAAAAGCCCCCCCCCCCTCCCAATAAGATACTTCCATTTTTAGTACTTCTGCCCCAAGATTAAGCACATACATTAGGTCAATTCTGTAGGGGAATAAAAAATTGCTTATATTAAAAGCTAAGGTGATTAAAGAAAAGTCAAATATTGAATCGAAATCAATGTAAATTAAGAAAAAACAATGTCAAAGAAACCTTTGAGACTTCTATAGCTTATCGACAGAACACAGTTCTTTTAATGAATCTAGTTTGAGTAGCGATATAAATGATTGTGACATGGAGACTGAATTTTTTATATATGAGTTCGAACAAAATAGAGATATGATAAATATGCACTCCTTGTGGAATTTGGTTAAATGAATAATTTAGTAGGTGGAACACGTGTGACGTGTACATAGGGAAAAATTGCCACTCTTTGTAAATACGTTAATACTAAACAATTTGATATATATTTTGATAGGCAGCAAATTTTAAAACTTGTTACACGCTATCCAAACAAAGAATTCTGAAAAATATGCATTCTTAAAACAGTTTGCCCTTTTTTATTTTTAAATAACTGATGATTTTCTTACAATATAGTAAATTGTGCATCATATAATTTGAATTGAATCATTATTTATATCATTGCTGTGTATAACTTATGTTTGCTGTTATATTATTGTGTTTTAGGGTTTTTAACACATTTTTAAATAAATAAACAAAACTACATACATTTTGATCCATTTGGATTTTGCAGTACTTAAATTTTCAAATTTTCCCACGGGAAAAACCAATGGACCCCGCTTAGTTGGTCAGTGAAACTAACTCCCCTCCCCCCCCCCCCACACACACACACACACACACAAACGAATCCTGGCTGCACCAGTGACTGTATGAGTAGTTTGGAGAAAATATCGTCTGCAAATCATCAATGTTCCACTACAATGTAATATAAAATAGAAATTGTCGTGTTGTGTGACTGTTTCTAAAATACCTCAACTTCCAAAGAACTTCAATCGAAGTATATTATATGCATAAGATTTTGAAAAAATTGTAAAACCAACTAAGCAAAAAGCCCTTGTACCTTTAAGAATACCATATTTAGTTAAATCGACCATAACTAAATGAACCAATAAAACTACACCAGGGAGTATTGTCAACACTATGGACACTTCTACTTTACATGACCTAGCACCATTGTTTGCAAGGGCCATCAAACTTAAACACATAAGCTATTGCAGTAAACAATTCAAACAAACAGCCACACAGCCAAATTCTTAGACTATTCAAATTTCAACTTCACAAGATATAGAAACATTGTTAATCGCACAATCAAATTCACAGGAAACGGAAGAGAATGATAAGGTAAATACATAAACCATGTTGTTGACAAGCATGGAAAACCAACATTATGAATCCAGAAAGATAATTAAATTTGTCTGCCGATTTATACCACTAACCGACACTAAACAAATCATACCAACAAGAAACGAAATGTTGATAAGTCTACATGATCAAAACTACGTGATGATTTTACATTCAACAAGTTGGGTATGTTGTGACTGGGCTTCTATAAAACAATGTGTTGCCTTCAAGATGCCACGCCTCAACAGCAACCACCACTACCTAGACAACCATTTTTCTCAACTGTTATCCATGGTGTCTACCCAGGTAGTTTTGACACCAATATTAAACACGAACAAATAAAATGCAGAATAAACTAAACTAGACCAAAATTTTAATCTTACCAAGACAAATTTCAGTTTAATATTATTGTTAAAAATCATAAATTAAAATTGAATCCAAATAAAATTATCTGTGTGTAACATTCAAACATTTATCCTGGAAGATGAAATTTTTAACGCGTGCCTTAATTTGTTAAAAAGATGTAACGAAACACTTTTACAAAATATTCTACCGCCCCCCCTCCACCAGTTATAACATGTGGCCATAGTTTATGAATATCAGCCCATAATAAATCAATTATTATAAACTTGATAGTAAAATCATTGCACGGATCAAATTTCTCAAGTTTATTCTTAAAGATGTACAGTGTTTTAAAAAAAATCTTCTTTCAATTTTCAAATAATACAGAAGTTCCTTTTTTCAAACTACTTTTCAAGATCGGTACTTTTTTTCTGCCATAAATGAGAAGGACTATAAAAGTGTTACTGCGAAGGTGTAATACCTTTACCGATACTTTTAAGAAATGATTGTAAAGTTTAGAGTGGAGGTAGAAGGGCAACTCTAGCCTTGAGGGAAGAACTGGAACACTTCTAGGTGAGTGGTCTGACATGGATAACAGAATGAGGGCGTAAATGTACTATCTCTAGAATACAAATAGATCAGGTTGAATACTTACTTTAATTCAACTGTAGTTTTAGTGTATAGGCCAATCTTACTTCATTTAAGACTATTTATATATACTTTCTTTACCCTTAAAAGTATAAATTTTGTTCTTGAAATTTATTTCCTCACGACCAGATAGTATGTTGTTGATAAAACACGATTGAAAAAGCACACGTAATACTCAAGGTTTTGAAAACTAACACATACACTTAGTTACAATTTGAACATTAAATTAATTACTTGAGAAGATCATAAATATCTACGAAACTAAGAAAGTAGATAAACATACATTTAGAATAAAATAAAATAAACTATCTAAAACTATAAAACAAATGATTACTATTTAAATATTTAAATTAGTCATTTATAATATATATTATCAACACAGTTTTAACAATAAATGTCTACGTCACCCGTGTAATTTGCTCAAGTCCTTCATTGGTCACCGACTCACTAGTCCTCACACGTCGCAATGACCCAAGATCCACGAACACTAGTCCTCACCCGAACACACTAGCTCTATCACCAGACACACTATCCTAATCACCGGACTCGCTAGCCCCCACTCGGATACGCTGGCCCTCACCCGGACACGCTAGTCCACTCACTACACTAGCCTGAACTCTGACTGGGGTGCTCTTGCTGACAGCCAACCGTGTATATATGGGGCTTGCAGTCCGATTTTGGAAGTCTCCGTTTCCAGAATACTGGGTTCGAAGAAAATGAACACATAATCTTTAATATGTGTTACTTTTTCTTTTCAAATAAGCTCCCTTCTACCCTCTCTACGTTCCTTGGTAGAAAGGCTGGCTTATCTAAATGCTAAAAAAGGATGGATAGGGAGAGACAACAGAGAGGGCAAACAAATGGAAAGTGCACCAGCCCCTCAGTTGAACCCTAATCTCGCTACAATATGTAAAGTAGAGACTGCTTCCTCTCAGTTTCAGAGTAAATGGAGTGTACGGTGTACACAAGCTTAGACTTCAGATACCAATATTCTCGTAGGTGTAAAAATAGACAGAACAATGATTGCTTTGATCAGTCTTGGTCAGTGTGCTCCCTGATGTGTACAATAATAATTAAAAAAATAAAGCTATTAATATATTAAGTCTATTCAATCACAAATATCGGTAGCAAAGTCAACCAGATAGTTAACAAGAAAAGTGTAAAATAATATTAAAATGAGTATTAAACATTATTAGCAAAATTAAACACATGTGTATATATTATTTAAGTTAGTTAAAATAAAAATATATCAATAGAAGGACAAAAAAGCATATAGCAAATACTTTGGAGAAATAAATAAGAACGTTTGTTAATAAAAAAAAAAATCTTACAATATGTATTAGCATTATTATCATAACATATAGATTGTGTATTTAAAGCAGTTTCCTATACACAAAGAGTTTCTATATGAATTGGGCTTCCCTACACTCTCTCCACCCTGGTCAAACTCCAAAAGGATGACCAGTTGGACCGGACGGCTGATTCTGCGGCTATCAGAAGTGCCAAGGTGCATTTTCTTAATCATATTGTCCGTATGACTATGATACGATGTCCTCTACTCTTACCTTCTTCCACATATTGTGTATTGGGCGATGGTCCTCATGGAAAAGAACGATGTATTCAGGTCAGAATTCTAGTGTTCTTCAATAGGACAGCATGGAAACTCACTAGATCCAATCCATCACCCATCATATCCATAGGTCATGGAAAAGTTTCTGTCTCGCTAAAATGGTTTGTTCATATATTTGTTTGTAATGGGGTTTTTTTCCACTCAGTATTAATGTTAGTATGTTCTCAGTTAAAAAATGTGCTGTTGTCAAATTTTCAAGGTCTTTTTCGTATTCTTAAAATTATCTTGAGATAATTGCGGATTATACATTCACTAAGACTGTGTTGAATCCTTTGTCATATATTTGGGTTCTACCCAATACCTTTTGTAGAGGGAATTAGGAAGTGCCAACTATCCTTTCCCACCAACCTTTCTCCCAAGCTACCGATGGAACAATAAACACCCAGTTTAGCGATGTATCAATGTGTCTTGGAGGACATGAAAATCTGGCGTAATTCGATCAATTCCTTACATGACTCATGAAAGGCTTAGGCCTCGTATGTGTAGATTGTGTGGGGCAAACTTCGTTTCTCCACAAATCTCTGAAATGCCATTATAAATCTGCACTGGGGCATGTTCGTACACTGTTCCAAGTGTATAGCTCATGTAGTAGCACATATAAAGAGTACAATGTGCGACGTTTTGATGACAATCCACCCCGTAACATAAAGAGGGTAGTCAAAGTCTTGGACCGTCACTTCTCGTCTCTAATATAAGAAGTGACGAATACATTTACAAAAATGTATTAGAATGAAGGTTTGTGAAGGATCAAATATAAGAGAGATATACAAGTTTAACAAATCAGTTTATTTAAATTTAAACAAGTTGATAGAATTACATATGGTAACTATTGGAGTGATTGTAAATCTTTTATTTGTACATTATGAGAAAACTTATTATTTGTAATGGTCAACAATATTACAATTAAACATTTTGGTCTTCCGGGCTCAGATAGTGAAGTCAGTTTTTGAAGTTATACTTCTTTAGGCGCGTTATGAAAAAATGAAGAGAGTGAAATTTTAAGATGAGCGCGCATCACTGTAACACAAAAGTAACAGGTTGAAGCTAAACCGCTCATTAAGTCTCGAAAAAAAAAAGCTACCAACAAAATAGAAATAGAACCTCTGTTAGTCGCGCATGTTGGTACGCTCGTCGCCTCTGATCACTGTTTTCATATATATAATATTTATCCACATGTTTCTAGTTTCTACATTCACAACACGTGTTTTAGTTTCATACAAGTGCGAATTATATATTTGCTAATTAATTATATTCAGTAGTGATTTAAATTGAATATTTTGATTAATATTATTTACTATTCGTAAATATTAGTGAAAAAATTGTGCTTATAGACTTTTTCAAGTGCTCCAATATAATTGAGGTTAACTATCCGTATGTATTATTTATTGATGTAAATTAAAATATTATTATTTAACATTAATACTAAATATTATTAAATTATTATTGTTAACTATTTATTATTGGTTATTTAATATTTCTAATGATGCCAAAGAAGTATAACTTCTCACGCGCGTACATAAGTACACACACCCATTTTTTTTTTCTCCCCAGCTTAAATAACAGGTCATATGTGATTAAATATAGCAGTTTTTATTCAGTGAATGTAAAACAAGGCACTTAGATCTTCAGATATGTGTCTTGTCAAGAAACAAGTCTCTTCAATTAAGTGAGTAAGGTCCAATTTAATTCCTTCCTGTATCTATTGTAACTAATTTTCCTCTTTTCCTTTCATTATAGCATGTCTCTATTATTGTAGTTTTGCTTGTGTTTAAACGCTTTGTTATTTCAACCTGTTGACCCGTCTCTCCAAGACCACGGCCCGTGACAAGTACACTCAACACTTTCCAATATCCGACTGAGCTGAGGCATGTAGTTGTTCCTCGAAGCTGTAAACAAGCCGCCTACCCCCATCACTCCCAAAAAGAGCGATACGCATGGTTGGTTTCCCACGCTCTATCATCTGTGTTTGGTAGCTCCGTTTCTCGTTTCTTGATATTTCTACGGATGAACGTTGTGACATTATTTGCCACCCTACCATGTACTCGTATTTCCCTATATTTTCCAATTTTTTGTGAATAGTCGCCAATTTATTTTCGTTTGGAATTAAGCACTTCAAATTTCGGCCTCTGTATTGCCGGCCTGACAAATAATATTATTTACATCCATTTAATAAAATAAAAGGACAGAAGGAACAACGTATAACATTGTTTTGAATAATTTAAATAGGGAATTTTGACTTAAGGAAGAACACTTACCTTTTATTAAACATATTAATTATCCTTCTAAGTAGTTTGTTTGACTCTTCTTTATTTACTTTCAATGTCGGCCATCATTCATTTCAACGCATGTGCAGATATGTCAAACAAGTGAGTAAAGGGTCTCGTGATTGTAAAAGAGGAAACAAGGCAAGATGTAAATAACTACAAACTATCGTGCTTTTCAATTCTGACAGATGGAAATAAACATTTAATTCTTTAAGAAAACATTGTTCATATTCATTATAATATAATTCAATCTTTATTTTAATCCTGCATTGTATTTGATTTTTATCCCTAGTCCATAGCCAACATTTTATATTTTTGTTTTGATATATTAGTTTTCTCTTTGGACTTGGAAGTAATGAATAGAACATTTTTAAATTTGATTTTTGGAAGACTTTCGGTAGGAGACAGTCTTCTTCCTCAGTGTTGGTCTAACATGGAGCCAAATCTGTGGAGCTCTTAGTTTAATTTATTTTTAAAGTAAATTAATGTTTGTAAAGTAAAGGGCGAGTAGCAAATGGAAAGCTAAGTTGATATGCAAGAGCTAGACTGTTTATTTTTTTAAGAATTGTGGACGAGTTAACATTAATGAAGTGAAACAAATTTCCGAAGCTGGTGTTGTTTTAGCATGAACTAATTCATGGGTGAGGTCAAGCCAACTCTTCAACTTTAAAGTCATACGTTTATTATTTCTTTTTTTCTTTTATCAAATATCAGAATTAATGTAAGAACTTTTAGAGAGACTCTCTAATTCAAAGAATTAATTAACATTTTATTTTATGTCTAAATAATAATTGTATTGATTTTTTCTCTCTTCTTCTTTGTGTCTCAACAATACTATTTTATTTTGTCAAATTAGAATTATAACTATCCGGAATTCCATCGGTAGGATTGGGATGTCGTAAACAATAATAAACCCACAAAAGATCCAATAATTGTTATTTTATCCATTTATTTTTATTGTAGTCTAAATTACATTATATTTCAATAATCCATTTTTATTTCAATTGCTCATGTTTTATTTTAAGTATTCCCCAGTGCTCTCGAGTATTGAGAGTCGTCGTGCCACTGTCTGAATTAGCTGAGGTAATTTTTTTTTTATTATTAATTTTTTTTTCTCCTAGATCCTAGGAGTGGCGGCCCAACAAATATCACAATTTGTATACACCTTGACATTAACTGTTGTTATGTAAACAAGATTCAGAAGACACAGAAAATTATAATTTATATACATTACATTATTTTTTTTATAAATCTATTAAAACATGGAACTTACCAGTTTGTTTTCTGTAGACTCTTCACTCACTCCCTCCACCTTTTTTCACTCTTTGAGAACACGTGATCTACATTCGAGGACTATATTGAGGTAGGATTATCTAGTGTAGTCTCATACATTACATTTCTGGCTTCATGAGGTGAGCGACGTTGTTATAGTTAGATAATGTCTACGGTTTCTAAATTCCCTTTCGGCATTAATTATCTTATATTTTTAAAATTAATTTCTTTGTGAATATTTGAATGTTGAACTTATTATTTTTGACCGTAGGTGTCGTGTTAAAATCAAGATCTTTGCACGGTTAGAATAAAACCATTTGTCGATGCTGTAATTATGTATCCCATGAGGGATTCTTAGTTCCCGAGTTTATATGTAATATTCTGCTTATCCACTTTACGGATTATTACTAAACCACTTTGGCGTTGACAGTCTCCGTCGCTTGCTAATAAATGGCGTCATTCACTAAATTCATATTTAGGTGTAATGTAGAGTTTTATCTTCTTGTTATGCTTGAGTAATCATCAAAAATGGTTGTCATTATTTAAATTTATATACCGTTAAGTTTGAGAAAGGACCGTGGGATGGCGAATTTTTTTATGGTATTTACATTTATTAAAGTTATTCTATTCTACTGTTACGTTAACGTTCTAAGCTTGAGCCCACCTGAGAGTGCTATTTTATCTATTCATTAGCTTTGTCAGCCACCCTTAGGCTGCGGTCACTTTGGATGCACGTTTGCGCAAGTAAACTGTATGCCTGAGTGTGCGCAAGCTTGGACGAAGAAACAGAATTCTAATAAACCCATCTAAACCAGTGTTGGCGTGCCCGAACTGGTCACACTGAGTGCGAACTGGATGCGCAAGCTTGTACAAGCTTGTGCACGTGCAATCGCGGATCAAATAAATTTGTTTCTTCATGCACGCTTGCTGTATTGACGTGGGAGTTATTTTATTTCCCTTGTATTTTCAAGAGGTTTTGTCCTTATGTATTTGTGTTTGTGTTTACGATGGAAATCGATATGCTAATAGCATGCGTTGAAGCAAAAAGGGCCATCTGGGATGCCTCTTCTAAGAACCATAGCAACAGAGACATTATAAAGAAACTGTGGGCGGAGATAGGAACCATATTGGATATTCTAAGTAGGTAATGATAGATTTGAAAAGTGGTGAAAAAACTTTATTTCAACTTAATTATTATTGTTTTAACTATCACAAAAAATCACAAAATAATATAATTACCTACTGAATAGTTATGCTTCATTATTAGTAGTTAGCCTATGAAAGTTTGAACAATGTTTGGTTTATTAGGTATTGAAGTAGTGTTTAAAAGCATCTCTGATTTTAATTGCCTTTTCAGTAGCTCTATTGTATCTACGCAAGTCATCATTTGGCCGGTAGTCTCGAAACAGCTGTGTTTAGTTTTGTGCAACATAACTATCCATTTCTGCACTGCCTCTATCAATAACAATGTTATGCAACAAGCATACACATTTCAGAATCACGTCTACATTGGCCGGCATACACTGAATTTCAGTTTTAAGAACTCGCCACTTAGCATCATTCTAAAGTACCCAAATAATTTATCTGGCTGCTTAAGGAGATCCAGGAAAATGCGGCTATATTTTCCATCTTTCTCCCTATTCTTAAAATAATCGGCTCACTGGAAGTGATTACTTGCACCTAGTTGCAACCAATGTGACCACTTCGTACACACGCAAGCTGCTTGCGCAAGCGTGCATCCAAAGTGAACGCAGCCTTAGATGGAAAGAAGAACCGTCTCTGAAAACTTAATTCCTATATAGTTAAACTTACGGCCACGAGGCCCTAGCGTTACTAGACGTCATTTCATTGCAAGTTAAATTAAGTGTGTGTGTCACTTGATATCGGGGTTTAGATTAGACTTTCATAATGTCGTAGTTTATTATGTATATTTGTGACCTGGTGGTCTAGGGGTAAGGTGTCAGACTTCTGTGCTGGCGGCCGGGGTTCAATCCTCGGTCCCGGCACAGATTTATCTGATTACCAAACCCTTCCTTCACCTCTGACAAGACATCTTGTGAATGTGGGGAATGCCAGGCCTCCACCGTGGTTCGGATTTTACGTTAAACTGTAGGTCCTTCATTTCATCTCACAATCACCCTTCCATTACACATTAGCGTAAGTGCGTATAACCCGAATGGGTAGTAAGACGCGGTGCTAATAATAATATTATGTATATTTGTCTTATTTATATTTAGGAGGCAGATAAAATACTTATGAAGTCCATTCATGTCTTCTTTCAGAAAATTAGTAGCAGCTGGTCGGCGAAATGAAAATGGCTCATTATGAGGAATAGATGGACATATCATATTAATGTTAATTTATCAATCTTGTATATAGAGTTTTTTGGGTCGCCATTTATGGGCGATATTTGACTATTATTTATGAATTAGCTGTGGTAGTGTAGAACTCTGCACATATCTCAAACATATAGTCAGCTTCTGCATTAGCCATTTTGATTATTATTTTTTATTATTTGCTTTATTGTCAAATTAGTAATTCACTGTAAAGGTACAATTTTGAAGACCACCGAGCATCAAGGTTGACATTGGTATTACCCTTAATTTTTAAGCTGTTTCACTCGAATCATCAATTGTAATTGTTATATTTGTGAATAAAGAACTCTCGTGATAGGTACCTCTTTGCAAATTGTTTCTAAGTAGGATTACATTTATGTAAAATTAAACATTTGCTCTATTTTTACCTTTCATCAAACACGTCATGATGTAATTTCAATGGACCTTTTTTTGTGGATATATTGTATAAGGCATCACTCTCACTATATACCAAACTAACGATGACGGGGAGATCAGGGTTTCAGTCCCAGTCGGGTGTACTGAGGGTATATTTTCCTTCGTGGGTTTCCATTCCCCAACCTTTCAATCGCGGGTACACTTGCTCTAATTTAAAACTCCCTCCTCCCAAACTCATTTTAGTAGGTAGCAGGGGTGGATCCGGATCATTTTCATGGGGGGGGGGGGGGTCATAATTATAAATAACATAGTTCTTTACAATGTTGGATTTCTGTTTAAAACCATTTAATAGTTGTGATCTTATCCATGTTTTAAACCGTGGTTATCCTCCCAAATTATTTAAAATCAGATAGTGTTTATAAACTATTTGAAATGAAAAATGGTTCACTCTAGAAGCTATGAGTAACTTTCACCTTGATATTTTTTATAAAACTTAGATTCTTTTATAAGCCATTTAAAGTGTTCCTCGCCTTGACATTTTTGAAATTTGGATGCCCCTCGAAGCTATTTAGAGTGATCCTCACCTTAATGTTTTTCAATAGTTAGACACCTCTAAAAGATAATCTTTGAAGTAGTCTTCCACCGAAAATAATTTTTAATTTGAATTTTTTCAGAAACTAGGCTATTTTGGGTGGTCCTCGCCTTAAAATTCTTCAAAATGGCGTGCAACTAGAAAGCTTTTTGGAGTTGTCATCAACTAAATATTTTTGAAATTAGGATGACTGTTGAAGCTATTTAAAGCTTTCCTCCCCTGACTTTCTTGCCAATTAGATGCCTATAGTATTGTAGTTATATAAGTGATATTTTTTCCAGCAAATTTTTCACAATATAATGAATCTAGAAGTCATTTGGAATTTGATTTAAGGCCATCTTTCAGCTTCATAATCGATAATATCAAAGGTTTTGAAATATCTCTAGGGGGGAATTTATTACAGGGAAGGGCAAATAATCTCCAAAGGGCAGAGTCCACCATAGTTCCGTCGCTCCTGCTGTCCACAAATACTCTATTTTCGGTTTTCGTGGACAAACTGCTCTCAGTCGATTATTAGTCTTCTTTGATGTGTGGTAGTTTACCATCTATATGCGGAACAATGTTTGTTTCTCGCTATGCACGACAAATATTCATTCACGAAAACAAAAATATTTTTTTCACACTGGCTTGAGTCATATCGAACATTGATTAAACGTGGATAAATAACTCACTTGTCGACCTGGCCTAAGAGGTGCCTACGCGTAAAAAATATAAAAAAATGTATAATTTATCTGTTTTGTATCTGTATTGTCTCCTGCCTAAAGCACTAAAACAACCAATTAAAAGATTGTGGCGCTACATAATCTTGATAATATTTGACAAGTTGATACAAATAACTTGTTCGTGTTAAACGATACCCCTGGCGGTCAAGTTCCGAGATGAAAAGATCAATGTGCAACAATATAGCCACTAGAATGCTACCTAGTGAGTAAACTTGTAACTGTGAATACATAATCGTCCGGCTACGTTAGTTCATTTAGGAAATTTGTTGAAAAATAATTTGTTTTTGTTAGTAGAAAAAAAGAGAAGAATTAATAAATAATTTTATAAAAGAAGGAAATTATTTCAAGTAGCTGTTACATACTGATATGTGAAAATTCAATGAACATTGCTCCATAATACAAAGAAAAGTTTTTAACACATTATTATTAATATTTAAAATAGGTTTTACAAAAAAAAAAGTAGGCTACAAATGTAATTAATTATTTATATTATTAGCAACGCATCTTACTACCCGTTCGGGTTGTACGCACTTACGCTAATGTGTAATGGTAGGGTGATTGTGAGATGAAATGGAGGACCTACAGTTTAATGTGAAATCTGAACCATGGTGGAGGCCTGGCATTCCACACCTTCACAAGTTGTGATTAATACACGTCTTGTCAAAGGCGAAGGAAAGGTTTGGTAAATTAATCAGATAAATCTGTGCCAGGACCAAGGATTGAACTCCAGACCCCAGCATAGAAGTCCAACATCTTACCCCTAGACCACCAGATCGCCTTACAAATGTAATTGACTGAGCGTAGTACGGCCCTATTTTTACATGTCCATTTGGAATTTTTCTATTGGCCTATCAAGATGTTTACCCCGCATTAAATGTTAAATTAATTTGGGAACCCATTTTATCAAAATTTGACAGGAATAACATTCTTTGAACTTACGCCATGTTACAACACTATGAATGGTACATGATATTTTGACTGTTTTAATATGATGGCAGCTAAAAAATATGTTTGCTCCAAAATAGCTACCAAATTCATATAACAATTTTTTTTAAATTGTATAAAACAATATGAACATAATATTGTGTGGTAAGTCAAACTCCTGATTAAAGGGAGGAGGAAGAAGTGTTTGGGGCAATTGCCCCAGGGCCCCCACAGAAAGGAACTCCCAAATTAAAGAAATCAATTTTAATTTTCTATTGTAGATATTATCTACAGCTACCTATCCAATGGCAGTGAAACCTTATTTGTATAGGGATGGCCATGCAAACAATTTTTTTTTTTTGTACGAGCTTGCCTTTCACCCCCAACCAATCCACACTCCCCCTGCTGATAAGGATTTGAAAATTATGTGTCTAAAAGCTATTTGGAGTGGCCTTTCTTACCAAATTTTGACATTGTTTTTATACATTATTTTAAGTAGTCTTCCCCAGTTATTTTTTGAAATTTGGATGTTCCCAAAATAAATGTGGAGTGGTCCTCCTTATGCAATTTTATGGAAAGTGGATGCCTCTATAAGCTATTATGAGTAGTGATTACCTTGATTTTTTTAAATTAGTCTCCTCTAGAAGCTAACATTTAAAATGATCCTCCCCTAAAAACTTTGAAATTTGTATGCCCCTTTATAAGTTATTTAAAGTGACATTCAACTTGATATTTCCCTACAGTTAGATGCCTCTATAAGTCATTTGAAGTAGTCTTCTCAAGCAACTTGTTTAATGCCTTTAGATGATATTTAAAATTATCTTCACTTGGATATTTTTTTGAAAATTGGATGCTTTTATAAGATATATGGAGTAGTTGCCACATGGAATGTTATATATAATTATATATAATATGATAATATGTATCTAGAATCTATTTGGAGTGGCCCTCTCCCAGCAAATTTTTAAAATTGGATGCTTCTGGAATTTATTTGTGGTGGTCCCTACCTAGCACAGCACAAGTCGAATGCCTTGAAGTTATTTGAAGTTTGATTCAAATCTTTCAGCTTTATATTTGAGAATATCAGAAGGTGTGAAATATGTATTAAGAGACTCTTTTAAAAGCTATTTAGAGTAGTCCTTCCTCTGAATAGTTATGAAATTTTGATTTTCCTGGACGCTATTTGGAGTAGTTCTTAGGAGAATTTTGAAATATGGATGTTTCTAGAAGCTATTATAAATAGTCATCAGCAGATTTTTTTTTAATTTGAATGCTTCTATAAGGTATTTATATTGTTCCTAGCCAACATTTTTCTTGAAAATCAGATAACTCTTGAAGCCATTTGAAGTGGTCTTCGTCTGGTAATATTTTTATAAGATGGGCTCATTTTAGAAGCTATTTTGAATATTTTTCTTTAGGAAATCTTTTTAAAATCAGATATTTGAAGTGATCTCTCACCATCAAGAATTTGAAAATGAAATGCTTTCAGAAACTATATGGAGTGTTCTTGTGTAAAAATTCTTCAAAATGACATGTAGCCTAGCTATAAGATTTGTAGTGGTCCTCCCCTAGAAATTTTTGAAGTTTGGATGGTCCTAGATGTTAGAATGATTCTAGCCTAATATTTTCGAAAGATGACTCTAGAAGCTATTTGAAGTGGTCTTCATCGACATATTTTGGAAATTTAATTCATATAGTAGTTTTTAGAAGTTTGAGATAAGGGCATCTTTCAGCTTCATATTCAATATTAACATATTATTTGAAATGAATCTAGGGGGAGGCAAACCAATTCTAGGGAAAATTCATTCTAGGAAGGCAGTGCTCCCTGTTCCCGTGGTTTCACTGACACTGTACCATTCTGGTCAATGTTACAAAAATTATCTCAAAACATTCTTAAGGAATGAACTAATACAGTTTGCAGCACTAATGGTAGATATGAAAGAAAACTACAAAGACTCTTTCAAAGTAAATGTTATTCTATTAAATCCTCGGTGAACAACATTTTAGAGTAACATTTTCCAATGTACAAATACTGTTAAGAATATATTTAGCACTTAATGGTGTAAAATTGTAGTGGGGAAATTAAGTTAATTAAGTTTTAAAAAAAAGCTCCATTCAATCATGAACCAAGATCGTCTGACATACCCTTTCTTACTCAGCATGAGAAATGGTATACTTCATGAAAATGAAATTAAAGACATTGTTGGCATGTTTGTGAAAACGTGCCACCGCAAGTTTATGGAATTTTTATTCTACGAACATCACACTTTATCGAATTGAAAGTACTTTATTAACTGAAATATTAATATGAACTAAAAAACTAGATACATATCAGGCAAGAACAAATACTATCAACAGAATTACCAACATAATATGTTATTATGCATATTATGCATGAAAAATGTACCAAGATTATAATGAATAAATGTTAAATTGATATACGAAAAGCTTTCTGCAAAAAAGTTTGAATTTTAATGGGCATTTTCATAAAGTCTTTATGTACTTTACTTTTTTTTTATATGTATTTTACTTTAAAATTATAATATTTTGTCAAATTAAAAAGTTTGCTCAATTTTTTCCTTTCCTCAGACACACTATAATGTAATTTACAAGGAGCTTCTGGGGTGCCACATGTTATAAGACGTCACACTTGCAATAGACTAGACTGCCGATGACAGGGAGATCAGGGTTGGATCCACGGTCAGGTGTACTGAGTGTTTTTTTCTTTATTGGTTTTCTCATCCCCATCCTCACAAGTGTGGGTACATTTCATTTAAGTTGCCCATTTAAGTGTATAGAGTGCATACTACTTTTCAATCATTATAGTCCAATGCTGATGGCCACTTCCAATAGCTGTTTTTCCATGGCAAAAGATTAATTTTTAGTGTTTTTCAACAATAATATTGTGACAAAAGTGCAGATTATTTTCTAGTCTTACTATACATATTTAAAAAAACTAAAAATATATTTCAAACAGATTTTCTCGTTACATTAATAAATTTAGCCAAATAGCATTTGTAAATGAATAAAGAATATAGCAAATGGGCTAAGGGACCCGAGTTTGATTCCTGACATGGCCGAAAAATGTTTCCGAGGTGAAATGTGGGTTCCCCCTTTCAGAGTGATTAATTAACAGCCGGGGTCTAGATGCTATGTCTGTTCTAGATTTAAGTTAGTTTATAAGTTGTATGCTGATATAATCAGTTGGTTTAGAAAATGTATGTTAATATCTCAAAAGAAAAATACAGCTAATTCCTTTGGTTCAACAGTTCGCATATATGTATTCACCCTTTAGATAAGTGTGATTTAAGAGGTGCATCAGTCCATTTCAAAGAATATTCAGACATAATCAAAAATGACCTGCCCTTTGACTCTAGGTCAATGCAATTTCCAAGGGCTTTGGATGGACTATTTAAACAAGATCTATTATTAATATAGTATATTATTACTAATATATTTTAATATTTATATTTATTTACATATATATACACACACTTAATCTAATAACATATTCAAAAGAATATTATACTCGAACATAAAACTCTAACTATGCAAAAAAAAAAGTTTTAAAACAATCTGATTAATAGTATTGGAATTTTTTTTTTCTCATGGCCTTTGCTTAGGTAAATTAGTGGTTCTTTTATTCCATTTCTAAAAACATTCTCAATGACTTAACTCAGACATAGCAGAAGATGTATGAACAAAATGATCATACACTCATCATGCAATTGTAGGCCTATGCCTATTTTAATCTCAGTGAAACTTGAACTATTTTCATTAAAAAGTATATAGTCTACATGTTTCTCATCCATTTGTCTATCAGTCTGATCACCTCAAGACCCGATGATTATGGGTTCAAACCCAGCCAGGGTCAGCAAATTTTTCTGGAGTGATAAAACGTAGCACAACTTACTTAAGGAGGGGAAGTATAGCTTTCGGTTCCATGTCAACTTTAGCATTTTAAAGAATCCTGAAATGTATGTAAAAATACCTTTAACGGCAAAATTGGTAGGGCCTTTTGTTTTCACTCATAGAAATTCTTGTGTGTTGATATAATCAGTTGAATCAAAAAGTGCATGTTAAATACTGCAAATAAATTTTATAAATAACTAAACGACAAGGGTGGATAGGTTGAGGATGGGGTTAAAAGTGAATTAATATTTTTTTAATACCTAGTACTAAGAAGGTATGTTTAAGTCAAGCCTTTATGATGATAAAGGTTCAGTTTAATTAAACAGCTTAAAACTTTAACATGAGACCCCTCATTTAAGAGGGCAGTAACTTAGTAAATACTAAATGCAGCAACATTCTCATGGAAAGATAATTAAAAATTACATATTGTAAAAAATAAATTCTCAATATATCTGGCCCCAAGCTACTAGGTAAAAATCTAGTAGGATAAAACTAAGTTTATATCCATCAAACAAAGCAATAAAGAGAAGAAATTATATTTGATCAATATATGGTGAAAAGAATTAGATACTATGTCATAAACAAAATAAAATATTTTTATTTTCCTTTACATTGTAATATAAATATATAAAAACTAATAAAAATGGTTTATGGATTGTCTAAATGTTTCTTTAAAACTAAATACAGGACACTCAATTCCTCGAATCCTTTGGTATTTGAGAGATTCAAAGTTTGTAAAAATGTCATAAAAAAGTATCTCAAATACAATTATTATGAAAACCTTGACTTCAACAATTTCAAGCAATTGATGAAAGGAATTATAGACTTGTGTAGTTGGGAGAATAACAAATTATCACAAAAAAAAGAACCAAATTGTATTAACAAAATTAATTAACTAAAAACAGTCTTTGTTGTTTATGAAATAATAAATATGCCAAACAAATAACATATTTCAGTAGCACCAAGCACTAAAGATTTATTTTCAATTTGATTTTAAATATTTTCACTTTAACTTAAAAGTGTGAATTTTTAAAGATTTTAGGATTTTAATCCAGATTTGAGATTTGAATTCGAGAAATATAGGAAGTGACCCTCTATTTAAAAAATATTAATGAGAAGTACCAACAGTTTTATAATAACAATGTGTAACAAAACAATCAAATAATAAATATAGTTAAATTCTTACTTGTAGAGCAATTTTTAAACATTGAACTTTGAAAGTGATAGTATTTTTAGTAACTAACATACAATGAAATTGACTTAGAAAATTTGTTTCCTAGTGAATTGTTTTCAAACAGTATTATTTTCATAAAAAAACCTTGTTAAAAATAAGATCAATATAATTATTATAGTTAAATGATGCATAAATATAATTTTGTATTACTCGCTATGATTAATGCCATTTATAAACACTAAGTGATCCAAGGAATTTCACTACTTTACTAAGCTGTAACATTGTCTAATTTATTTTTTTCTCCTCAGATAAACTTATGTTTGAACACAAAAATTTGTGTGAAATCTGTCCCATGAAATCGCTTGAATGTTAAAGAATTAATCAAGACACAATTGGTGTCTATATTGCTTCACCTCAAAAAAATTATAAAATCAATAAAATGGAGCTTGAATCATTCAACAATAAACAGTGGCGAGGCATGATAGTGTCTAGTGTTATTAATATGAAGAGTTGAAAATAAGAAGAGGATTTTGTTTTAAACATGAGACAGTCAAGTCATAGAATGGGATTGTACACAAGACTCATACATGTCAATTTCAAAATCGAACACATGTCAAGGTTTTCTTCATAAACTAAACTGCATTTAAAACATGTTGCACATTTGTGACATTTCACAACAATAATAAAGACAAAAAAGGTCTGTCACCACTATAGTGTTTGGACATAGTAGGAGCCTACATGTAAGAGATCCTATTAAATAAAATTTCTCCTATTGAGTATTAAACACTATCATTGTAGATTTAAATTTTTTGTTAAATCTTTTTTATTCCTAATTTAAAACTATCACTCCTATCATTGTTTGTTCTTAGGAAAATAATATAGTTTCTGAAAATTAAAATTGGATATTGATGTTAAAAAATTCGGGGAGGGGGGTAATGTCTGGTAACACTTTTTAAAATGCCACACCTCACCAATGAAATTGCGTAATGTCCACAAAACTGTTAGCCTCTGAAGCCGAGTTGTCAGTAGTCTCGTATTTTTTAATTAATATCTCACCCACATTTCAGAGCTGTTTCTTTCAAGTTGCTTTATGTGCCATGACTAGAGAACCAATTTATATGAATTAATATTTTAATTATAGCTAACCAATTATATTAAGTTTTTATAGTTTTTATAAACTTATAGTCATAATTATTAACAGTATTATTTAATTATAAACACAATAACAATTATTTTAAAATTTACTAGATGGGCTCATTTACTATTTAGGAATTTCTAAATAGTTTTAAGAATCCATTAAACTCATACTACTTCTCGAGATAGCCTCAGTATGCAAATCCTTTTGGTTAGGATCTCTGAACTCCAAAACAAATTTGTTTTACATCATATTATTATGTCTTTAGCATCCAACCAAGTCGTATCTTAGCAACCTTGCTCTGGATGTCAAACTAATGTATCATTATTATTATTATTATTATTAGCATCGTGTCTTACTACCCGTTCAGGTTACACGCACTTATGCTAATGTGTAATGGTAGGGTGATTGTGAGATGAAATGGAGGACCTACAGTTTAACGTGGAATCCAAACCACGGTGGAGGCCTGGCATTCCCCACATTCACAAGATGTCTTGTCAGAAGTGAAGGAAGGGTTTGGACATCAGATAAATCTGTGGCCGGACCAAGGATTGAGCCCTTGACCCCAGTACAGAAGTCTGACACCTTACCCCTAGACCACCAGGTCACCCTACTGTATCAATTTTAATGTGTTAAATGTCCAAGATATCAGCCTAAAATATTTTCTAACAAGTCTAATAATCAAAACACAAAATAACCAACCCTATCTAAATATTAAACCAATATGACACTAAAAAAAAAATATATATTTTTACCACCAATATGACACACTTTAATAAAACAAAGAAATTCATGACAAATATAATATATTAATTTTAATTAGAACTATAAAAACCCAAATTTTTGAAAAACTGTAAGCAAAGAAAATAGAGAATTTATAACACACACAATATATTATTTTTAAATTATATGAATAAATAATGTTAAATCAATACAAATGCTCAACTACTTAAGTGGCCTAGTTCTGTAAATAAAACTACAAAGTTTTATAACCAATGAACATAATTTTTGCTTAATCTTGTTTTAAAAACTATATTCATTGATATAGGTGTGTTACTTGTCTGTCACTTTTCTACTTCAAGTCTTTATTGGAGGCAAAGGACAACTTTAATTTTAAAATATTACCAGGGGTGACGACATGATAGACATTTATAAACATAACTGGCAATAAATTCCATTTTAAAGTAAAACTTACTAAACAAAACTAAATATCTGAATACAATTCACTTAAAGAAAAAGTTAGGAAAAAAAACACACACACAAGAATATATCTATACAATTATATAGACAAACACACATATATATGAGGATACTTACATTTTATGACTTTATCGCCTGTATTTGCATTTTCTATCGTTCATGAAAATATATTTACATATTCTGTTTTGGACTAAACTTAACATTGGTCCTAAGAAAAACAATATTAAATAAAGAAAACATAATGAACAGGTTGTATAATGATCAGCATTAACATGTGGCTCGTTTCAGTGGTTGAATCGTCTATGGCGTCACTTTCAGAACTAAATGTGCTCACTCAAAAAGTATGGTAAGCCTACAAGGAATTGCAAATTCTGATAATCATTAAATTGAGTTATATCAATACAGATCTGTGCATGCCCACCTGGGGCTCACTTCAACAATACTCCATCTACAAAGTATGTTACTTTTTGATAGCCAAAATTGTAAATATTTATGATATACATTATACAATGACAAAGTTTCAGCTTAAATCCAATGACATAAAAGCTACTTGAATTAGTCTGATATGAATGACTTATGAATCAAATGAAAGCAATATTAATTTTAATCACACAAAATAAATCTTGTGAACATTTAATGGGAATGGTGAGAGCCGGGGTTAGAACTTTTTTTCTGTGGCATATAATCACAAATTTGATATCTTTTAATATCTATACACACAACAACAAAAGCAAATTTCCAATTATAGCAAAATGAATATTATAAAATCATTCTATATCATTTAAAAAAATATACAGAGATATATTCGCCTAATTTACTTGATAATGCTTGGCCATATTGCGTGGCATTGGACAGAACGCCTCAATTAGATTTATTGTCCATTTGCAAACTTAAAACCATTTTTGTTTTTACTTAACAAGCTAAGAATAGGCCAAAGTATATTGTTTTATTACTTTGAATAAAAACATTTTGTACATAATCTAACAAAACAACCTGAAGTAGACTGTCACACATTTCGATAAAAACTGGAAAAGCTATTTCAATTGTGTCAGAGATATTTTGGAACATGATATTTTTCAGGTGGACAATATTTATAACTAAAAAATCCCAATCAAACCTAACCTAACCTTTCATGTGTATATAACTAAAATTGTGATGAGTTATATCGGTAATTATTTTTAAAATAGTTTTATGAGAAATAATTGAAGGATCACGATAGCCTGATATAATAAGAATCTATAGGACCAGGCATCAAAAAGTGTGAATTTAATCTGTGAGCATGTTTTGAGAATACAGCATTCTAGTAGAACATAGGCCTAATATGAAAGGATCCCAAAGTTTAATGAAAAGTATTAGGCAAATGTTGACATTTGAAAGGGTATTTTTTTGATTGGGATAGCTTAATATTAATAAAAAATGTTAACATTTTCATATTAAAATACTGAATATGAATACAATACTAAAAATGTGTTGACATTCTTTTGAATATTTGCATTCTATAAATTAACGTTCTTCTATTATTATTATTATTATTAGCACCGCGTCTTACCACCCCTTCGGGTTATACGCACTTACACTAATGTGTAATGGTAGGGTGATTGTGAGATGAAATGAAGGACCTACAGTTTAACGTGGAATCTGAACCACGGTGGTGGCCTGGCATTCCCCACATTCACAAGATGTCTTGTCAGAGGTGAAGGAAGGGTTTAGAAATCAGATAAATCTGTGCCGGGACCGAGAATTGAACCCTGGCCGCCAGCATAGAAGTCAGACACCTTACCCTAGACCACCAGGTCACCATAACGTTCTTCTATTAATTAGGTGAGTTTTCTTAATTGTTTCTAAACAACATACAGTCAACTCTCGATTCTACGACCCCGGAAATAGCGCCCCTCTCGAAGTAACGACCCTTTTTTGGGGAACTGTGAAAAATGTGGGGAAAAAGGTTGAAAAGTTTAAGGAAATTGGCTGTAAAATGTGTTTGTTGCATTTATTTAGGTCGCTGTGTTGCAATTATCTTTGTGAGCTCTGTATTACTAGTAACTGGGGTGGGTCAGGTATAAAAATAGACACTACCTCATCAATGCCAGCCAATAGTCCTTGACTCTGTCCACCCCCTCCCACAAGCAAGACAATGTTTCCCCGCGCGCGACTGCCGCTACATCATGCGCCAGGCTTTCTTTTGCCATTGTTATTTCGATTCTCGATTTGGTTACTATTTTGGTTTGATTTTGTGAACAATTTTTGACGACCCATGCTATTGTTTAACATTGTTATTTTGATTTGGTTACGTTTTTGGTTGGATTTTGTGAACGATTTTTTATGAGCCACGCTGTTTGTTGTCTAAAAAATGCAATTTTTTCGTATGAAGGTCAAGGGTGGCACAAAATCTGTTAAAATTCCAATAACGACACTTTTCCAGGGAACCGTGAAAGGTCGTAGAATCGAGAGTTGACTGTAGAATTATTTTAGCCTATAATATTATTTTATCGTTGCAAATTTGCATATTATGTATTTATAGATGGTTACAAATATAAAATGTATAATTACTTTGTATGACATAGATAAAAAATAAGGAATCTTGCTCTCAGTACGCACCATTCCCATTAAATAGAGTTAGATAACTATACTCTCTCAACCTGACTGCGCACCCACACAAAATGCACCCATGGTGGGTGACCTTCTCCACAGTCCCAATTACAACCCTGCCGGTAATGTATACAAACTCCACAACATTTTTTTTTTTTCAGTACCAAGTGTCGAGCAAGCAATAGAGTGAGCTATTTCTAATCTGGTTAAAAGTTTGTCTTTTTCTAATGCACCATTTGGAATTTCAATAACACTCAAATCGTTAATATAGGCCTACAAGTGATTTGTAGCTAACAGCAATTGAAATACCTATGTCTAATGTTGGCTTATTTGCGTGTAAAATGTTTTAAAAAACATAATTGAAAAACCTTAAGGCCAGCAAGTAGGCCTATATTAAAAAAATATAGTGAGTTACAGCCAATAGGAATAGGCATATAATATTTTAGATATTTAGAGGATTTATCTGTACCAAACCACCATATTCACACACATTCTTAGAGATTAAACTTAGATTGTTAAAATGATTTAAAGACTGTTCTGAACTGATCATATTTAAGTTTTGAGCTGCACGCTGTGAAGCCTCTTGACACCATGTTTGAGTCATAAGATGCTCATGTGGGGCGGACGGAAGGTCTAATTTATGAGCTCTAGTTGTTCTCGAGAGGACAGCCATCATTGTATATATATCAATGGCAGCATTAGCCAAACGATTTAGCAAAAATTGTTGATCGACAACACTGCGGCCAAACTTGATTAGCATACCTTCCACTGTCTGGCCGAAATGCACAAAGCTCTTTGATGCAAGAGCAGATGAAGAAGCCAAGCTTGGGTGAACCAATGAAGTAAGCGAAGGGGATGAACTTAAACCCACTGAGCGGATGGCTCGCTTTGTCGCTTCCCCAAAAATGAGGCCTAAGTTGGCTGCAGGATTTTTGAAAGCCTTCTGTAGTTCTCGAAGATGTGAGCCTGCATACTGAATACCTGTTAGAGCAACAAACAAACGAAGAATATCATTTGTGCCTTCGAAGATACGAAAGATTCTAACATCTCTAAGCACTCGTTCTAAACCACAATCTTTCATATAACCCATACCACCCATAATCTGAATGGCCTCATCACAAACATGCCAAGCTGCTTCAGATGAAAACACCTTTGATATAGCTGCTTCCAATTGAAAATCTGTTGAACCCTTATCCATGTTAGCACTAATCATGTATGCCATAGATTCTGCAACATAATGTAAAAGAGACATCTTAGCAATTTTCTCCTGAATTGTGCCAAAAGAGTCAATGCGCCGTCCAAACTGAATGCGGGTGGTTGCATGTTCAACAGCTTTCTTGGTCACAGCACGCATTGTCCCAGTCATAGCCGCAGCCATACCAAATCTGCCATTATTTAAAATATTCATCGCAACTTTGAAACCTTCTCCAACACCTCCCAGAACATTATCAACAGGGATTTTCACATCTTCAAAAAATATGTCTGTTGTATTGGATGATTTGAGACCCAATTTTTTCTCTGGCGGACCACTTGTTACGCCACCAAATCCTCTCTCCACTATAAAACCAGTAACTTGGTCTCGTTGGTTACCAGTTTTTGGATCTATGACGGGTGTTTGAGCAAAAACTGTCATAATTTCCGCAATTCCTCCATTAGAGATCCAAATTTTGCTTCCATTCAGGATGTAATGTTTTTTATCGGGAGAAAGTACTGCTCGACTCTTGATGGAGCCAGCATCACTCCCAGATGATGGTTCGGTGAGACAGAAAGCAGCATACTCTTTTCCCACGGCTGCTCGTGGAAGATACTTAGCTTTCTGTTCCGGCGTGCCAAACAAAAGAATGCCTTTGAATCCAATGGACTGGTGTGCACCTAGCATTACACCCACAGACAGATCGTGTTTACCAACAACTTCAACAAGACGCGCATACTGTGTGTTTAGTAGACCCAGTCCACTGAACTCCTGTGGTATTTGACAAGCGAATGCCCCTAGTTCCCACAGTGCTTCCAAAGATTTACTTTCCACTTGCTCATTGGCATCGTTTAAAACAGGATCATTCACTTCCTTGAAAAATGTGTCCATAGATTCTACTAACATTGCCGTCACTTCACTCTGCTCCTCTGTCAAGACCTCAGGGTACGGGAATACTTGGCCACCTCTTAGATTGCCTCGGAAAAGAATCATTGCAAATGCTTCGGATTCCTTGGCTCCAGAGTGGGATGCTCCTTCATCTTTTTCGACATGTTTGACAGCAGGTTTTGCAGCAGTTGCATGGCACTTTACATTTCCTAGTAAACATTTTGATATAACTGCTTTACTGCGCAAGTTAAAACGAAGGACCGACGACATTTTAATATACAAACACTTAAAAAAGAACCTGGTTAAATTGCATTTGAAAATACTACGTATTACACGAGAAATATAAATACTATTATTGATTGCTACCTACTTGACCTGGATATGTTTAAACAAAAATATCTCTTTAGTTGATTACACTTGATTACAAAACCAGGGTGACAACCCTAAAGACAAAGTCTTATGAACTAAATAAAATATTAGAGAATAGAGCTTGTAAACATTTAATAATGAAGATAGATATATAAATAGATAGATAAAAAATTTAACAAGTTGTTTGCAAATTAATAAAAATTTCGATGGTTAAGAAACCAATAGCTTAAAAATTCGTTGTAACAAATTTTTGGCCCAAAAGTTAGAGTGATCATTTCGAATTAGTATACAAAAAAAAAAACCTCAAAGTTTTTGATAAAAGCTTCGGTTATTTCCTGGCAAAAATACCTCATCGACTACGTTTATAATATTTGTAAGACCGTGAGTTGTTGAATGTTTTTCTTTTCACTCACCATATTTGTAACCATAAATTATTTAAATCGTTTTATTAAGCAACAAGATGTATTTACACAATATTTATATTAATTTTCTGAGTGTAATAAGCTTTAAATGATTTTATTATTATTATTGTTATTATGATTGTTATTATTATTATTATTGTTATTGTGACCGATGCCGTTCTAGTCAGTAAAAATAATATTTAGAGAATTAAACCTAGAGAACCTAGGTTATAAGAGAATAAAAAATAAGTTGAGCCGGTGCTTAACCTTCACATTACTCGTCGCTATACTTTTATAATTACATAGCAAAAGATACACAGCTCGGCGAGCAACAGTACAAACCGTACGCAGAAGGGAATTAGCCAGTCCGGCTACCAAACAGTCCGTGCGAAACTTAACTCGAACATAGAAATCAGTTGTGACAGTGCAGCGTTATTGTAGCCCCAGTGGTAGAGCAGGCGGCGCACTTCTAGTGTACCAGCGGTAGACTATGGTGGTGTTGGTGATCCAGGTGAGGCGGGATACTACCTATGGGTAGCCCCTGCGTTGACTCCGCCGGACTCCATTCCGGCCAGGGTCTACACAGATTAACTGCTACAGTAGAGAAGGTACAGTCAGAGACCCGATCAGTCGTAAATTATTACAAGTTCTGTCTCTTATTCTGCTCTAGTGGTATAGTAAATCAACTTTCAGACTGAGAAGGAAATAGGAAGTGGAGAACAGGTGTCAGCCAATCATGTCTTACAGGTCAGAGCGGTCATCAAGGGGGTAAGCGCATGCGCAATGAGAGTAGAGGAAAAGAGGCAATACGAAACGAGTGAAGCCCAACATTACAATTTCTTGATATGTTTGATTACTGAATTTGAACGAAATTAAGCTTATAGGCGATGACCTCGAAACACACTCACATAGATCATTAGGGTAGTTCATGAAACATAGACGATCTCTTGAGAGGTGAAAAATATCACATGATTTTTTGATTAGCCAATAGTTTGGCACATAGGTAATATATATTTATTTTACCTTCAATTAGTTATGAAAATATAAATTGTACAGTCTTCACCATTGACTAGTTGACCATTATTTTCACAATAGTGACTTTTAATCAAAGTTTACAATAAAAATCTTCTACTAGCTGTCAGCTACCTTCACTTCTATCCTGTATGAACTCTAGTAACTTTTATATCCGTTAGATATGTCCTATGAAAATTGTCAGGCAATGCGCACAAGCCAAAAATAAGTCTACTCAATAAATATATTACCAATGAATAAGTAAACAAAAAACAGGATCAAAATGTGGTTCAATCAGCAACAATTTTTCCTTCAATGACGTAATAAAGTACATAAAGCTAAGGCTACGACGGAGCCGACCCGCACCACACAGTACCGAATTTTCTAGCAAGTGGCTACACGAGCCGAATGTGACAGAAAATTCGAGTGGATGCGGGCGCCATTGCACTCTCCCCATTGAAAGTAGTGTTGTGGAAGTCATGGAAGAACAATGTTTAAAGTGTTTCAGCTCAAGATTCACTTGATCTTAAATTATTACTTAATTTAAGTGAGTGGTTAAAACAGTTAGCACACATATTAAACCCAATTTAAACCTCCAAAATAGCATGAGAAAAATCTCAATATCACACTCCACCCCTCTCCTCCCAAAATAAATTGCCAACTGGGGCGGGCTTTTCTTAAATAATCGTGTTTTTCCTCAACCCTGGTGTAAATGTACGTTCCCACGTGCAATTCTTGGAGTTTGGAATGAAAACAAAGTTTGGAAGCTTGACATTTCCGAATACTCCCGAATTGTAATGCCTATTAAGGAGATTGGTAGTTACGTGGTTCACATCGCACCGTAAAATTGCGGATGAATACTCTCTCGACGATTCTTCCGCACCGATACGGTGTGGGGAGGGGTGGATTCATGTAGCCACTTGCATCTATAAATATGGGTAGTATTAATTCGGAATTTTACGGTGTAGTGCAGTGTGGTGCGGTTTAATTGAAGGGCCATTCTTGATTTTATTTCAGTCCCTAAGGTGATACATATCTCTGTCCTGTTCATTGCAGGGGAATTGGCAAATCATGCTTAGGTATGTAGTCTATTCCTTCCTTTGTCTATGGCGTCAACATGTAAATACAAACATTTATAGATCGGTCGAGCGCGCCACGGGGGGAACTTTGGAAGCTCTGGTGTTTTACTATAACAAAAACATATCTGAACAGGATCGATGAGTCAAGCTTTAAACTATCTCACGATTGTTTCTAGCGTCGCCGTGTATTTTTGGGGTAAAGTAGGGAGCTCTAAGACAATATACCTACAAGGTTTATAAACGATGCGTAAACACGCACTGTGTCACGAATGAGGCCTGATTTAGTCTCGGTAGTGAATTATTGCTCCATGATACAAAACAACAAACGCAACCATGGAAATATTGCCCAGTAAATTTGTTCTCTGCTCCCCAGGAAAGCAGCCTGTTTGCTTAGCGACATCGAGCGAGGAATCTTTCAACAGAGCAAGGGAGTTTGGATCCAATGCAAGGCTACAAACAGGATTTGAGTTATGGGCTACGAATATGGCCACCTAAGCTTTAGATTTCATTTTAAAGATAAAGAGAGTGTATATAAAACTACGCCAAAACAGCTATTTTATAAAGAATCCATTTTAGTATCAATTTATTGTGAGCACTGAATTATTGAACTAATGAGCTTCTTTAAATGTGTAGAGTCAATAAAACGACGCCAAAACAGCTATATTATAAAGAGCCCATTTTAGTATCAATTTATTGTGAGCACTGAAATTGGGACAGTAGTTTCACAGTATGGCCCAAATAGTTTTCGAATATGACCCATGTAGATGTGAACTAATAAAGTGTTAAAATTATGTTATTATTCTGCAAAATCATATTTTTTTAGTATAGAATAATTATTAATAGAAGAATATTTACAATAGGTAAAACAAACATTACTATATATAAGAATACATAAGAACATAAAGATATAACTTACAGGTTAAATGAATACAAGAACAACTTTGATTGAATGATTACCAGAACATCTTTACAAATGAATGTAAAATAAATAAAAATTAAAGGTTTTAGTTTTGATAATTCATAAAAATCACTTTTTGAGAATTACGTGTTTTTAATTACAGTCGGTACATGTCAAAATCTCCCTGTATTCTGCTGTTAGGCCCACACATTCTTCATGAACATAATATTCCCCACACAATATACAGCAACGCATTAAACAATCCTATTTACAAATTTTACAGCACCATTACTCAAAATTAGACTTAAGGGTTTTTGGCTCAGGTGATAATCGTTTCATTCTTTTAGGTTAATTAGAAAGTGAAGTGGAATCTTTAATAGCTTTTTTACTACTTACAGTACATATGATGTTGATGGTTGAACTGTTTAGATCAGTGGCGTATTCTGAGAAAAATTAATAGGTATGATGTACTCTAAATGTTGCAACGGAGATTTGGGGGCCGAGGACCCTCAACCACCGTTGTCCAAGAACGTCAAGGGATTATTTCAAGGGATATATTTGAAGATGTGTTAAAATAGAATAGTATTTCTCGAACATTTATTATTTCCCTTTAACTGTATGATATCTTAGGAAATTTTGAGTACCCCCCCCCCCCCTCCCTCTTCCACTCTCATATTCTCTCTTCTTTTATTTATCCATAACGATGATTACCATCCACTCAAAATGTAATAAAAGTTACTACATGGCGTCAGACCGCATTCAGGTTATACCTACCGAGTGGCTACCAAACTGTTTGGCGAATTAGTGCCAACTCTTGGTGATAAAGGGTGTCATGTGGTCAGCACACCGATGACTCCAGCCATTAAGCTCGGCTTTCTATAACAGAGCCACTACTACTTTTTTATAGTAGCTCCTTATTTATCCACTCTAGGCTGAATCCAACCCGTTCCAGACCCACTGCTTCTCAGATAATCTGAACGTGCCGGGAATCAAACCCGGGACCTCTGGGTCCGTAGCCAGAACCTATGACCACTAGACCACATAGGCGGTCCTCAAATTGTAATGATATCTACATGGTTAGAAATTTAAGTAAATATTAACAGGGTTAAGAGTGGTATGGTCACATTTCTGAATGCATAAGAGAGACAGATCCTATTCAATTAGCTTAGTGTAATTAAAAGCACACAGTTAGCAATACTCAAAGCAAACAATAATAATAATAAAAATAAAATGAAGTGATACATCCATCAGATCTTGGTGAGAGGAAATCAGGTGGATTGTCCAACTCACGTTGCAATTAAAACTATTTGATAAAGCCTAACTTATCACACACAATGCTACTTGGAAACAAACAAGTCTCCCAACTTGAGAATTTATGCTCAAGAAGCTATTTAGATGCGTAAACTCTGACTAACATAGGGGAGATTATCTCGGACTATTAATACTCTATCACTACGTCATTGGTTTTATTGCTAAGATATTTACACATATCTTTTGCTGTAAGCAGTGGTGCACCCAAAGGGGAGAGGGGCAAACAGGGTATTTGACCCCCATTCCTCTCTTTCCCCAACACCAAAATAATGTTAATAGAAATTTAAATAATATTAAGTATAACTAACATTGAAGATGTGTCGAATGTATATGCTACATTTTAAGACCAGGCTTCAGACTTAAGCCTAATATTCCAAATGTTTACCGTTACACACAAAATTAACAATTGAAAAAACATATAAATAATAGCTTCGATACCATTTGTATTATTTAAATTACTTAATTTTTATAAAACTACTCAAAATTATTTATAAAAGCGTTTAATATTCATAAATATTCTCGGCCTTCAGGGCTTAGTCTGTGCAACCTCAAATCCGCTCTCCCCATCAAAATGTAATTCTTGTTACAGCCTTGATTGAATGATTTCCCCCAAAGTAAATGTCTGGGTGCACCACTGATTAAGTAAATTATAAGAAAATATATTTTATTTTACCTTTTCCTTCTAAATCATCTTGAAATGGTGAACTCACACTCCTGATTTTTGGGATTCTTTGATGTATAATTATATAAAATCTCAATGACTAATAAGTCATTAATGTAAAACAAAAATTAAAAGAACACTATTAAAACTTCACGATCCTTTCTACTAAAGAAAAACAAGAATTACTGTCAACAAAGGTTAAAGTAGCCTCGTCATCCGCCTAACCCCCCCCCCCTCCTCCCCTTCCCCACTCTATCAGTGCTGAAATTCCTAAATTTGAAAGAATAGTTAAATGTGTTTGCCAAATACATGATAATACATGTGACTAGAATACCTAAACATAAATCAATGTATTTAATTAGTGTATAATTTAAAGCTTGTTACATATACTAACTATTATTTTACAATTAATTATATATTTATTGTATGTATTTTTACTTAAACTATACTAAATTAGCTTAATAAATAAACATTGTAATCTTGAGTTTATTTTAAATAGTTGGCACAATGCTTAGCTTGCTTCACAGGAACAGCATAACCTGGGTTGTGAAAACCCGAACTAACTAGCCAATTACTTATGGGTGAGCGGAAAGGAATGTGTTGCAACTCCCTAGACATTGGGCAAAGTCACTAGAGCCTCCATAGCTTGCCTTGCGTTTTTCAAGTAGCAAACCCTGGGTTTCCTATTGTGAAAAGTAGAACCTTTTGGAAGAAGAATTACTTAAAACACAGTATTCTTGGACTATGAACAAATATTAGTTTTAAAATTAATAATAAATTACATGTATATTTATTAACAATCCAAACAATAGTGTTTACACAGGTCGCACATACAGCATTGAATTAAACAAAAAACTAGTCCATATCATTTTGGGTATGCGGCGCAGGACTAGCATACCCAGAGAATACGCCACTGGTTTAGATAATGTCAGTAACACAAGCTGAGTCAAGATGAGGAAATAACTATTTATTTACTTCCTCTTGTTGATAGATTTGTTCTTAATGTTTGATGTTGGAAGAAGGTCGTGGAATGAAAGAGAGTTTTCTGATCTTTTCTCATCAGAATTGTAATGGATGATTGCATCAACGGCGCCGTTTGCACTCTTACTCCTTAGTTATAACTATTTCAGAAAGGAAGATAGGAGCACAGAATGCAATAATAGTAGTTAGTTCAAGTGTTGATACACTTTAACGAACAACTTTTTGAACCCAATCAGTCACTTGTGCAGATTTAACATTTTTCATCCATATTATAATTTATTACTGATTTAGCTGTAATTTCTAAACGAACCATTTAAGCTATTGGTGGATTTACGACTATGTTGCCTATAGGCCATAATTTGCCGTCTACCTTTTATACCTTAATTTACTACTTTCTAAATCCCCATATGCCCCCTACCACCTCTCACGCACTGACACACATATACTATATACATAAGTGCTATCTGTGTACTAACAGATAAAAAGTGCTTACATCATTTGATTATTTATTATAACGAGGTTTTAAATATTGTAATAATCTAAGCAAAGACTTAAAACTTGAAATACAATATCACAATCTATAACTTAAAAAATATGATGTAATTTAACACTATAAAATGTTCATTAGTAGAGAGTAGAACATGTTACTACAAATAAAATATTAGCCTGTACACAGAAAGAAAATAATCTTTACTATCCTTAGCCTTGATTTCTGCTGAATGAAATGGTAGGAATGACGGATCTATCTCTCTTGACAATCTTCTGTTTATCGAGAACCTGGCGCGCGTGAAGAGCTCGTAACTAAACACATCAAACTGTGAATAGTATTGGTGTTAGAGGAATAAATCTTATATCAAAATAAAATTCAGTTTATGATAATCATTTTGTACACTTATATTACTCATCTACCTCAAATATGAAAGAAACTCTTTTACACAGGTAGGTGACCTAGTGGTGTAGGGGTAAGGTGTCTGACTTCTATGCTGGCGGCGGGGGTTTGATCCTCGGTCCCGGCAAAAATTTATCTGATTACCAAACCCTTCCTTCACCTCTGACAAGACATCTTGTGAATGTGAGGAATGCCAGGCCTCCACCGTGGTTCGGATTCCACGTTAAACTGTAGGTCCTTCATTTCATCTCACAATCACCCTACCATTACACATTAGCGTAAGTGCGTATAACCCGAACGGGTAGTAAGACGCGGTGCTAATAATAATAATAATCTTTTACACAGAGTGAAAATATGTCTGCATTAAAAACCTTATTATAGTTCTTTCACTAGAAAATAATTTTTTCAAAGCAAACTAATTGGAATATGGAAATTTTAATAATATTATAATGTATTTTTTAAGGTTTTATAACAAATTATGAAAAGACTATTGTGATTGTCCAAGTAATTTACGAGATATAGTGATTTATGTTTTAGGATTTTCGCGTATTACATCGCGGTAAGCATGATGCCGCTTGGATTTTCCCTGAAAGAACTTAAGAAGTCGTTACGAGTCGCGCCACCAGTACTGGTGCACACAGCCTAAATAATATTTAGCACCGCGTCTTACTACCCATTCGGGCTATACGCTTTAAGTCCTAATTACGCTAATGGATTAAGAATTGAGAAGGTTGAATTAGAGGAATTGAACCCGCATTTACGTGGAGGGAGAGTGTAGCACCATTTAGGAAAAACCACCCCCAGTTCACCCGACCGAGATTCGAACCTCGATCTCCCCGTCCTCAGCAGTCGAGCTCAACACGACAAGCGCCATAGCCTAAAGGAACGAGCGTTTAATATTAGCTATTTGGCCCATTGACGCATTATACATTATTTTTGTAATGACAGATCTCAACTGCAAACTTTAAATTTTATAAACGTAATCTAAGACATTTCCAAAATCTAGATCATCAGCCATCCATCTTCGATGTATCATCTTTTAATTTAAAAATAAAATTTAAGTCTGTTTAGTATAAATGTGAAAATTATTTTCTTAAATCGTGGATTAAGATTTGAAAATTCAAACATAGATATTATTAATAACCCTTGAAGGGAGGGCTTTGATTTAACCAAAAATAATAATAATAATACAAATTAATTTGGTAAAACTCGAGAAATTTACGTCGAAAAAAATAACGGTTGTTATCTAAAATTGGAACTTCCCCTTGAATATTTTTGCAATTTTTTTTTTAGTTGTATTCTCGATAAATAAATTTTAGACCTAAGCAAAAAATATGATTTAGATTATCTTGGTAGAACTCTGGGAACCATCGTCAAAAGGAATCACTTAAGTTTTTAAATATTTAGTCTACTTTAAAACTGTTACAGAGACCTAGCCTCACAAACTGACTCGGGTTTTATTTTCGTTATGGTCAATTTCAGCGTTAAGTGGGCTGCCTCGGTAACGCGCAATATTTAGTTATACAATTCGTTATTTAAAGATATAGTTCATGCCAAAATAAACATCAAGGGCACTTTTTTCTTAACAACCCTATATTATTATTATTATTATTATTATTATTATTATTATTAGCACCGCGTCTTACTACCCGTTCGGTTTATACGCACTTACGCTAATGTGTAATGGTAGGGTGATTGTGAGATGAAATGAAGGACCTACAGTTTAACGTGGAATCCGAACCACGGCGGAGGCCTGGCATTCCCCACATTCACAATATGTCTTGTCAGAGATGAAGGAAGGGTTTGGTAATCAGATAAATCTGTGCCGGGACCGAGGATTGAACCCCAGCCGCCAGCACAAAAGTCTGACACCTTACCCCTAGACCACCAGGTCACCCAACAACCCTATAGTTTGAGCATTATAAATATAAACAAAAGTGTGAAAATGTGATATTGTTCATTTTTAACGACTTTTAAAGGATATTTGCAGAGCTATGAGACAAGGATCGATGAAAAGGGCTCTAGATTTAACCTTTATCTAACAAATATGGTGGTTTTTTGGTAGGCTCACAACATAAAACTTTAAGATTTGAAAACTAGCAGCGAGCTTTCCACTTTACCTTGCGATAAGAAGTTGTGTAGTTTTATTTTCCCTTTCTTAATGACATGACAAGGCGTGGTTGTAGCTGAAGGGTCAAAGGGAGTTTAATTTTAGACAGACTATATAAGTAGATCCAGAAAATGACACAGACCATTGTATTTTAGTCATATAGCCTGACAGCGTTTGATGCTTTCTCGCTGACCTAGGTGGACGCCTTAAGTTTTTATTTCCTCGATAAATGTAAAATTCAATTAAACATGCACTCCTTTTATAAGTTACTTTATCACTTCTAAAACACATACTGAAAGCACGTAGCGTAGGCAACTCTTTCTCAAACCTCTTAAGCCGGATCCAGACCTGGATCATATCCAAGATCGTATTCCCTTCACAAAAGAGGTTGGAGTGGATTACGATACACACGGACACGACTGAGGACAAATTTAGGCCAATCCTATCCTTCTTCTATCGCAATCATTGATGTGATTCATAATTTCCATCATTCATGTGTTTCTGATGCGCGATGGTGTTTGGTTCGAAGCACGTCCATATATGTAGTATTCTCATAAAACTTTAGCTTCCCTTGAAGTGAAATATAGACTAAAGGCAATTTCAAACAAAATTGTTATGCATTACACGTTATACATTTTTAACCAAGCTCCACGATTTGATAGATTACACCAAAATTAGGCAAAATATTATGCGTAGCGCACGTTTGTATTTTCCTCTACCAAACGCTATATTTATAGCAAGTTTGGTCAGTTTTCACTTCAATTATTTTATGTTAAAATTGCGTTTGAGGCTACCTTGGTGGGAATCAAATTCTCCCGCTCAATTCCATCGATTAGTGACGATGACAATTATGATACTGATGATCCACTCTTACTTTTGTATATTGCTTGTAAAAAAGAAATAAATAGGTCCTTCCAATCAACGACAAAGGGTAAGAATATAATGAATATGATAATTTAATTTATTACCTACACCTTGGTGATAAGAAATTCAAAACCACGAACATTTCTAATAAGTATTTTATTTTATAGGAGAGGAAAGTAGGAAAGAGTAGGCCTACACCAACTACCAGAAAGCCGTAACATCATGTAGAATTTTAAAATGTAAATATTGTTTATATTAATTATACATCTACAGTCGAAGATAAAGGCTTACGAAAACTAACTATATTTTTTTTTATTGTATATATCTTAGTGCATTACTACCAAAATACACTTGAATAATAAATGAACACTTGATATGTGACGTTCACGTCAAATCCTGCAGATATTGCACATGTGCTGATAGTGCAATTTTCCACAAAAATCTCCGTGCCGGTGTGGCAGGAAAACATTAGTCGAGGATATTAATTAGTCTGAATGCAAGAAAGACTCTAGTGCAACATCGGCACGCACTCAAAAGAACGGCATCACTTTGACACCGAACAGTGGTCTCATATATTTCAATGTTGACTAGGAAATTCGCGTCCAAGGATATTAATACTTTTCTATTAAACCTCTCACACCCTATTGTATTTACCAAAACCTTCACAGTATCAATACAAGTGTTTTTTTTAATCATATCTTAAAAGGGAAAAAATAAAGACAATTAATTAGCATATTATGTCAAAAGCCTTTAAATATTTGATACCTTTTTTTACTCTGGCACCCCCAAAAAATTAGATTGAAATTTAAACACACATACAAATATATAACATTTTAAATTATATAATTATAAAGTAGTCACACGCCTCTATAAGTTATTTAGAAAGACCTTCCTCTAAAATATTTTTAAAATCAAATGCCGTAAGACTTAAGAATTTATTTAGAGTAATCTTTACCATTAAAAAAAATATGGACCGCCCTAGAAGCTCTTTGGAGTATTTACTTTCTCAACCCCTTGGAGAGAGAGAGAGAGAGAGAGAGAGAGAGAGAGAGTATTGTGATCATCAAAAAATTGAACTTTAGATTTTGATAAATATCGAAGCTTCATGACTTCCTAAATAAAAATAAATAAAAAGCTTTACATTTTGGGTCATTTTATATTTAGATTAATATTTTCACCATCGCTGAGCAAGAAAATGATAAATAAGTAAGTTATTATTTATAAACTGTTCATAAAAATACTCCATGCTGCTATCTTCGTGTAAAAGAGAATCTTGACTTTTTGATGTTGGCTACTCTTCCCAAGGACTGAATAGGCAGTATTTATCCATACTAACAATAAACTAAATACATGCAATCAATTTAATAAATGTCCGAAAAGATACACTAACAAATGAGTTTTGATTTGTTCTGACACACTTACATACACACACACACACTTCCTAAGGGCGGCACTAATGAGTTCAGAGCGGCTTTGACAAAGAAATGAAAAAAGTTATGTTGACAAAGACATTTTTTTTAAAAAAAAGGGCGGCATTGACAAAGAACCACTACCTAAAAATTTCCTAGGCTAAAGATTTCCTGCCACACCGGCAATCGAAAAATATAGCGAGCGATATATGGGTGATAGCTCACTCACCACGCAGTGTCAATATATTTGTTTGAAATAAAGAAAGCTATTTTATAAAAGTATAGCGCACATCGCTTGCGCAACGCATAATATGTTGGCGGGAAATGCCCTTAAGCGAGACGCAGTGATCTGATAGGCGTATCGCTCTCATGATAGTGTCAAGGATACATGATCCTATCCAGATCGATGCGTTTAAGATACGCGTTGGAGATACTACACGAAGATCTTGTAAAAGCGTGGACCAGGCTTTAGCGAGGATGGTTGGGGGTTAAGGGGGTCGTACCTTCTACCAAACTCTTTAAGGCCAGACTTTTGGCGTAAATTGGCCCTCTCTCAAACAATTTTCAAACTAGTGATAGGTGAAAAAACAAATAGTAACCGCTCAATACCATACCATTGAGGGTTATGCATAGACGTATAATTAAGCCTTTCTCTCTTTATAGTGCAGAATGCATCGCAAGAACATACAGTCTAATAAAATGAATATACGTACTCAAATATAAGGCTCTATTATTAGTACATAGGACAATTCATTTCCACACATGATCTGAATTCAACATTACATCTAGTACATACTTACCGCACCAGTGGTCACACGGATAAAGGCGTTATTTTTGTCAAGAATATTTTTATAGTTGTTGGAGGGCTTGGATTATAGTACTGAGGGTATTTTTCATAAAGAGACTTTTAACTTTATTTTCATTCAAATGTAGGTATTATTTTTCCATAATCTAGCCTCCTCCTCTCTAACTTATTAGTTTAAATTTGAGGATAGCTCCGGTGGCTAATAAGATGCTCTGCAACATTTTTATCTATATTTGAATGGTTGTTAACCAATTTCTCCTTGGTCGACCTAGTCTTAATCTAAACTAGAATGAAAAGGTTAGCGTTCAATTAAATGCAACAACCTTAATGCATCAGGTGGGATAAAATGTCAACTAATATTATTAGATTGGAAAGTTTCAAACTTATTTAATCATCTCATTCAAATGTAATGTAGACAAGGATTGATTTTAAACATAATACATTCGAGATATTAGGCAATGTCGTATCGTGACACTTCAAGCTGTTGTGTTTGCCTATGTTAACAAACTACTAAACTACTTATCCTATTTGTACACTTCTATAAGACATACATTGCAAGGTAACAGGCTAGTATGCTCTCTCCAGGTAGACAATTTAAACACACGATTATTTCTTCTCTATTCATTTACAGAACTTAAATAAAACAAAAAAAAATGTATATAATTGATCTATATGTCAACCTTGATGCTCTTGGGGTAGAGTTCTAGTCTCATGACTCGATGGCCGTGGGTTCAAATCCAACTGACACTGATGTTTTTTTTTCTTTAGCAATAAAAATCCGTAGCACAACTTCCTTCGGAGAGGAAGTAAAGTCATCGATACCATATCAATTGTGGCATGTAAAATAACCCTGGAATGTACGTGAAAATATTATTACCAGCAGAATTTGTAGGCTCTTTCGCTCTCCAGATGGCTAGAAATCACATCAAACCAACCTTCGGGTTGTTGACTTAAGAAGATATATACATATATAAGTGGATACTGATTGATTAAAAACACTCCCCCAAAAGGTGAGCTGAATTTAAGATTCCCAAACTCGATTCCTGGCATGAACATAAGGCTTATCATTGTTCAAATTTGGGCTTCCCCTTTCACAGTTATGAATAATTAATGTCCAGGGAGGTGCACGTTGTCGCCTCTTTGTTCTAGAATTAAGTTAATTTGTGAGTCGTATACTAATAATAGTTTTTTTAGCATCGTTAAAGCTATAAGCTTATGTACTAATTACGCTAGGGATTTTAGGACTTCTGAAGGTTATATCTTAGATTAAATGTATCCACTTTTGCGTGGAGGGAGAGTGGGAAGTCATTTTGAAAAACTACCCTCAGTACACCCGATCGAGATTCAAACATCTTCCCTTCATCGGAAGTATAGTCTACTGAGAGAGTAACGCTATAGACCATGTGGCCACTAAAGCGGATAATATAATTAGATGGTTATATAAAATAACCTAAAATAATAACAAAAGAGAGATACCAATCAAGAACACAAAGCAAAGGTAATCCCACACTCATATAATTCATTTTAAGGGCCCATCTCACTCTAATTCTCACACCTAATTTAAGTATAATAAAATTTTCTTGAGAATGGACATGTTTGACAGATAGAAAAAACTATTATATTTACTTTCACGTATTCATACGTCAAGTAGTGTGATCTGCAGGGGTCACGTTTGACATACAGAATCAATACCTTATAAAGTAATAGTAATTACAGCATATAGTATTTTTTTAGAACCAAGTCCAACTACCCGCCCAAGTTGTACACATATGTACTAATTACGCTAGTGTGCTAGAGATGAGGAGGGTTGAATTCAGAGAGAGGAAGGGAATTCGCATTTACGTGGAGGTAGAGTGGAAAAACCATTTTGGTAAAATCACACACAGTACACACTACCGGGATTTGAGGTAATGGGTTTAGTTTCATATTAGCCACCAAGACATTGAAGATAAACAATCCCAGCTCAACTAATCAATTTGCAGAGAAGCTGTCTGGGATCTTATAGAATTATAGCAGAATTCTGGTTAGTAGGAACTTTAAAAAAAGAAATCAAAATGTTTTTTGTGATTAACATTGATAACATTTTAATTTAATACTGGTAGAGCCATTATTTCATAAATATAATTATTATCTTTGAAAAGTGACAATTCCCGTGATTAAACGTATGCATATATTAAAATAGTTTTAGTAACACTCATAATTGTCAAAAAGAGTTCCTTATTATCTAAATAAAACAGTAGATATTAAAATATTACTATACGTCATACTCGGGCAAAAAATCAACCATGTCAATCTTTTTATTTGTCCAAATAACAAGGTTTGCTTTTTGTGAACATCTAAAGCTTGGTACCACTTTTTTTATATGACATCAAGAACCGTTTCATAATGGCGTTCATACCGTACTCGATTAACGTAGATTAATTTAAATACTGAGGTATTATTCTAAGGTACAAATATAGGTTGGTCCACACCTTACATCATTAGTAGGTCTATTACCACCTTTGTCAGTGGCCGCATGGTCTAAGGCGTCCCTCTCACAATATACTAGACTGCATATGATAAGGGGATTGGAGATCGAATACCAGTGGGGTGTTCTGAGGGTGGTTTTCCAAAACGGTTTACCCTGTCTCTCTCCATGCTAATGTGGGTACACTTCCTCTAAATTCAACATTCCTCATCCCTAGCACATCAGCGTTATCAGTACATATTCGTATAACCTGAACAGATACTATAAGACGTTGTGCAAAAAAAAAAAAGTGTTATCACTGAAACCTAACTCATTCGATGTGTGTGTAACAATGATCTTAAAAGACACGGATCTTATTATTTGAAGAAATAACATTTTCAATAGATTTTATTTGAATTTGACAAAATAATCACTAGCTAAAACATTTTTTATTATTATTACGTTAACGGCCATAGCTGTTAATGGATTAATTTTCGGGGTAGGAATTAGTAAGTTTTCAGGAAGTGTCTCTGTATTAGCGTGGATAGTAGATGGAAAAAAACTCCAATGATAAATTACGTGCGGACAACAACCTTAATTGCATCCGTCCAAGATTCGAACCTCGATCTCCCCGTCACAAACCCTGTGGCCCCTGAAAAAAATATTACGTTTCCCCCAAAAAAATATTCTTTTATCATCGAGTATAAAATAAAGGATCAAATGATAAGCTATGAACTATTCTATATTGAGGGTGAAGCTGTGTCAGTAAAATATATTTTGACATTGCCCGTCAAGTCTTGGCTAGCCTCAAATATGGTGGTCTTATAAAGCGCAGCTGATGACCGTGGTAGAAATAGTAGCTTAAGAAACACGGACCAATTTCATAGTCAAATGTAGTGCACCTCAAGTGCGGCACTACACTAAATACAAGACGACACCTACCTAAACTCCAATGGATTGGCCAGTTTCAAATGAGAAGTTGGCCCATTCCATTCTGATCAAGGTAGGTGTAGTTCTGTATCTAGTATAGCACCGCACTTGAGGTGCACTACATTTGACTATGAAACTGGCCCTACACTGGATACCATCGCTGAGGGAACTGCATGGTTACTATTGGGGAAACAGTTTTGTCACTCTCTCGTTTTTGTGTGGTCAATCTCCCTCAAATATAAGACAAGTTTTGCAACGCTGGTTAGTCGAGGTTGCCAGTAGCTCCTCCTTACCTCAGCACACCACTTTCCGACATAACTGAAGGCGAGGAGATTTGGCAACAGTTGACTAAGAGAGATCAAAGAAATTTTTCTCCATAAGACCTTCAGTTCTCTCAGCAATGATATTGGGTGTAAGTCTAATTAAATCTAATTCAATATTATTAAATATAACCTAATTTGATCCACACAAATCTAATTTGACCCAAATTAATCCTCCCTACTCTATCTTAACTTAACCTGAGTAGTTTAACCTAGCATAATTTAATCTAGTCTAGCTAATAAACATTAAATTGACAAAATTTAGCCAAATATAATATTATAAAGACTATTAAAATTAAACTTAATATGACCTAATATAAATCTTTTATTTTATTCTATTTTATTTTATTTGAGGTATTTAACGTGCACTTTCTGAAGAGACTAACTATATCAACATACGAATTATAAACTAACTTAAATATAGAACAGACACAACAGCCAGCCCCCAACCTTTAATTCATAACTGTGAAAGGGAGAACCCACCTTTCACCTATGAATAATTTTTCGGCCATTCCGGGAATCTACCCCGGGATCCTTAGCTCAGTAGTTACGCTATCGACTGAGCTAAGGTATTGGATCCTACGTTATTAATTCTATTTTTTACCATGCAGCTCGTTTTGAAAACCCAGGGCTATCCTTATATTACACTAATGTAGTAGGTAAAAGGAGGGCAACATTTTAGAAGAAATGTATCTTAATTTTATGGAGGGAAAGTGAACAGTCACTTAGTAAAAAACACCCTCGATGAACACAGCTGGGATTCTAACCCTAACCACCATCACCAGCAAATCAAATCAGAAAAGGTTGACCCATTACCCCAAGTGCCCAACGATGAGAGTTTTAAGTCTAGTACCATATAGTTTAATATATACAGGATGTATCGTAACACGTGGGACCTATTTCAGCGGGAGACAGGGGAGACAAAATAAATTAAAAATGTGCATATCAATATGTGTATTATTTGACTTTGTTCTCGATGAATGCAAGTCTGCAATCGTCGTATCGTAGAATGCCGCACTCTTTCAAAATACATTCCATTGCACTGCTTGTATTCAGGTCCAAAGTGGCCATTTTGAGCACTTCCTATAATGGTGGATTAAATATCCATGCTATTATATTTGTTAATTACGTCCAGACGCGGAGACTATATCCCTTCAGGCCTGCTCGTGTAGGGGTCAAGAGTAAAAGTATTTATGCATTGCAGTGGTTGAAGAAATTATTCATTACTTGTACATTTTTGCTTAAGTTATCGTAAATTTCAAATTTATCTATAATTACCTTCAGATTAAATGGGGACATAAAATTGCTGGATAGTACCGAATTTTTTTAATGAATTAGTTACTAAATATAAAAGTAGCTAATTTGTAACATCAATGGCATCGTAGAAATCATCCCCATTGATAATGTTCATGTGTAGTTTGGATGGTCGGTGTTAGTACAATCGTAGGCGGAAAGTCTTCTCACAAGCCACAATGTAATCCAATACTAATAATACTATCCTTTTCTGTCATCTTCCTTGCCCTTAATATCCTCATTTTGTTCCCAGAAGCAAGCTACAGGTTGACTAAAAAGGTGTTTGTCAAAAACAGTACGTTGATGAAAGCTATCGAGTGGTTTGGAATTAATAAAGTATAAAGTTAAAAGTACCTAATTAGTTAGAAATTTTCCATTCGAAATTCGAATATCATAGTGTTTAGTTTGTTACATTATGTAGTATGTACGCTATACTTGCGAATATTTTGTGTAAAGTGTGAAGTATGTAATTTCAAACGAAAGGATTCAAAGAGTGGCCGACTTTTATAGTGACGATCTCGATGCTGAACGTTTGAAGCTTAGTCGTGATCCGATGCTGGATAGTGCAAATTCTCGCGGTGTGAAACTTTCATGCTTAAAAGACGTTGTAGCTAGAATTTCTAAAAGAAGACACCATTAGGAATATATAGTTACTGGGCTAATGAAACTAGTAAAAATCCTTATAACAATAACCATTTCTTCATGCACTGCTGAGCGATCATTCTCTGCTCTAGGGAGACTAAAACATATTTGAGGTCAACGATGACACAAAAGAGGCTGAATAATACTGTAATTTCCTCAGATATAGAAGCTCTGGCAGACAACTTCATCAAAATTAGTGCACAGTGCCAAAATAATTTTACTCTGTCTTGTCACTAATGTTAAGACAAATTAAATGGAGACATTTTTAATATTGAAACATGTAATTTTCTATACATTATTATGTAACTTTTTTAAGTTATTGTGGGCCACAATAATCTAAAATGAAAATTAATTACATGCAGATAGGATTGAAAACATCAGTGTCAGTAAAGTACTGTTATCATTTTACTTTATGTACCTTTAAAAACAAAGTTTCAACCGCTTGTTAAACTCAATAATCTTTATGCTGCTTGGATGTTAATGACTGATTAATTTTTGAAATTGTTTTACTCTATTAAACATGGTTTTTAGAGGATGTTTGAGCCAAGGCTAGGCTTAATTTTATGTTTAAAAACTGCTAAGCCCACGTCCACAGTAACTACTTCTCAAAAAACCTTCAAAATAGCTTATTGAGGTATATATTATGTAATTTGAAGTTTTCTTGCCTCCAGTGGTTGGGGGAATGCCCCACATACCTCTAAGTTTTAGGTGCAGGGGTTGGGTAAATTAATAATCTCCGACCCTGATTACAGCTATAAACGAATTTAAATATCAAATTCTTTAAATTGAAAAATGACACCTGGACACGGGACTCGAACCCTGAACCTTTGACTAAGTATGTAAATGATCTGACCACTGAACTATCCAGGGTTCATCCCGTAGATTATGATATGTATAAATTTTAATAGATTTTATAAAAAGACTTGCCTAAGTTTTTTGGGTTGAAAAGACGTGCATCCAGATGTACACTCCTTACCAAAACACTATTGCTTTAAAAAAATAATCATTATTTTGTGTTAATTTGGTTATGATAAATATTATTCTAGGTTTGCGTGGCCTAGGAGTGAAAATTTATGTCAAGTCTATATAGTGCTGCCCTTAGGGGTGTGAAAATGGTGAAGCCGATCAGGGCCCAGCGATTTAAGGGGGGAAGTGGTAGGGGTGCTTAGGTGAAAAAGGGGTAAAAAACAAGTTGAGATGGGAAATGTTTGCACGCGCGCTCACATAGTTTCTCCCTGTATAGGCGATCTAATAAATATTACCAGAGTGTAAAAACAAATACAAACATAATCATGTGGTTTGATTAATAACTGTTCAAGTGAAGCAAGTTCTCCGTTTTAACTCACCCGTTTTGCATTCGTCTGTTTGTGTTGAATATGTTTCATGATAACTTTTGAATGCATTGACCGATTTAATTCAAACATGTCGCAGTTTTTCTTTGTGCCTTTACAAAGATCACCTTCGTTGGGGATGAAAATCGAACAAAAGGTTGGGGATAAATCAACCATAATATGTTTAAAAACACGCCTTCTAGCATTAATGATTATTACATGTACTCATTTAAAAAAAATTGAGGTGGGAGGTGAAGCCGATAATTAGGGGCTTAGGAAAACTTTGTTTGCGGGGAACCTAGTTATCTGCCTCACCTCCAGACCTCTACCCCTCCCCCTCAAAATTTAATAATCATTAGTGCTATAAGCCGTGTTTTTAAACATATAATGGCGGGCCCTGTGTCTATGGGGATGAAACATTGGAGATCTTAGTTGGTCGAATTGTTGGCAAAGGATTTGGAGGGGAGCGAAGAGGGGTGAACTTGGAGGAAAACAATGTTGGGGTCTCGCGATTGTGTCAGTGTGTCGAGCGCCGGCGAGCCGTCAAGTAGTCAAGGGCGCGTGCGCGAAGGAACAGCGTAGCTTGCGTCTACCCTAGCTAGCGTCGGAACGATGTCGCGTGATTCGAAGCGAGTGGCTCAGCGCAACAAACACACTTAGCGTAGCCGGGACATCATTGTTAGTAGTAACTATTTGTTGCAATACCCTCTAAAGTGGTTTTGTGTGTAAAATGAGACGAGGGAGACACTCCGTTTCAAGGTCACGGTGTCCTCGGCTTTTCAGAGAGACGTGGTAGTGCCGAGATAATTACAAAGTTTACTTTGGCGGGATGTCAACGTGGACAGTGGTTTTGGTGCTGGTCGTGGTAACGGCCCGGTATGCGGGCTGTTACATAGGTGAGTCTGTCGGAATAAACAATCAAGATTTGTCTGTGGACAAGTCTATTGTTAGACTAGTTATTGTTACGTGCTTAGAACGCTTTCTGTCATTTATGAAAAAGGATTGTCAACAATATAAACACTGCCCAAGAGCATTTTTAATGATAATAAACACATTCAAATACTTTATATATGCTATACTAAGCAAATTAATTGGGAGAAAGTAAAAAATCACTATTTTTCAAAAACCAGGCCTTTATATCATTCTATGCCTTTATATAAACTGATAAATATCTTTTTAATTGTGACATGGGGCCAAGTCATGTTGAAATGTCCCGTCAAATGTTTGCAAGAATGGAACAATCTTATGTTGTAATATTTCTACGTATTTGGATGAATTCATCATATTTTGAACAGGAACTAAGCTTCCACTGCCATTTGCTGGGGAAAAAAATGTTTTAGAGGGCTTTTTAGAGTTTGTTGGACATGCTCAGGTCTTAAGGGTTCACAATTGCTTTGTCTAACGACGTTTGCTTTGTAACCCTGCACAAATAAATGAGTTTCATCACTGAAAATAGCGTTTTTCCAGTTGTCAACAGTCTATGATTTATATTTTTTGGCCCATGCTAAACGTTTTATCTTTATTTTCGCATTCAAATATTGTTTTTCGTTGGTCTTCTTTACTTCCGGCCAGCTTCCAGAAACCTACGGTGTACAGTTGAATCACTAACATCAAAACCACTAGCCAATAAATCTCTTTGAAGGTCTATGCTTGTTTTTAATGGATTCATTTTATTATTTCTGATTAGAATTGTATCGGTTCATAGAGTTATATTTTAGTTTTTGTCCACATTTACCGCTTATTTTTGGAGTCGATGATCCAGATGCATTGTATCTTGTAAGAATTCTTGATACACTTGATTTGTCTACACCAATTGCAGAAGCGATATCTCTCACAGTCATAAAAGTGTGATCCTTAGGAGCAATTATTTGTGCACGCTTCCTAGGAGTAATCGTCATTTTTAAATACACGAAAGCGACACGTATCTCACAAAGATCAAAAACTAACATCCACCTGTCACACACAAAATCTCACACACATTCTTATTATCAAGTTCTAACAGTGAGTTTAAGTTCTAACCTGTTTAAGTCGGTTTAAATCATCAAGTGGCAATCACATTACAATTCTGAGCGGGGAAAAATAGCTTGTCCTAATTAATTTACACAGTATAGTAAACGTATGATTATTGGTTTATTGCATTTAGACAATCATTTAACTAACCTACGCAACAAAATAATGTTCTGCCATAATTTTTCTTTCAAAATTCACTTTGCAGTGGGGTAACTTCAAAAATAAAATACATAATATATGAACTTATTTATGATTATAATAATTATTATTAGTATATATGTTATAAATTTTAAATGAACCATAGCAAACAAATCTAAGAGTTAAGTTCTCAAACAATTAAAAGTTAAATTAGGTTGGGATGGGTAGTAAGTTATACTTTTTGTGTGTGTGAGTTTTCTGCAACGCTGTCACGGAAGTATAACGTATGAAAAGGTTAACTAACATGGGGAAATGCGAATGAGGTATTTTACTTGGCTTTATAGTTAGGTAAATATTGTGTAATACAAGAAACCAATAATTGTAATATTTCCAATGTGTTTATTATTATTTTTAATGCTGTTTTGAAGGATTTTATAGCTATACATACTTTTTCCAAGGAATAAAATATGTACAATTGACCCATTGTTACACTTGGTTGATTGGTTTCAGTTACGAAGGAGTTTTGAATATATTTGGTGTATTTTTTCGAAAGGTTTATACATATCCATGCATTTATAATTAATTAGGCCTAGTTATTGTTTCATATGAGGGGATGGAAAACTAAAACGTGGGAATATTCAACACAAGTGAGATTAAATATAGAGAGATGTATTTGCTATCAGTCCATTGACAACTGTTAGAAACAATTAATTTAATTGACAATCAATGTTTGGAAAAATTCAGAAACATTTATTAGACATCGATTTAAAACTAATTAACTATTGCTACAACATAAGTTACACATTTAATTGAATCTCAAAAATAGTAACAAAAAAGGAACGCAAAAGAAAAATTGATTTCATCTTCCCTGGAATAGCTGAAGTTATAAATTTGTCCACTATCGCAGACCTATGAGGAGGTTTAATGGGGTCTCATCGACATTTATTTATATTAGTAAAAATATGAAGAGTTTGTGTGTCTATCATGATGAGCATTGTGCGATTCTCATCGCACTCAGAGGTGTGAAATTTAAAAATAAATAGCCCCTCTGCACAAACATGTGAACTACGAAGCCGGAATTTAAAATTTGGATCTTACTATATTTAATTAACTAAAAACTTGGCCGGAAGAAATAAAATGAACGAAGCAAGTAAAAGCGTTACGACGGGTACGTTTGCAAGTTATTGGATATTAGTTAATTACTTCTGTGATGATTGTATTTAGGCTAAGTGAAGGACAGTAATAATTTAATGGGAATGAAACACAACAATTCATTATTGTATGCTAGTAATTTATTATAATGTAATAATGACCTAGATAGAGATTTAAAGACATATTTGAGTGCGAGTGAATAGTAGTAATCCAGTTTTAAATGTATTTGAGTCTCATACTCATATGGTGTTGTTAGCTTACATTACACAAAGAACTAAGACTAATACTCAAATTTGAGTATTAGTCCTTTGTTAAATATAAGTTAATAACACTAATGCATTGATAGATTGAGAACAACAGATTGTAGTTGACTGTTAGTGTAGAGTACTAATTCATTGTTGCATGAAAACAAAGGAAAGTAGTTGAATGGGAGGGGAGAAGACATATTCACTGTTTCAATGGAAGTGTAGAGGATGAATTAATTATTGGTAAAACATGACTAAATAAAACTACTTTATAAATAAATATGAGTTGAGAGTACTAATTGATTCTAGTTATTTATTTAAGGTATTCAACGTGAAATTTCAGAACCAACTGATTTTATCGACCCACGAATAATAAACGAACTTAATTTAGAACATGTACTACACCCAGCCCCCTGCCGTTAATTTCATCATTGTGAAAGGGGAAACACAAATTCATCAATGATAAATTTTTCGGCCCTATCAGGAATTGAACCGAAGATCCCTAGCTCAGTAGGCAAACACGCTACCGACTGAGCTATAATGTCGGACAATAACACTAATCCATTGCTGAATTATTAGTGAGCGAGACCAATTTCATTGTTGAATGTATTTAAAGGAGAGTTAGTAAATTCTTTAGTGGTTTATTTAAGTTTTTTTTAAATCTGAGAGAAGAAGAGCAATATTAATTGTTGAGTTAAAGAAAGATGGGTTAGTTAATTGTTGAATGAACTTATAAGTTGAGACAACCTAAGTCTGTGCTGTGAATACTAATTTCATTGTTAAGGGTGAGTTAGGGGTCCTATTTCATGGTTAAATGTTAAATTACATTAACTCGTCGATAAATTGAGCCAAAGATACTAATTCATAGATGAATTTGAGCTAGTGACACTAATTTATTGTTGATTATGGGCTGAGTTCACTAATTAATTGCTAAATTGTATCTAAATGCAGTAGTTTTATGTTGACTAATTAATTACACTATTTAATTGTTGATCGTGAGTTAACGATGTTAAAATATAGGTAAATTTATCTTTTCAGCAAATGTATATGTAATTACTAATGACATGTGATGCGCAGGTGTGTGTGCGCAGTGAAAGTAATACTGTTTTGTGTGTGTGTGTGATTGGGGAGAGTTAGTCAAATGAATGTTGTCACACACGTACACTTAAGTTGTCGATTGTACGAGTAGTATAGATTGCTTGTTCGTTATAATTTAACAAACTACACCAATTATTTGTTGAGTTCAAACAAAGGTAAGTAATTTTTTGTGTAACATTGGTAAATAAAATAATAAAACCAGATCGATGTTCAAATTCCGGTCTTTTTTTAAATACTAAATAGTTTTCCACTTTACCTCCATGCAAATATTGGTACATTTATTCTAAATTTAACCTTTCTCATCTCTAACCCGTTACCATAATTATTACAATGTACATGCATATGTAATAAGGCGTTGTGCAACAAAAAAAAACTACATATTACCAATATTGAATTTTGGTTGCTATAGATAAGGATCCTACACTTTTTACCGACCCCTCTAAGTAAGAAGTATTGTGATCGTCAAAATAATCAAACTAAATATTTTGATAAATGTCGGTCATCGGTGTTTCATGACACCCTGAAACCGAAAAACTGGTTTTCAAGATGGCGTCTGTTTGTATAATAGAATGGGGTAACACTTTTTATCTAGAATTTTGATAAGGTTTCCCCGAGGAATTTTTGGAATTAGATATCCGACCCTAAAATTAAGGGTTGTTTACTGAAAGATAAAAAGAGAAATAATCAATTTTCTCAAAATACGCACTAACAATTTTGATTAAATTTTGTCTAACCTTGGCCATTTTAAACATAACAAACAAAATGGCAACTTTCATTTTTACATGAAAATTACTTTTAGGGTTTATGCAACATTGTATTTTATTTCGTTTCGCAGATCCTACACGATTTTATTAAAAGTCCCTAATTTAATACAAAACTATAAAAGAAAGAAAGTTTTTGCGGTGCACCGGGCCATTATTTAGTTTAATAGTTGGCCTACATACAATTCATTCACGACCTAAGCTTACCTGGATGACAACTCGAAATGTTACTAGAAGTAATCCCTAATATATCACTACGCCAATAGCTGACATTTATCACTTTGGATCAATGTAATAAAAACGGGTGGTAATATATAAATGTGATAGTTAATCACAGTAATTTAGGCCAATATTATTTATATATTTATTTGAGGACGGACACAAAGTTTATTTATCGTTTTATTCCACTTTAAAAAAATATTCACACCACTTTCACAAAAACTTATAACGAACATAACTTTAAAATGGTGACTGACGAATTTAAACCATATGGTTGAACCTGACGGTAAACAAGTTGTTTACAATGATGCGCTTGAGCACACCTGCAGACAACTGCGCCTGAACACACAGCAGCACCTAATATAACCGGGTGAACTGGCGGTCTAGGGATAAGGTGTCGGACTTCTGTGCTGAGGGTCAGGGGTTCAATCCTCGGTCCCGGCATAGATTAATCTGATTACCAAAACCCTTCCTTCACCTCTGAAAAGACATCTTGTGAATGTGGGGAATGCCAGGCCTACACCGTTGTTCGGATTCCACGTTAAACTGTAGGTCCTTCATTTCATCTCACAATCACCCTAACATTACACATTGGCGTAAGTGCGTATAACCAGAACGGGTAGTAAGACGCGGTGCTAATAATAGTAATAATTATTATTATTATTTTATTATTATTATTACTATTATTAGCACCGCGTCTTACTACCCGTTCTGGTTATACGCACTTACGTTAATGTCTAATGTTAGGGTGATTGTGAGATGAAATGGAGGACCTACAGTTTAACGTGGAATCCGAACCATGGTGGAGGCCTGGTATTCCACACGTTCACAAGTTGTGATGAATACACGTCTGGGCAGAGGTGAAGGAAGGGTTTGGTAATCAGATAAGTTTATGCCGGGACCGAGGATTGAACCCCGGGCCTCAGCACAGAAGTCCAACACCTTACCCCTAGACCGCCAGGTCACCCAATGATAATAATAGTAAAGTGTGTTGATTGTAGGTTTTGTTTGCACAGAGCCGGTGGAGGAACGAGGATGCCAAGACACCAGTCTGAGACTCACTTGCAGGCACCTACAAGCTCACATCGCCATCCTGAATGCCACGTTCTCCACAGACGCGACGTTACTGGCTGCTGTAGACAACTCGTCTTGCGACCGTGGGGCCTATGCTAGCAGAGGTAGACCCGTAGTGCCTCTCGAAGACTACGACATACGGGAGGCTCTCAACTACAGGTAACAAACATATATACGCTGGATTGTTAACAGATCTAGGTGGAGACTTGTCACTAACTATTTAGCTAAGTCAACATTTTAAGGTGCAGGGGCTTAAGATTCTATATCTTGTTGGCTCGCAGGCCACAAAACTGTAACGACAATAATAGGATTGAACACTTAATATATTATTTTTCTGTTGGCGTCCCGAATTACTCAATGGTGATGAGTGAACGCGAACATCCCGACTATGTCCGAACGCACCCGAAATAGAACTCTCTACTTTGTCCACTGGTGTAGTCATTTGCCGAATCAGGGTAAATTCGTATAGAAATGTAATATTTTTCTTCATGTATTTAAAACAAAAATAGTTTAAAAAACAACTTAGAATACGTATTTATTTTATTATTTAATTATTTAAAATATAAATCTGTACTTGTCATTTTTTCTTTTAAAATAATTTTAAAATTTTCATGCGCAACAAAAAATGATATGTTGAGCCATGGTTTGAAGACCCCTGGCTTGGATAAAAGTAGTTACCGATCAAATTGCTCTACAAATTCTGTTAAGGGCACTACAGCGGGCAGCGTACTTTGATTAATGAAATGGGCCAACTTTACCTCTGAGGATGCCACAATATGTTGGCCCTAGCCGGCTGACCCCCCTAATGTCGTAGCTGTTTAACAATATGGCTTATGCTTGTTATTATGTACCTTACATTGTAGAGCAGGTGCATTGGTATTTATTAAATGTAATTAGTAAAGGCATTTTACAAACTTTAAGGTTTTTTTTTTATTAGTAAGTTATAACATATTTTTACTGAATCTTGGTTTTCATTGGGTCTCACCAACCATTCGGATGTTAAGGATGGATATACATAATATTATTTACACTAATGGCGTAAGGATAATGAAGGCTTACATTTATAGAAACTGTATCCTTAGTTTGCGTGGTTGGAGGGTGAGAAAACATTTAGACAAACCTAAACTAAATATACCCGGCTGTAATTCTAACCCCAACTTGACGATGACCAGAAAACTAGGCTGAATGACTTGACATTTATACCGCACACTCACCTATACGGGAGTTAGGTACCTACTGAGGCTATACTGGCAGTATTGGAGTAACCCCAGACTTTGTCTTAATAGACAGATTAGTAAAATCTATTTTTTACCGCGTCTCAATACCTGCTCGGAATATAAGCATATTTACTAATTATTCTAATATTGTGTAAGGGATTCGGAAGGATTAATTTTGAGGAAGAGTGCCCGAATTTTCGTGGAGAAATAATTGAAATCAATTTAGAAAAATAACATCTCGTGTGTGTACACTCGTTCGGAATTGGAACCTAGATATCTGCGTCACTGCAAATCTAGAATATGGGACCTTGACAATTAGACCACGTTCCTACAGGTACCAGAGAATGAGCAATCAGCGTGGCATAGGTTGAGTAATCGGCGGGTCAGATACTGAGCAATCAGCGTAGCAGAGGTTGACTAATCAGCGTAGCATAGTTTTAACATTCGGCATATAATACGTTGAGCAATCGGCCCACAGTCACACAATCTTTTTTTCGCAGCTTGGAACAGATTTGTTTTCAAGTTCGGTGTTGATAGATTGAGGTAAAGCCTTCGACTCTGTGGACATCAACTCGTTAAAAGCCAGTGATGACAGCGACTGGACTAAACTTTTCCCGACTCACTTTTAACAGTGCACCGAAATAATCTGTCGAAAGATGCTTGATCTTAAATATTAAATAATCAAGTTTTTGTAAGTTTATTGAAAAAACATCAGCGCTGTATAGTGCTTCTCTTATTTTGCACTACGTTTTATTAGTTTTCATGGATATTTTCATAGTTATATTAATCGGAACAGGACCAGTGGGTACGTGCTCTAATTGTCAAGAAGTTTAACCTGGTTGGTCGGTGACTGAGAGGTCAGGGCTCGAATCTCGGTTGGGTGTACTGAGGGTGGGTGTTCCTAAAATGTTTCTCCTTCTCTATCTATGTGAATGCAGGTATATTTACCATAAGTCCTACCTTCTTCATCCCTACAACATTTGGAAATATGCAAATGGCTTAGGGATTAGGAAGGTCTAATTTAGAGGAAACATACCCGCTATAATATACCTAGAGGTAGAATCGTAAACCAAATAGGAAAGTACATTTTCAAGACACCTAGTCAGGGTTCGAACCCTGACCTACCTATCACTATAAGTCCAGACTAAACAAGGTTTACAACTTAGCTCGCATGCTTGCTGATATTGGTTCTTTTAGTGCTTTTCCGATATTAGAACATTGTTGAGATGACTAGCCTATTTATTGTGCCTATATTTGGGGACCATTATAGTAGGAGGAGAGGTGGGCTTTTTAATAGGTGGTCTGATTTCGATAGAAGGGAATTTTATCGGCAGTTAAAACAGTTAATAAAACCATCATAATACATATACACGTCACGTTAACTGTCACTTTAAATGGATACTATGAAATAATACGTAGTAATAAAGTAAAATGTTATCACGCTAATCAGTGATGGAAAGCTCTAAAGCACTGGTTCAAAATCTTTTTATGGTTACCACTACATAAAATCATCCCAAATACAACCTAGTCTGTACTAAATGAGGTAGATAGTAACACAATAAAACTCAAAACAGTAGCATCTAATGACACATTTATTTGGATTCCAGTTAAAACGTATTTTAACCTGATTCAATGGTCACACGATCTAAGACATCACTCTCGCAACAGACTAAACCACCAATGACAGGGATATCGGGGCTTGAATCCCGGTTGGGTGCACTCAGGGTGGTTTTTGTTATAATTATGGTTTTCTACTTTTTTTCCCCGTTTGGGTTATACGCTTATGTATAAATTACGCTGATTGGCTTAGGAATTAAAAATACTCTATTTAGAGAAAGTTTACCCTCATTTGCTCGAAGGGAGAGTGGAAAACCACCCTCGATACACCCGACGGAGATTCGAACCTCAATCTCTTAGTCATCGGTGGTCTAGTCTATTGTAAGATTAGCGCCTTAGACCATACGGCCACCAATGCGGGTCCTAGCATATTACATTACATATTAATTAGCGTAATTAGTACATATGTGTACAACCTGAATAGGTAATAAGACGCGGTGCTTAAAAAAATTAAAACTTTTATCATAATTTATCTAACGAAAATTGGTGGGGTGATACCAGTTTTTCAAAGTCTGATAGTTTACATAGCGAGTCTCTTAAAATAGCAGAATATATCATTATTTCACTGTTCAGTAACTTATTAAATCGATAGATAGGTCTGAAGAAGTGACATCAGTGCCCTCTAGCAGGAGTTTAAGCTCACCCCCTCCAACGCCTCTCTTCATCTCCCTTGCCTCTTTGCGCCCCCCCTCCCCACATCACTCTTAAAACCAGTGGTCTCAAGCGTCACTCTCATGTTATTAAGATTGGATTACTGGTGAAGGGGAGATCAGGTTTAAAATCCCGGCTTGATGTATTGCGGGTTGTTTTTACTCAATTGTTTCCCATTCGCCCTCCACGCAAATGTTAGTACCTATATCTCTTCTAAAATTCCACCTTCACCATCGCTAATCCATTAGCGTTTAACAAGGCCCGGGTTTTGATGAAAATTTATATTTTTTATGGTATATCACTTTCAATGCTCTTGTGACTATAAACTTTGTTCATTATCCACTGGTTGTGGAAACATTTTTTATAGGTAATTTTTTTGGTCATATCTTGAATAAGTAAATTATTAAATGCTATCGATATTATATAAATGCATAAACGTAACATAACACCTTTATACATAAAGTTGTTGTCGTAAATCAGAATGAACAGATAATGTAGACGATCCACTTTGTATTTTCTATGTTTGGAAAATAATGATAATAATAATATTTAGCACCGTCTTACTACCCGTTCGGGTTATACACTTTAAGTACTAATTACGTTAATGGATTTAGGAATTGGGAAGGTTTAATTAGAGGAAGTGAACCAGCATTTGCGTGGAGGGAGAGTGGAAAATTATTTAGGAAAAACCACCCCCAGTTTACCCGACCGAGATTCGAACCTCGATCTTCCGATCCTCAGCAGTCTAGCTCAACACGACAAGCGCGTTAGCCGACTACGCCACCGAGGCGGGTGTTTGGAAAAGATATCCCTGGTGAGACATCATAATTAAGCTGGAAAGGATTGTGTTTAGAAGTGATTGCTTTTATTTATGAAACCGATATTTATAAATCTGTTATTTTTAGTAGAATGTAGGAATTAAGTTTGTTTAAGGCATAGTGTCTTACTACCTGTTCATGTTATACGCTATTACTCTAATGGTTTTATGGATTAAGAAGTTTATGTTTAGAGGAAGCGTACCCGCATTTGCGTGGAGGTTAAAGTGCAAAATATTTTTTAATAACCACCCTCAGTACACCCGACCGAGATTCAAACCTAGATCTCCTCGTTATCGGCAGTCTAGTCTAACACTCGAGTAACGCGTTAGACCATGCTGCCGCCGAAGGGGGTGAGAGCATACCTAGTTGTTTCAAGCATCACAACTATATGTTTTAGTTTATATTTGTAAAGTCCATATTTTATTTAGTCATGTGCACACATTACACTATTTTTTTCATAACTATTCGTAGACATTTTTAAGTCATTTTATAAGTAATTTTTTTATAACTTTAAGGTATTTTTAAGTCCGGACTTTGGACTGTATAAGTATAAACCGGACGAACAGATACTAGTAAGGGTCGAATTACTTTTTCTTATCAATGTTGACAGCTTTCATTTTTATTTAATTTAGTAGAGGTAATCAACGTGCACTTTATGAACTGACTGATTATATCAGCATATGAAAATTTTCCAGGATCGAGATCTAAAGGGCCCCCCAATTTTGCCGGGAAAGGTATTTTCACATAACGTTCTTTTACTGGCTACACGCTGGCGGCCGGGGTTCAATCCTCGGTCCCGGCACAGATTTATCTGATTTCCAAACCCTTCCTACACCTCTGACAAGACATCTTGTGAATGTGTGGAATGCCAGGCCGCCACCGTGGTTCGGATTCCACGTTAAACTGTAGGTCCTTAATTTCATTTCACAATCACCCTACCATTACACATTAGCGTAAGTGCGTATAACCCGAACGGGTAGTAAGACGCGGTGCTAATAATAATACTGGCTACAATTGGCATGGGACCGACGAATTTATTTTTCCTCCAAAGGAAGCTTTGCTACGAAATTTTATCGCTCAAGAAAAATCCGTCAACCCGGCTTGGTTTGAAACCACAATCATCGGGTTTTGGGGCGAGCACTCTACCCCAAGACCACCAAGGTCAACAATGTTGACAGATAAAAAGTACGTTGGTATTTTCTAAAAGTTATTTTCTACCAGAATCCTACTATTGTTTAATTCTGAAATGACGGAAATGGTGTTAGTAGACATTCAACACGAAACCAATATTATAACAGTTTGAAGTGTATTTTCATTAAAATGGCTCTCTTTGTGTACTGTATATAGCCAGCAATGTGCTTGACACTCATATTAATGTCCATTGATGTCCAAACAGTTTTGTTATACATCAAACGTCTGGTCATTAATGTAAAATTTTCTAAATTATTATTGTCAGTTGATGCTATTTATAGCTAGACATATCGACCATCGGTATGTTAATGAGAGCATTAATAACATTGTTGTTTTGTTTACTCTAATGATATTTGGTTGTATTTCGTAATTAATTAATTAAATCAGTGGTCTTTTAAAACACTCATCTCTATATCACTGCGTCCCGGTTGTCCACACATATTATTATTACTTTAATGAAGTAAGGATGAGGAAGGAAGAATTAAGAGGTAATCTACCTGTACTTGCATAGAAGGAGATTGGGAAATAATTTATAATAAATCACCTCAGTAGAACTGGCCTATATTTGAACCCAACTTCCCCATCCAGCAGGTCAATCCAACACGAGAGTGACAACTTAAATCATTCGGCCACTGAAACGGGTGGCTATTAAAAATAATAAGTTTTGTGTTTGTTCCTATGCTTTAATGTTATAAGATACATTTCAAGTCAAGTTTGTTTTTAGTTAGTATTTTACACACAAAGTGTATTAATGGTCATGCTAAGGAAGATGAGGTAGGTACTTTAGACAAAGTGCACATGCACCTGTATGAAGAAGAGAATGAAAAACTACATAGATAAATATCGTGTGGAAAAACTATTCCAAGTGTATCTGGCGGGAATTAGAGCCAGTTGACCTCTTTATCAATGGCAACCATTCACAATGCGAGTCTAATTACCTAGACTATGTGGCTACATTTGTGGACAGTCATGTCTAGAAAAACCTATCTAAATTGGGTCGTAAAATGGGTTGTAAAATAATTTTCACGTCCCTCTCTATCTACCAGCTTCGACATCCGCATGGTCTAAAGTACTTTCACAACCTTAGTTTTCTGTGCCTTACTGTTCATTCGGCCCTTGTATCTTTCCTATGCACTTGTACAGGCCACGCCAACCACCCTCTCTACTGCCTAGACCGCCCCACAGTCCATGTTCTCTGAGCCGTCCGTAATGAAAACCCCACTGTACTCTGCACTCATGAGAACTCCACTTTCTATTGGCTCGCCTGCCGGCCACTATCACTCACATTTTCCTGCGCCAATGGAAAGCTCCCTTTTTTCCAAATGAACAAGGCCAGGCAACAGTGGAGGGTATTTAACATGGTGATTTCTTGGCTAGAGGCCAGTCGGAGAGTGGCTACCCATCCCGGGTGCGCCATTTGAAAGAGCTATTAAATTTTCGTGTTTTGTAAATATCAATTTCGTCTGAACTCTCTTCCTTCCACCGTCATCCTTTACCTCCCACCACGACTCACGTTTCTGGGACTCTATCCTACCTCCCACTGCGACTCACGTCGCCGGGACTCTATCCTACCTCCCACCGTAAATCACGTTGCCGGGACTCTATCCTATCTTCCACCGCAACTCACGTTTCTGGGACTATCCAACTTTCCACCGCGACTCAAGTTGCCGGGACTCTATCCTACCGCCCACCGCGATACCCGTGTTGCCGGGGCTTCACCCTTCCCATCTGCTTGTCCTTGTCATCAACGGGATGGTCTACACCTACCGCTCCAGTAAAGCCCACATATGTCAATACAACGTCGCCGTCGTCGTGACATCAACCAGCTACCCTCGAAACCGCAGAAAGGGGCATCAAGTTTAATTGAATGACAGCTCACAAAGTTACTAGAAATATTACGTACCTAATGTAGTCTTATGTTCACAGCTGATATCTGTCACTTTGGCTAAATGTAATGAAAACATATTGTAATGTATGACTGTGATAGTTAAGCAAAATAATTTATACCAATATTATTTATATTTATTTGAGGTCAGGCACAAAGCTTATTTATCCTTCTAATCCACTTAAATAATGTATTATTCACAGCTCACAAAAGGTCCAACGAACATAGCTGTTAAATGGCGACCGACGAATTTAAACCATGCGATTGAACATGACGGAAACAAGTTCTTTACAATTATGCACCCACGCAGTGTATGCAAACATTTTATTCATTTAAATATTTCGAAATACGATAAAATAAACATAAAATAATTTATTTTATATAAAAAAGACAAGTATTTTCTCTTTTCCAACTAAGTAAGACACCCGTATTAAAAGGTATTAATGTATGCACTATATTACATATTATCGATAACATTCCAAAACGGAGTATAAGTACTTTTAATTATGTTTAAAATGTTGTTTCGTATTGGATAAAAAGTAGTTATTAAAATTAACGAAATAGTGTTAGAAAACTTAGGTTAACATTATATTAAATGTAGAATATAACATGTATTTAAAAACTTAACATTAATAGCAAAACAGTGATAATTTACAAGTGTTGGCAGCCCAAAATCTAAACATATGATTTGTGAACTGTCATCTAGGTAAAAACCTATCATGAACAGTCTAAGTAAGCCCGGCCGGCGGTCTTAGACTTTTTGCATTCAGGCCTCACTTGAATATTGATTGTAGTGGTTAAGCCTCACTCGAATATTGATTATATTGGTTAGGCCTCACTTGAATTTTAATCTTAGTGGTTAAGCCTCACTTAAATATTGAATGAAGTGATTAAGCCTCACTTGAGTATTGAATAAAGTGGTTAAGCCTCACTATCAAAATATATTTAAGATACGCTTTTATGATATAACTTAAACAATAATAAATTATCAAATGTTTGTAAATTACAATCTTTTCTGATATGCTTTAGTAAAAACTGTTAATTATAAAATATATTTAAGTCGATAAGAGCTACCCTTAAAAAAATATTTTTACAGTGGATATACATTTTTCTACGTAAATACTACTTATAAAAATAATATAGAACGGCGTTATATAATATTCATACACATATATAATGTATTTTCCTACCACATAGATGGTTCATATTAGCTTTTATAGGTGTGAGATAGAGGTGAAGATCATTTGTAGCTGTAGTTGATTTAAGTAGTCTTGATAGACGTAATTGCTAAAGAAACCCTTCCATACAAATAAGTAGATATTCATTTTTTATCGTTTCACTTTTCAAAGAAAAACCTTTATCTATATATTTTAGTCAAGCAGACCATAAAGTTTGAATAACAAAATAAACGATTCAAAGATATGATGATGCTGTGTGACTCACTTGAAATACCCTCGTTTCTCATCGGCGAGGTGTGACTCACAGTTTGAGAAACCCTGATCGAAGACAGGCGTCATTCTCACAGTAGACAGAATTGCGGGTGAATGAGATGTCAGGGTTCAAATCTAGGTCAGGTATGCTGACGGTGGTTTTCCCTAAATCGTTCTCCACTCTACTTGTACGTAAATTTGGTGAAAATCTCTTCAAAATATACCTTCCTCATTTTTACTCTAATAAATAGTAGATATGTGCAAATCCGAACAGGTTGTAAGACTCGAAAGATAAAATATTTCTCTCATGGGTTTCTATTTACTCTCTCACCTTTGTTTTAAGGTCGATATCGTAGGTGTTTCTACCTTTATTTTATTTGGCATCGTGTTAATATATTTTTAAAAGGGATTAAAAACTTAAGTAATCGAGAAAAATTAAATAGTATTACACAATAGCTCATACTTTCACATGGGTTACATAAAGTTTGAAACATAATTCTCAAAGATGGTTAGTAGTTAACTACACTTAAAAATTATTTTCTCCAAGAAACGAGTATACACTGATTTATCATGTAAAAACACTAGAGATATAACGTTTTTGATCAAAACTGCAAGGAATATTTTTTAATTGAAATTTTAAAAATTCAGTCGTCAGTAAATCACGCTTGAATGAATATTTATTCGAAAGCAAGTTAACAGAGCTATTTAAAATTAAAATCAATCCCCAGAAATCCATTTTGAACAAAATTGTTATTATACTTTCGAAAAATTTCTAGTTTTCGCCAAACAGTAATCTGTAAACTACCTTTCATTTTAGAGCTTGACAAATAAAATCAAGATCTATATTCGATTATAATTAAGGTGACCATCCATCCCCCGTATTTTACGAGACAGTTCCGTATTTGAGAGTCTCGTCCCATTATTTTTTACGGGCCCGAAAAAAAAAACTTGCACATATTCCGTATTTTGCTAAGCGTCCCATAAATGTTTCCCTTTTTTTTAGAAATTACATTGTGTGAATCATTATCTTTCTGAGTTTATTAAAACATAACATTGATACGATATTTTCGGTTATAGTTTTACATAAGCAGCTCTGAGTTTGGAATTTAACCTTTGGGCGTTGGTAATTCCCGAATTCTGATCTAATCACTGCTCACTGCGTTTCATGTAACGGTCTGTGTGTCTACCTCAGGATTTCCATTAACTAACAAGCGGTAATAGTAATAAATTAATAATAATGTAAGCATAATTATTAATGGAGAAGGCTACGTAACTTATCTTTGAAAATATAGGGTCTCTTATTTGTTTTATGAGAAAATAATCTTAATTATAATCATTATAATCTGTTTATAAAGTTTGAAAGATATCCATCAAACCGTTTCTACTCTAACCCCAGATATAGACAGGAAACCTAAATTACAAAAATCACTCTTTTTTGAGTTTGGGAGCACATAATCGATATGTCGAAAATGTTCGAAACTGCAATTCTTCTTCAATATGATAAATTAAAAAAATAGATATTCCTGCACGTTAAGCTAAATATATATATATATATATATATATTCATAAACGATCTCGCTGTGAACATTGCTATGGTTCAAAAACATTGATAACACCATGGCCACACAAGTTTCAGGGAAGGGCGTGGAAGGGGTACTCATTGTTTAACCCGCCTCCCCTTTTTTTCCAAAGCTGCTTAATCAAATTCCACCCTAATTACATTTACCGATTCAATGAGTTAGTTTACTCTCTACTCTTTGTTGAGTAAAGGACTGATTACATTGATGGCATGAGGCCAAAAGCGGAGCGTTAGATCGTGGAGACGCGTTCAATTGATATAAAATTTACCGTCATTTCCCACCATTTGAATAATAAAAGAGGAAGATTAATAAAGGGCGGAGCGGAAATAACTCTAGAATAGCACTGTGAAGCATTTTGCCGTGTAACAAATATATAAATAATTTGCAAGGGGTGACCAATGTCCATTCACTGTGTACCAACGCATAGAAAACTTGCAGGGGCTATTCACTGTGTACCAGCGCATAGAAAACTTTCAAGGGTTATTCATTATGTACCAACGTATCTGAAACTTGCAAGGGTTATTCATTGTGTACCAACGTATTTGAAACTTGCAGGGACTATTCATTATGTACCAACGTATCTGAAACTTGCAGGGGCTATTCATTATGTACCAACGTATCTGAAACTTGCAGGGGCTATTCACTGTGTACCAACGCATAGAAAACTTTCAAGGGTTATTCATTATGCACCAACGTATCTGAAACTTGCGAGGGTTATTCATTGTGTACCAACGTATCTGAAACTTGCAGGGGCTATTCACTGTGTACCAACGTATCTGAAACTTGCAGGGGCTATTCACTGTGTACCAACGCATAGAAAACTTGCAAGGGCTATTCACTGTGTACCAATGTATAGAAAACTTACAGGGGCTATTCACTGTGTACCAATGTATAGATAGCTTGCAAGCAGGCACTTATCTAGGGGAGGGGGGTTAAAGAGTCAGTTGAACCACCAGTGAAAGTTAATTCAAAAAACAAAATGAAAGTTAAACTTTTAGAAATAAAATAGAACAGAGATAAAGTATACATTTTTTTCTGTCTTTTCACGCGCAGACACCTCTTAAACCGTGTCTATACGTGCGTTATTCATCTACGTTTATTCAATTTTGAACACGTGCGTTATTTATCCACGTCTATTCAATTTTCAATATGACTCACGCAAGTGTAGAATTTTTTTTTTCCGTGTATGAATATTTGTCGTGCATAGAGAGTAACAAACATTGTTCCGCATAGAGACGGTAAACTACCTCACATCAAAGAAAACTAATAATCGCCTGAGAGCAGTTAATCCACGAATATCGAATATAGAGTATATGTGGACATAAGGAGTAGCGGAAATATGGGGGACTTTGCCCCCCTGTAAAATTTTTAACCACCCTGGAATAAACTCCCCCCCTAGATAAATTTCAAAACCTCTTGATATTATCAATTAATATGAAGCTGAAAGATGGCCTTAAATCAAACTCCAAATGACTTCTAGATGTATGATATGGTCAAAAATTTGCCGGAGAAGACCGCTTCAAATAATTACTAAATTAGAGGCATTTAACTGGCAGAAAAAGTCAGGGTAGGAAAGCTCTAAATAGCTTCCAAGGTCATCCAAATTTCGTAAATTTCTAGGGGAGGACAGCTCCAAATAGCGTCTAGATACATGTTATTTTAAAGAATTTTCAGGCGAGGACCACCCCAAATAGTAGGGGTGTGCAAAGGCCACTTTTTAAATGCGAAGCGAATCTTGAAACTCGCGAAGAAAAGTCTAAGCTACCTAGGATTTTTGTTGTCACTTAACGCCACTTTTAATTTTTTAATTCATTATTTTTCTAGATCTTGTCAGTAACAAGGGCCAGGAAAATTTCCTTATTTGTTACCTTAGAACGATATTAATAACCAATGCACACAGGCTTACTGATAAGATTAGTAACTTATCAATTAAGTTTTATTCTGAAAATTGAAAAATTACACCTGGACACAGGAATTGAGCCCAGGACCTTTGACTCAATTTGGGACGACTCCCATGTCCAGGTGTCATTTTTCAATTTTCAGAATATTATATATAGATGGAGTAATCCTCACTAGAAAGCATAAATAATAGCTTTGGTTAATTGATTCTTAGTTATTTTTACTTTTTACAAAATAATGTTGGCGATAGTGAACATAATATATTAACATTTACTTCCCCGTTTTTGATCCATGCTTACGTTGTGTTAGTTAAATTAGTAGTCAATGTTAAAATTCTCTTTAGTAACTGTTTTAAAATTATCAAATCTTGAAAAATGTAATATTTACTAAGATAAAATTAAATAGTTTGATAATTTATTTAAGTTTATCCTTTCTTCGAAATTTTTCGAATATGCGAAGGTTATTGTTGTTGTCGAAGCCGAAGCCGAAGGATATTTGACCTTCGACTTCGACTTTTCGAAGCTTCACACACCATGACCAAATAGCCTAGTTTCTGAAATAATTCAATTTTCAAAATTTTGTCGGTGGAAGACCACTTTAAAGATTATTTTCTAGAGGTATCTAACTATCTCAAAATTATAGGGTGAGGATCACTCTAAATAAATTCAAGGGGCATCCAAATTTCAAAAATTTCACTTAAAATGGCTTATAATTTATGAAAGAATCTAATTTACAAAAATCAAGGCGAAGACTACTCTTAGCTTCTAGAGTGAACCATTTTTCAAAAAATTGTTGAAGGAGGGCCACTCCAAATAGTTTATAAAACTATATGATCTTAAAAAATTGGGGAGGGTGACAATGGTTTAAAACATGCATTAGATCAAATATGAATGAGAAATTATTAATGGCTTTAAACATAAATCTAACGTTGTAAGTAACTATGTTAGTTATAATTATGACCCCCCCCCCCTATGAAAATTATCTTGATCCACCCCTGCTTGCAAGGGCTATTCATGGGGTACCAATGTATTTTAAATAAAAAAATAAAAATCTTGATTATATTAATAATAATAATAATAATAATAATAATAATGAGTTTAATGTATTTTAATGGAAAGAAGGAGAAATATTAAAAGGGGCATCTATCTATCTATCTACTAACTTTAAGTCCAGTGACAACATTAAATAATAGTATCTAAAATAGATGATAAAAGTATGGTGGGCTAGCTCAGATTTAAAATGAATTCAATACTTTGGGTTCAAAACCAACATTTACATTTAACAACAACACTTACTATCTCGGGGTAAAACTTAAAATAATAATAATAATAATGCATAAAATCGAACACGAGACTCTCAGAACCTCTGGATCATGTTGGGGAAAAACACACCTTTACTGTACTTGGTCAACAATGGACTCACCTTTCGTACAATAATACCGGCCTCCAAGGTCAGCATCCCTGAGAACTGCTTGCAGGTGAGACATCGCTAAATTTGTGTTTGTTTGATAGCAATGGTAACATGGTGGATACCATTGAATGATGGTGATAATAATATAAATAAAATACTTAACAACGGATTTGGCTTTGAAAAAAATTAATAAGTTGTGTTTTACTTTGATAAATAATGGTCAAATCTAAAATTTTACCCTGCCTAACAGACATCTGCTAAATTATAAGGCTAAAATACAATGCATTAATCAAATAACAGTTCAGCAAGTTGGTGTATTAGTATACAAAATATTAAGTCCATTATTTGTGGATAGTTATTGAAATAATAATAAAATTATTATAATTTCTTGAGACACTCTAATTAATAGATGTCCTGTATGAGGTTACTAGCTAAAATAAATTAATAAGAGAACATAAGACATTGTATTCGTGTCGAAGGAATGACTATGGACAAAATATTCTTTCCGGAGTCACTGTAAAAAAAAATGTTAGCGTGAGAAAAAAATATATAATTATTACTTTAGAAGTAAATAACATGAAGTCTTGAAATTGTAGTGGAAAAGGTTCATAAGAATACAGAATCTGCTTAGTGAGGTCGAAGCTGTGTATAGATTAAAACTTAAAAACAAAAATTGTTGATATCACCTCAAAAGATGATCTAGAAGGTCGTCGTTGAAACTCTGAATTGGTCCAAAACTCACTAAAAGTCCAAGAATTATCATTGAAGAGTTCTACCAGTGGTATAAAGTTGTCGTCGCGTCTATGGTAGTCATTTTGATGAACCCTTGAAATATTATTTTAAGAAATAACTATTAAAATCTCAGTTTTCGTTGAACTAAAATAATGTGGGTCATCTTCTCTTTAGCTCAAAGACGCCAGTCTCGCATCTTTATTCCAATTCCCGCCTCTCGGTATTTCTCCTAGAGGCCCCAAACATCTCGGGGATTTTAGTTCAAAATTTGAAATATATGTCTATAAATATATGAAATTAAGGTATAAACAAGGAATATCTGGGGGGAAAGAAATAGTAATTAAGAAGCTTGATAAAATTTGAATCTTTAACTAAATTAATGCAGACTCTGATATCTGACAGTTTTACATAAGGTCATTGTTTGTAAATAAAACTCAATTTCTTCTTTTTTCCCTCTTTGCGGACCTTTTAAAATTAAAATATACGTGATTGGATGACGTATCTCTGTCGTCACATTCCCCGCCGTCCCCCTTTGCTACAGCCCATTTCTTTCTTTCTCGTGTAGCGCGGCCATTATGATTCTCGTAGAACCTCGTAGAAGACGTTAAAAATAAAATTATACCTGATCAGTATTGTTTTAAAATGTCTACAGAATATTTGAACAAAAACCTGGCAAATAAATATATTTCTTGTTCTGATAAAAGTATTGTTATTATCTGGTGTTTCCTTCGACTCAAGGCAATGTCCGTTGAAAACAATATGTTTAAAAAATTAATATAACGAGAATTAATTAAATGTAGTACGACATCTGGCCGCATGGAGTGCTAGTTGCGTCAAAATAAATAAACACTTAGGAGTAAATTAAAACTAACTAAAAATATAAATCGACAGAATTAAAATTCTCACAGTATAGAACACTTGCAAGGGGTATTCACTGTCCATTGTTGTCCATACATAATGTACCGATGCATCGGAAGTTGCACTGATCTTATATACGCCTTGTATACATTATTCTAGGACTGGTAAAGGTTTTTAGTAACGTGTTATTTGCCATTAATTTTCTTGGGAATTGATAACCGCGTGATATACTAGTATGTTTGGAATTGTCATTAGTTGTTATTCCGGCTTGCCTATACCCTAATTTTCTTTCAAATTGACGTTTCTGTCAACTAAGAAAATCTACTATATATAATATCACTTATTCATGCCTGAAGGTATGTAGTATTACAATGTCAATTTTTATATATAATATCAATACCTTTAAAAATAATACTAATAACATAGTACAATTTAATCAATGTTTATCATAAAAATTATATATGTATTTTCTAAAATGTGCTTCAAGTATCCATTTGAAAGAAAATTAAGATATATAGAATATAGTCTCCTATAAATAAATAATATATATACTTTTACTTTATACTATAAATATATAAAGTTACTTGCAAGCTTTGTCTATTCGTTTTTATAAATGTGTAGAGAGATTTTGTAGGATTTTGGTAAAAAGAAACTTTAAAAATCAAGAAAAAGTGCACCCATGGTAATATTTTACTTTATTAAATGAGGTATCTTATTTAAAAGATATTGATGTTATCTTTAAGAAGTGGCAGTGTGAACAACTTCACCTACGTGTATTTACCTACTATATACCATTAGGGACTCGACAGTTCACTGCCATTCTTGCAAAAGTACTATTATCTCTATCTTGAGCTTGTTATATCGAGTCCACTTCATTACACCTTATCTCTTTCAGGCACATGTTTGTTATCCTCCCATCTACGTCTAGGTCTTCTCAATGGTCTCTTCCAATTATATTTGTTGGTCATTACCTTAAGGGTGTTGAGGTCTCTGAACTGTTTGCAGAAAATGAATTAACAGATTGACATATTCTGACTTTGTTATAATTTCAAAAATATTTTCTTTTAAATATTTTTTAATTTGATCAAATTGACGTTTTAATTAAAGGAATTAGATAAGTAGGTATCTCAAAAACTATTAATTTTAAGTAGCGGCTTTAGTTTCTTCAATTTGTACTGCATGTCCTACCTACCGTAAGGGGGTGTCCTTAAAATACGTATGGATTTTTGGGGGAGGGGTTGTGTTCAGTATTTTCTTACGTTTTCTTACGAGGAGCAAGGGGTCAAAATCTATCTCATGTAATTATTTTCTATTAATGTTTAAGGTAAGACCAATAGATCTATATTTAAAAAAAAATTGTCAGAAAATATTTATTGATTATAAAATAATAAAAAATTTAATTTATATTTCATTTACTTAAGATGTGCTTTTACTCTAATTAAAATACTCTAAATTTAATATTACTCTCTCTATTATATTACTAATCCTATGTCTGAAAATAACCAAACGACTAAAATTATATAATTTACAAAATAGTAAAAAAAATACGAAAGAGAATGTGGGTGGGGTGACGGAAAATCTTACGAGCTGATAATTGGAGGCATAGGGGGGTCTTAATCACGGAAACATATCTTACTACATAATTTACCAACGATCCTTAACCTGTGTTATAAGATTACCCTAACTAGCGCACATAACATGTAAAAATTAAAAGAAAAAAGAATGTAACTTTAAAAATAGGTCCCTTAGTAATCATAATCGGCCTTTATCAAGAGCAGTCCATCCACTAAGTAGTAATTCTTAATAGATTATAAGGGCAGTGCAATGAGTGCATTTATAATGTACTGTCCTAATATCTCGTGAAGGAAAATAAGTTCGTTCATGCTACTTGAAACAACATTTTCTAAAGTAGAACTATTTGCAATAAACTTACAAAGTTTGGACATATTTTTATAAGGAACTAGATAGAACACGCACTGTGGACCACGTGGTATAAGCGTGCTAATTTACAGTTCAAATAATCGTTTTTACAGAAAGGTGTTAAATGAATAATTTTGCAATGACTAGAGCTTTTTTTTTTAGCTTTAGCGCTACTCTGCTCTGAAAGAACGAAAATAATGATAATATAAAAAAACACATCAAAAACTTCCCCTCTTTGCGCTGCCAAGTTGACTGCGAATATTCTGACGAGCCGGCGCCGTGGCGCCCCAGTAAGGGATTCTCTGGCTATAGACGTATAATACAGATCATTTAAGATGGCTTTCACATTAGGGGGCAGTTAGATCAATGCTAAAAAGTGTGTAGTGGTCTCTGAATTGAAGATCCGAGGGTCAAACCCTGAAAATTGTTTTTTTTTCCTTTACTTTTCGTACTTTACGATCGTACTTAGCGACGTAAATACTGAAAAATACCCTTAAATTAACCCACAACATCCTTATCGAATAATCTAGGTAATTTAAATATCTTATAACCAGTTATGGCACTAGAATGACCTAAATAATTAGGTCTACATATAACTTAGCCCAGATCCATCTTTGATCAAATAGTGTTTACAATGCGCTTTATATTCTTGTATGGGCCAGAGCAATGTGTTATTTAATTGCTCTGTCTTAGTCTCACTTATAGTTATGATAAATGTTAAAGTGTCAGAGGTAGTAATAACATTCAATATACAGTTAGTCTCCGTGATGAATGAAGTTAAGCTGTTGCTTGTAGGGTCAGTTTGTGTATGCATTTCGGTGAGATAGGCAGACTGATGGGCAATAGTACCATCTAGCTCAGTGAGGAAAGCAACGAGAAACTACCTCACTCCTCATTATTATAGTACGCCTCTTCACTGCTTACTGGACCTTACAGCTGACGGTGGTATTGTCTAGGATCCAATACAACCAACCTTAGGATTGAGTACTATCTATACTTATAAAATAACATGTCCTGACTGACTGACTGATTCATCATTGCCGAGTGCAAACTGCCAAGGCTACAAGCATGAAATTCGGACTGTATATTCATTTTGTTATGTAGGCACCCACTAAGAAAGGATTTTAGAAAATTCCACCCCAAAGGGGTCAAAGTAGGGGATGATAATATGTATGAAAGTCCGTCAATTTGAAAGTTACATAAACAAAATTTTGTATTTCGGTTATTGACGTAAAACAAATAAATACGCGTTTCAGGAATTTTGGAAATTTTATTTAATAAGGGATGAAAAAGGGGGTGAAAGTTTGTATCGGACTTGCATTATTTTTGATCTGAGGTCAAGTTATGGTCATCAACGTAACGTAATATTTTAAATTAATCTGTAAATACATATGTATATTTTCGTATTTGTATATAATCAACTTCCACGCGAGCAAAGCCGCGGGCAACAGCTATCTAGTACTTATATAATATGTCAAAATAAATTTCTAGTCAAGTTTTTTTCCCCACCACAAACTACATAAACATCTCTCGTCTGGGCTATCTACTTTTAACTACGCTAATGAGGTAGGAACAAGGAAGGTTGAATTGAATGGAAATGTTCCATTATTTGCGCAAAGGGAGCGTGATTTTTTTTTTTTTTTAGGAATAACCCTTCTCAGTACACCTTGTTGGAATTTTAAACCTAAACTCCCACCACGAGCTTGACGTTTAGTCTATTACCCCATCGTTGGGAGTATAAATCCATTGTCCTTGATTTGAATAACGTTCAAAGACGTACTTTGAGCATAAACAGGGGTCGAGTGTTTAGGATTGCCGTGTAACGAGAAAGTTAGTGTAAAACACCAGACTAAGAAAAACTAATGGCTGAATTCTAAGTACATTTTATCATATGTCTATGGCTAATCTCCTCATGTAAGGGATGCTGGAACACTGTCTGGTATTGAACAAGCGAGCAGTGGGATGTGAAGAACAGTGGCGCCTCAATAGTGGTAGACAGGGGTGGGGAAGAAATCCAACCATTGCAAGCAAGGACTTTATTTCGTTTTGTGGTATAGTGGCCTCTCGTAAGTCCTAGAACAATGGAGCTTTTTTTAAAAAAATACTTGCTCTTAAAACAATTAGTGAAGTTATTTTATGTTTGTCAAATTTTATTACAGAGATAATTTTGTTCCTTGAGTTTGAAGCATATTTACCAACACTGGAAAATACTTTTTATCAGTTTAATTTATTTTATCTGTTTGAACAATTAGAATAACTTTTATGATAGAAAATACAAAACTTTTGACCAATGATGCTTGTAATAGTATAGTATGCTTCTCCCACTCTTCATCATGTTCAACAGCTCTTTCTCTCTCTTCCCTACCAACAAAAACTGAGCTGAGCAAGGGCAAGATGACAACCTAGATATGTCATGAACATCCGGTTTTAAGTGAAGTATCTTAGGATTTTGTTCTGTAAATATTTCACTAAAAATATAATGGGTTCATGAGAGTATTTATAAGTCATTTCTGTTAACCAAATAAATTAAGGCTTCTTTTTTTTTCTAGTCTTCAAACCTATATCTTCAAAATATTTGATTACAAATAATAGCTATGTACACAATCTTGAATCCGTCGACATTAATTTTATTTTTGTCGCAATCAAGTCAGTGGCTGATAAATTAGACTATTCAACTATACGTTTGTCGATACCTATTTGTTTTTCAGACATATAACTACACCCATTTTAATACTTCAACGACCATGTATGGGCATACACTTAAGCCACCAAGGTAGTTGATGGTGCAGCAATTTGATTATTTCTCATCTCTAATGTTATTCATACATCTACAACCAATTACGAATCTATTTATTTCGTTTACTGCATCAGGTTGAATTATCTTTAGACCTAAAGCAACACAAAACATTACTTAACGTAAACCAGAGCACATATTACAAAATAGTTCAACGTCGTTGCCTACTTGGTGATTTCAAACCTATTTTGCGAATGGGATTGCATACTTGACATATCTAAGCATTATCACATTTAGGCTAGGCGCAGAAGAACTAATAAACAGTATAGATGGATGGTAGTCCAACACCTTAGCTCGGTTGATAGCGAGTCTTTCTACTGAACTAAGAGTCTCGGTTTGATTCCTGGCATGGTTGAAAACTTGGTGGTCTACCTTTCCATAGTGATGAATTATTAACAGCCGGGGGCTGTATCTTGTGTCTGTTCTAGATTTAAGTTAGTTTATAAGTCACGTGTTGATATAGTCATTCGATTCAGACTGCACGTTAAATACTAAAGCTACATCCACTACTGTTCCCAGACTGTGGCCTGGGCCAGTTTCTTACCCAAGTCATATAATTATTTACCACTACCGACTGGCTAGGCCTGTCGTAGATTTATATTTCTTATAATCTAACTTACGACTAGGACAAACACGACATCTAGTCCCCACATTTCACCACTGATAAATTTTTCGGTTATGCCAGAAATCAAACTCAGAACCCTTATATCAGAAGGCAGACACGCTACCGACTGAGCTAAGGTGTCGGATCGTTAAAGTTGGACATTAAAAGTGAATGGTGTTAAATGAAGGTGTGCACACGCTAATGTGTAATGGAGGACCCACAGTTTAACGTGGGATCCGAACCACGGTGGAGGCCTGGTATTCCACACATTCACAAGTTGTGATTAATACACATCTTGTCAGAGGTGAAGGAAGGGTTTGGTAATCAGATAAATCTGTGCCAGGACCGAGGATTGAACTCCGGACCCTCAGCACAGAAGTATGACACCTTACCCCTAGACCATCAGGTCACCTGTTTAACTCAAACTAAAGGTCAATAATGTCAGAATTTGGTGAGGTTTTGAAAGAAGAAATGCAGCTATTTAAAGATAAATTTTCTTATGGTTCTGGGAAAAATGAATGTTGTGATGAACCCAGTATTTCCGAGCTCTTATCTTGTTCTAAAATTCAATGAATAAGGTGCTTTGGAAGATATTTTGGCAAAAAAGGGAAGACAATACTGGAGGAGGTTACATAATGACGAGTTACATTCATGTAGTTATCACAATACATTGTTAAGATAATAAAGTCTCGTAGATTACGGTGGGCAGGGCATGCAGCGTGAATGGGAGATTCTAGAAACTTGTTCAGGGTAATGGTTGGCAAACCCAATGGAAAGAGAACTTTGGGAAGATTTAGACGCGTATGGAATGATAACATAATGGACTTGGAATAGATAGGGTTTAATGAGATGGACTGGATAGAACTATCTCAAGATATTGATAGATGCTACTTTTGTGTTTAAAGCAGTGGGCTTTTGAGTTCCTAGCGCCATAGAATAAATAAGTAAGGTACAAATAGTTGCAGGTTTCTCCTCGTCTATTTTAAATATCCTCTGTGTCTCAACTTTAGTTGTATTTTCTCCACTCTAGAATGATCAACTGTTGAGTGTCGTGTGTGGTGTCAAGTGTCAACCCAAATAATCGCAGCGAGATCGTTGGTGTGCAAATAATCCCAACTAAACAGTTCCACAACTTGAAATCGTTCGTTTGAGCCTAGCCTTAGACACCAATGTATGAAATAGAGGGAGGTGGAAGGAAACGATTAGTTCACCCCTATATATTGATAACACTTTCCCCTTTTCCGCTGACTAGTATAAATACTCACTTTAATATTAGTGACCTAACAACATTGACTTGCATTTCAAAAGAAACTTTTCTGGTCGTCTTGTTTTTAATCCACAATCCATCAGGAAGGTTTCTAGTGACGGTTTTCGTAAATAAGCCTAATATCATAAGTTGTAGATAGTTTAAAAATAGTATGTTGACAAAATAATTAAAAATATATATTTTTTATATTGTAAGACTATTTTTTAAATTATTTAAGTTTTTTTTCTAATGTTATAGTTTTAAAACTCCTCGAATAAAACCTAAATATATAGCATGAAAGAGCCTATCTTGACTTTCGCTATAGAAAGTTATCCACTTATTTCTAAACATTCACCACTAGGACCTGCAATTATGAACGTCGTATGACAGGCCACACCTATACACAAAAACAAAGTATTTTAGGTTGTAACTTTCTTAATAACGTATTCACCTATTCACTTGTAGGGCTATAATAACCCTCCATATTAGTATTGTGAGTTGTAACAAAGAAAACGTTCGTTAAATGTAAAAGAGCTTTGTGCTTCCATTTTTAATAACTTTACTACCTATTTAAATTTTCATTAATTGTTTCCTATTCATACCCACGCTAATTTTTATGTGTGTTTATGACAATGGTGGCGATCTTTTACTTTCTCTCGACACCTCAGAAAGTATTGTGATCGTCAAAAAATCAAACTCGAGATTTTGATAAATGTTAAAGTTTCATGACCCCCCAGAAACTAAAAATGTTGTTTTCGCAATGCCGTCTGTCGTCTGTACTTAAGGCTAGAGCTGAAGCTATTTTACCGAATGGGCTCAAACTTGGTATCTGGGTTTTTTATAAGGTCCCCCAAGAAGTTTTTGTTTATTAGATAGCTAATCCTAAATTTAAAGATAGTTTATTGAAGGGAAAAAAGAGAGAAAATCGATTTTGTCTTAATTCACTCTAACAGTTTTGATTATATTTTATATCTAGACACTGTTTATCATTATAAACAAGATGGCAACTCTCATTTTCTAATTAAAATGACTTTGAAGGTATTTTACATAGGGCAAATTTTACAATTTTGAATATTTCTCCGCAACTATTTGAGATTTAAAATATCTTATTTTAAAATTGTAGTACTATCAATGGTTAATTTTTTTAAATATATTTTTATAAAACCAATGGTTTCTCAGCTATGAGCAAATACATATACTTTTTAAGTCAGGTCTTTGAAAATGAATTTGATTCTTATGCTCTTTGGGGGACAAAGATGTTTTTCTTTACTTAGTTTTTCTGTAACAGTGTTCCTAGTTCCTAATACGGTAGCATAGAGTAAGTAACGGTGTGCATTATTTTATTTATGATCTTTGGTGTAGCGTTTCTACAACAATGTATAGACCTATCATTTCCTTTCACAAATATTACAAGTTTTAGTAAATGTCTATTTTAAGATAAAAGCGGGGAAAATTCTGTGCTGTGCACCGTATCATTTATTTTATGTGTATTGACATATATTTTATACAAAATCTTTAGGCTGTTCCTGAAATTGAACTAAGCCCTCCTAAATCTTTAATTTCCGCACTTTCTTGCATTGGTTTGCGCTCAAATTAAATGTCAGGCTCACCTAGTGAGGTTTGCCGATGACGGCGAGGTTGGGGTTCAAATAACAGCCAGGTGTACGAGTTATTTTTTAAAAAAACTAAAGGGTTTTCCACCTAGCCTACACGTAAATTTAAGAAAGTTTCTAATTCCTACTTTTCTCATCTCTACACATAGAAAAACCTTTAATAAAATAGAATGAAACACTTAAACGCTACCAAGACATTTAATGGAATAATTCTACTATAGCAATTTAGATGAGTGCTGGACTTAAGAATCTCCAAATTACACCTCGTTACGTGTTGGTATATATTATGTGTGTGTGTCTGAAATAATGAGAATACGTGGATTCACGGAGCTACGATGTATGTACGCAGGGTGGGCACTAAGTGTTGACACATTTAATAACACTATATCTTTACTATTTTGACTACTAAATACATCAAATTAAACTTAAAATAACAAAACATTATTGCATTTCCTTACATATCTTTTGATCATTAAGTTTCTTTAAGCAAGTCCTTAGCTACCATTATATGCAATATATTGCTCTATTCTCTCCTTGAAACTAGACATGACTTTGTGCAATGTTTCGTGTTGAATTGCTTAAACTTCCACCACAATTCTTTCTTTATCCTCCACAAGAAAATGTCTATTGAGCGTATTGACCCAGCGATGTCCCAAATATTGAAATAAGGTGCACAGAAAACATTTAACGTTACACTTCCATTGATTATCGGGCTGTGTCTGGCTGAAACACACGGGTTGCTGGTATCCATGCCCTTACGTCGCGGTTCATTGGAAGTGAATCTCAAAATGGTCTGACCACCACACTCACCAGACTAAACAGATCTGGACTTTTTTTGAAGGGCATGTTAAAGATTCATGATTACGCGACTCGTCCAAAAGCAAATCAGGAATTGATAGATATAATTGTGGTGGAAGTTGAGTCATTTCGAAAAAATACATTGCGCAAAGTCATCTGAAGTTTCGAGGAACGCATATAAATATGTATTGCATATAATGGGGGTAATCTTCAGGACATGGTTTAAAAAAAATATTCAATGTTATGTTAAAGATTGTCAACCTAATGTTATTTTAAATTAAATTTAAAATATTTATTGGTTAAAATATTAAAGATATAATGTTTTAATTAAATGTTTTTACACTTTTTTAATATGTCTGTCTCTAACATATTGAAAGTGCTCGGACGCTATTTTCATCATCGAAATTTCATTGATAATATTATGAGTAAAAAACACCACTACCCCCTCGGTGGCGTAGTTAGTTAGTTTCGTGTTGAGCTAGAGTGTCGAGGATGGGAAGATTGAGGTTAGAATTTCAGTCGGGTGAACTGGGGTGGTTTTCCCCTAAATGGTTTTCCACGCAAATGCGGGTTCACTTCCTATAAATTCAACCTTCTCAATGTCTAGCCTATTAGAGTAATCAGTACTTAAACGTATAACCCTAATGGGTAGTAAGACGTGGTGCTAAATAAAAAAAAACAGTGGTGGGGATAGAAAACAGCAGAATAACTGAGTGTTTTCCTAACCCTACTTTTAGCAACCAATTATAGCTTACGTCCCCAGTATTTGTTTCAAAGAGTCTTGAAGCACCTTCTGTATAATTTTGTCATTGGTTAAGGGATCAATAGTGTCGACCGTAGTAATTTGTTCACGAACGTAACCAAAAGCCTTAAGCGCGACCATACTTACGATTTGGTCGCCGCGACCATGTCGCCAGAACGCAAAGAAATGTTATCAAACAAATTATAACTACCCCTTTGTGACCAAAACGCTGTTGCTAAACTGTAGCCTCGTAGTATAACCATCATTGTACATAACAAAGAAATGCGTGCTGGCACCCCGATCGCAGAGAACAGGTTGCAGGAATGGCCGTATTCTAAAAACTTCAGACATACTTGACCGCAATTTTCTTTTCAATGCTGAAAATTATCTTTCCGCTTTACAATTGGAGGCTGGTAGGTGGAGAAATTAAATTTAGATCACTGCCAACCTTCAAATATATTACATTAACATCTTTAATTTTGTTCATTAATAATTAATTTTAAATCCAGTACTTAAAGACTTTTTAAAACCTTGAAAAGTAACCACTAAAATGTAAGCATTTGTTCACGAATTATTAACCCTAATCGCCTTCGTAACACTCACACCAATGTATTTACCCTTTTAAATCACTTTTTGCGGATTCATATTTGGAAACGAAACAAAAAAATGTGTATTTATCAAAATGTTTTTCTTATAGCTTATTTTTCTATTTTTTAATAATTCACAAAGAAATTACTTTAATCTGTCAAGGTATTTTTATCATTCTAATTTCTTAATTACTTTATTACTTTATTGCTTAAGTTGAAATTCATAAATCCTGAAATTCTGCACGGCTTAAATTTTTACTTTGAGTCGTGGCCAGATTTGGCTGTAAGAAAAAACAGCCCCGGCTGTAACAATAGATTGTATATAGTGCTGAACTATTAAACAATTTAGTAGAATTCATTTTAAAATATGTATAATTTACAGATATTTGAAAATGAAATTAATTGAGGAACATCCATTAAGGGGCCTAACTAAAATATTTCAGCTTTTCCAGTTATTATAAAATAACATTAATTATATTTGTTTCTCCCTAGAGAAGGTCGGCTATTTTCGATATTCCTTTAAAAGTGTGCATTAAACTCGCTCATTATTAACATAATTAGTTAAAATGCACAAATATCTTAGAATATTAAATTTTTACACGTTTTACAAATCCCAACAAATTTTAAGTAAAAAAATACCAATTTTTTTACTTTCTCATTTCAAGATAAACTAGCCTATTGCAATCATGAAAAAAATCAATCTCAAGATTATTATGAATATTTTAAGTTTTATGTAAACACGAACTTCATAAAATTGATTTTACAATTCTATCTGTCTATCCCTGGCCACGGACCCTTACCGGTTAATGGATTTTGTTCAAACTTGATAAATGAGTTTATTAAACTCCAAATTTTTCGGAAATATCTCCAACAATTTTGTATAAAATGCTTATCCAAGACTTGTTTGACATGACTAATAGCACTGTATCGTTAGTTTTTGAGCAAAAATTCGTTAAATGGTAGCTTACTGATGGTAAATTTTTGAAAATTTAAAATATTTCTGAATGAATGCTATGAAGGCTACCTCTATTTATCTAAAACAAATTAATTAAGGGTACTCTACTTACAAAAATTATGCATTTTGAATTTTTTTTAAATTGACCTTGAAGGGCAATCTGGGAATAGTTTTTTATTATATGTAATAATACATTTTTATTTTTAGCTAATAAATAATTTGAGGGTAATTTACAAATAACTTACCCGTGAAAATTTGAATGCTGTTAAATATATTTGAACAATTTGTTTTAAAATGTATATATAAAGTCTGTTTATTGTGATTACCATAATTACGTGTTTTTTTCCTAAATAGTTTTTTATTTTTCATTGAAGCAAATGCATGTACATTTCCTATAAATTATACCTTCCTCATCCCTAGCCCATTAGTCTAATTAGATGTGTTTTGCCCGGATGCAAATTTAAAAAATCCAACAGAACTGTTATTTGGTTTTGTAATACGTATATATATATACCACATAATGCCATAATTTTCCTTTTCGACAAGAAACCGATATCAATCCCCCATTCTCTCTTCCACCCAAAAAGCCACATCCTGCCTAGTTCCCATATTCTGAATATTTTGAAGTCCCCACATTAAGTTAAACCATGTTCAGCGTTGTGCTATGAATTATTGAAAAGGAAATGACATAACGTTAACTGTAAACTGGATACCGTGAATGGCTAACCCCAAATTGCAAAATGAAACACGGGTGAATGTGAATCTAGTATAAGGCCATCGACATATTTTATTAGAGTGTGTTTTATGTGAACGCTAACACACGTTGCTCTAAACATAAGTTCCTATCGGATTGCAGTTGGTAATAGAATGCAGATTGGATTTGTAAAGGCGGATTGTAGCGTGGCGTGATCAGAATAACATTGTTTGAGATTCAAAAACCAATGCACGCTGCCTGTTATCAGGATACTATGCACACAAGCACGGAACTGTGGAAGTCGGGATAGTAATATTTTAGCTGTTCTTAAATGGTATATTGCTTTAGAGTTTCATAAAAATTGAGAGGAAGATAGACTCCCCCCCCCCCCTTTACACTAGTCTTAATCGGTCATTAGTGGTTCTCTGGTTCTCATTACAAAGAAAGAGGCCAAACTCGTCCTAAATATAATTATGATAAGCCTGTTTGCCAGTAATAGAAATTACGAGTAACATATTTTAATAAATTATCTCCCAGTTTAAAGGTTACGGGTCCAGGATGTCAAAAAAAATATTATTTTCAAACGAAAATTTGATTTTCCCAGAAAATGTTCATCTTTTCATTCTTTGTTTGCATCACCAATGAAACCATGACTTCTGTATATTGTATAAGCCTATTTGTGAATAAAATATTTCCCTTTGGTCAAAAATAATAACTCTATTTTTACTCAAGTGTTTTGGTGAAACAAATAGATAGTAGATTGCTGGGAGAGGAGTCGTTTTAAAGTTATCGTGGCATGAAGGGGGAAAATATATGTTTTGATTCAAATTAAACACTGAAAACTAAAATTCCATGTAAAGTTGATAGCCTTTGACGAGTAACCTTTTATCTAGAAAGTCAAGTGAGGGTTTATTATATAGAACTTTTCCCATTAATAAATTTAGAATACGTTTTAATACAATATTCTACTGCCATAGCTGCAACGATCCACTATTCTTATATATAATTTTATAAGCCCGTTTCTGGCTATAGAAATTACGAGGAAATGGATGATCGGATTTTGACAAACTACCTCTCATTTTAAAGGTTGGGGATCCAGGTTGTTGGGAATAATAGTAGCTCCCAATGAAAATATGATTTTCACAGAGATTCTTCAAATTTACGTTCTTTGTTTGCATCACCATGGCAACGTTGATTTTTTACATAAGAGTATATTTGTAAATAAAATATTTCTCCTCGGTTAGAAATAATACCAACTCAACTCTTACTTTAATGGTATGGTACAACAAATAGAAATATTAAGGCAATTATTTGTATATTTATCAAACAAACCTATCATATTAAGCTAAAAATAATTTGCATTGTTGATTTTTATCCTTCCTCTTCTTTGTCTTTATATATTTGCCTCTGCTCTTATGTGTAATTTGATCAGCTCTTTTCCGCTAATTGAAATTGCAGGAAAATGACTGAATCGATTTTGACAAATTACCACTAATTTTTGAGGTTATGGGTTCAGGATGTCGCCAAAATTATAAGTTTCTAACGAAAATATGACTTTACCAGATAATCTACAGCTTTTCATTCTTTGTTTACATCACCATGGAATCTATGATTTGTGTATTATATATTGGTAAATAAAATATTGCTCTTTTGTTAAAAATAATAACAAAACAATTATTAAGTTGTGTGTAGTTCAACAAATAAAATATTACAGTGAAATTGGTTTTATAACAGACAAACCTATGATAAGCAAATAATTTGGTTTCCATTGTTACTTATTGTTCTTGGTTTTTCTGTAAATATTCACCCCCGGTCACAAAATTTCCATTTTAATTATTTCTCCTAACACATTTTTGCCAGTATTATTTGATTAAGAGGATTAATTTCCTAGACTGGGAAGATATTCACTTTCATAGCTTGGATTCACTTTTTTATCTAGACATTCCTGTGCTTATACTGACAATGGCGGATATGTAACCGTCTTCTAGAGTTGGGACACCATGTAGGTGCGGCTACCTCATCCACATAAGATGATGTGAGGATAAGGATGTTGATGACATGGTGGAATGAGAAGTCTTAAACCTAACCCAAATCTAATTTTTTCTAGCACCGCGTCTTCCTACTCATTCGGGTTATACGCTTATGTAATATTTAAGCTAGTTGTTTTAGGAGATAATAAAGGTTATATTTAGACGAAGTGTACTCGAATTTGCTTATAGGGAGAGTGGAAAGCAATTTTGGAAAAACTGCCCTTAATACACCTGACCGAGGCTATAGCCTCGATCTCCCCGTCATCGGCAGTCTAGTCAAACTCGAGCGTAGCGTCTTAGACCATGCGGCCACCGAAGCTGGTTTAAGTCTAATTAATCAGACCATGGTGACCATATGAACAATTTCTCTTCATTAAAAATACTTATGGTACTGCCAGGAATCGAACCTGAGTCCTCTAGACTACTAGCCAGGTATGCTTACCACCATATCAAGAGGCACATCTAAGATTTACTGTTTAATCAAAATAAAATATTATATTCTACTTTATTTCTTCCATACAATCATTATTTGTTTACATAACCTTGGAAAATTACGTTATTAAACTTTAACTTAAATTCCAGCATTTCCTGCATAATACATTAATTATTTTAATAAAATAATAGTGACAAAACTAATTAGTCCTATTTTCCTTCACCTTTGACAAGACATGTGTCAATCACAACTTGTGAATGTGTGGAATGCGAGACCTCCACCGTGGTTCAGATCCCGCGTTAAACTGTAGGTCCTTCATTTCATCTCACAATCACTCTACCATTACACATTATCGTAAGTGCGAATAATCCGAACGAGTAGTAAGACGCAGTGATGATGATGATGATGATGATAATAATAATAATTTGTCTTTGATCTGTATCGGTAGACACGCGGACTAAGGTGTCAACCAGTTTGATCTGTTGGTGACTGGGTGTCGTGGAATTTTGCATGAGTGTTACGGAGTTCCCCCCCCCTTTCGTGTATTGTTATACACTCTCCTTTCACGTAAATGCAGATACACATGCTTTAAATTCAACCGTCCTCCCTTTTAACACCTTGGGGAAAATATACAAATTCCCCAGATGTGGGGCAAAACTCCGTGCACATTTAAAATATGTACCTTTTATGATTTGAAATTCTATAAAGAACTAAAAAAGTATATATGTGTTCAAAGTGAATGTGAATGAAGACTTACACAAAAGGAGGATGTACGTTCAGATATGGAATGTAACAAATTTGAGAGAGAATATTAAATGGCATGAATAATTTTGATAGTAAATTTTATATAATCTTTTAAACACTAATCCCAATAGACAAACGTAATGCATTTCAGGCCCACGTACATCACTTCTCTAGCATCTAACAGGGCTCTACGTAAACCAATAAAATAAACAATATAAAGCTATATAATAAATCATATTGTGTGTCTTAGCCTGGTTTTGTCGAAATGATGAATATTGTACCTGTTACTAAATTAGGGGGAAGGTCCTCTAATCTTCCCATGGCGAGGTATTACGGAAAAGACTTTTGAAAAATGGCATATTCCCACGCAATATCTTGAGCTAACAAACTGAAAAACAAGTGAGAACTTCTTAAACAGGATCCGCATTTTTGGGCGCGCAGTATAAGGTGTCAACCTCACACGGTATATTTTGTCAGTTATGGGTGGGTTGATCGTCGAATAATATTCGAGTGTATTGAGAGTGTCTTTTCCCGAATGTGTTCACTCCCCTTCCACTCAAATGCTGGTACATTTCCTCTAAATCATATTTTCCTTCTTAGTTCAACAACCTGGAAGTTAGTTTTATGGGATTTATATCCATCCAATGCCTGGAATTAACTCAGCCCTTCGGCGGGTTATTGTTGCCTGCACCATCTGGTAGAAATCCCATCTAATAGGGTAGTTCAGAAATTACTTCTATCCGACTACACCGAAAGGTATTTTCACATAAGCTGCAGGTTTCTTTTACATGTCACAATCTACATAGGACCGAAGGCTTTACTTCCCTTCCAAATAAAGTTGTATTACGGATTTTTATCGCCCAAAAAATCCGTTGAACGAGAGTGTATTCGAACCCACTAACATCGGGTACTGATCCGAGCACTCTACACCAAGACCACCAAGGTTGAGATAGTTTCCTTATACATGTATAATTATTGTTATTATAAATAGGGGGATCTCCCGGACGGGTAGTAAGATGCTTGTAAAACAAATACCGAAACATGACGTATAAGGCAATGGTTCCATTCCAGGGGGTGGTGGACACCTATGGGCCGTAGAGTGATTTCTAGAGTCAAAACATTCATAAATCCCGCAACAATTTAAAACTAGTCTTCACACAAAAGGATATGGATGACACCTGACCCATTCGTTCTAAGTACAAAGAACTGAAGAATATGTGATTCTTACCACAACATATGTTTGTGAAAGGAGGGTTTCTATACTTGTTTCATTTTAAATCAATGAATTGAAACAAACTTAATTAGGAATCATTAAAGGTATAATAGTAACTATCGTAGTTTGGACATAGAATAATAATATATTTGAAAGCAAAGAAACGGTATCAGAGATCTAATCAAACTATTCAGTATATAAATGTAAATTGCAATTTTGGCAGGAAGAACAGTAGAAATTGGTTATCAACGGTACTAAAACCATTTTAATACATTCATACATCAAGTCATGTTAGCTGTAACTGTAATTTTGATATATATTATCATTATATATAAAATAACATAAATAATACAGTAAAATATTATCAATATTGATCGCAAAGTAATGTGTTTTTATTGGCTCTACTGTTATTCCAAAAAAAAAATCAGGCTATATCTACATCATTTCTAGACTAATAGTTGTTTCGCAGATTAATTACTAAATCTGAAGTATGTTTAGTTAGTAAATAGTGATTTTACTAGTTTAATGGTCCATATATTGGGCCTATGTCCGTAACCGAATGGGTAGGATAGCTAGTTTCTTCTCAAGAGGTACCTTGATTCTCCTACAAAATTAACACTGGCGGTGAAACTATCCTATATCTCATTTATGCACGAATAATGATCAGCTCAACGTTAATGTAATGTAACGTCCACTTATTGTAAATATCCTGGTGTGTGGTCAGGGTTCATTTAACGTAAAGATAACATAACGTAAATACGTAAGTAAAACACGGCAAATGGGTTGGGAGTGCTTGAAAACAAATTATTAATAAAAATAGAACTTATAGTAAGCAGTTAAGGTTGAGCATGCTTCATGTACTTGCAAATATAATCTTACTGGTGCTACAAAATAAAAATAAAATTTAAATAGAGGCTACATCTTTTTGGTGCTCGCTAAGTATAGACTAATACTGAAACAAGCGACAGCACACCATAAACCAACAATTGATACACAGTAAACGTTTTTATATCACTTACATCATGATTGGCCGTCAGAAAGAGGTTGTTCCCCTCGTTTAATGTATTTTAAATTGTTAGGTAAAATTATATCTATGTTTTTAGTATTTGATTTTTTATGTTCACACGATAAATTAATTTGTAATAAATCTATTAATAATGCATAAGTTAAATGTGTTTATACACATTGTATATATTTATTGAGTGTAATAAAAGGTACTGGCCTTAAATTAGCCCAAATAAAGATATTACTATTATTATATTATTATTGCAATGAGAAAGATCTCCTCTGAACAACTCTTATAATTTAGCAACACATCAACGTTAAGTGCATCGTGTTGGATTCAATTTTAAAAATATGAATGAAATCTTTGTTTTACTTCATTCTTACCTAATCCTTTCTTTACTTTATGCTAAATTTGATCGTGATGCCGTCATTATCTAACCGTTTCCAAACATCCTTGCTCTCTGTTGCCAAGACGTTAGGTAGGAAGAATGACACAAGAAAATTCTGGCAACACCTTCATGCCAGTGTTCCATGATTCGTTGTTTCTAAAGAAATTCAGACAACAAACAAATTACAAAGTTTTCAAGCCAAGAAACGAGCCTCTGTTCTAGATTTTGGTCTCTTTTATTCATAGTTGTCTCTGCCTCCTTTTTTTGTTTTAAATAAATCTTTAAGTCTCATTTGTGGTCAAAATCGTTGTTTTCAAAGAACAATACAGCTTCAATATAGTAGAAACAACGCTATACAATTAAGTATATATAAAGGCGAAACTTGGTGGATGAATGATTATAGTTACGAATATGAGCCGTATCTCAATTATAATTGAATAAATAATCGAGTCGCCCGTGACTATGATATTAATAATAGCTCCTAGTAACCGATTATATTTACACGTCCACTACAGACTCGACTTTAAAATATGAGTGAAGAATGACCCTGAGAACGGTAAGATCCCTGTATTGCTCAGTGGTAGAGAATTGACGCTCTAAGACAAAAGTCCTGAGTTCAATTACCGTGTTAAGGTGACATTTTATCGCATAGAGATGGTAGACTACCACACATCAAAGAAGACTAATAATCGCCTGAGAGAAGTTCATCCACTAATACTGAAAATAGATTATGTGTGGACAAAAGAGTGGCGGAAATGTGGGGGACTTTGCCCCCCTGGAACAACCCCCTGCCCCAAATGTATTTCAAATCCTCTGATATTATCGAATCTGAAGCTGAAATATGACCTTAAATCAAACTCCAAATCACTTCTAGATTAACTATATTGTCAAAAATTTGCCGGAAAAGACTTCATAAAATAACTAATAGACTAGAGGCATCTAACTGGCTGAAAAAGTTAGGGGAGGAAAGCTCTAAATAGATTTCAAGATCATCCAAATTTCAAAAATGTCTAGGAGAGGACAACTCCAAATAGCTTCTAGGTGCATGTCATTTTGAAGAATTTTCAGGTGAGCATCTCCCCAAATAGCCTAGTATCTGAAATAACTCAATTTTCAAATGTTTTCGGTGGAAGACCACTTCAAAGATGATCTTATTAAGGTATCTAAATATCGTAACAAATTAAGGTGAGGATCACTCTAAATAGCTTTGAGGGGTTTATAAAAGAATCTAATTTAAAAACATAAGGTGAAAACTACTCATAGTTTCTAGAATGAACTATTTTTCCAAAAAATTGTGGAAGGAGAGTCACTCCAAATAGCTTATAAAAAACTATCTGATTTTAAAAGATTGGCGAAGATGAACATGGGTTAAAACATACATAAGATCGAATAGGAATGAGAAATTATTAAATGGCTTTAAACAAAAATCTAACATTGTAAGCAATTATGTTATATATAATTATGACCCTCTTATGAAAATTATCTGGATCCGCCCCTGCTTTAGTGCTCTTATAAAAAACAAATCTAAAGTATTTTAGACTGCTGAGTACAATGGTGTTAAATGCAATTGGAGGTGGTTATTTTTCTCCATATTTGGTGATTCCTTAGTTATGTTATCTAAACTCTGTTTTGATAACTACTTTTTCTACTAGTGGCGTCCTAACCGAGTTGAATTATCCAGCATGGCGGTTGATAGGCATTACACTCAACAGGAATGCCCCGCGGCACAGCTTAGCCAACCCTTAAACCTATTATCAACTAGATGGAAGCTTGTCTCTTGTGTTTTGGGGTGAGAAGTTGTAGAAAACGATCTCAACCGTGGCTCAAGGTCAGGGAGGCAGACTGTTGAGATTAGAGGCTTAATTTTGATATCAGGAGATATATAACGAGATAGATTATTTTTGAACAGGCTCATTCTGCTACAAACATATTATCAACACTTGACGCTTGGTTGTCTACATGCGACGTTACGGCAAGTAAAGGTAGTATTTATAAATCAGGTTAATGTATTTTCGTTTTATTCGGCAACTTTCATAGATATAACTTTGCAACAAAAAACACAAATTATTTAATAATTCTATAAACAATATTATATTGTTAAAAATAATTATATTTGAGTAGATTTTTTGTACACAGATTTTTTTGATACCTCATACAATTTAGGTTGTTTGGTTTATTCTCTAAAATGACCAGTAGGAATCTTTCTGCATACTAAAAAGCCCATGGAAGCAAATATCTATCTAGAAAATTAAATAATAAATATATATTTTTGAAATGCAAATCAATGTTGTGCAGCAGCAAATAGTAAAGAGAGTGTTTTTTTTAATATTCGTCAGTAAAAGATTGGAAGTGTTCTTTTAAACAGGCTCGTAAGTATGATAGCTCTTAAAGTGTTTAGCATATCTAGGCTTCGAAATCACTAGGTAAGTAATGTCGTTAATATTGTCTTTCTTAGATTAAACGAATGTTTGTAATCTATTTTAGAATAAGTATGTGACAAAAATTTACTTTAAGTTAAATATAAATTATGGACTATTATTTGAAAGTGCGAGGTTTAATAGACTAGTGTTTGCGAAAATCATTTCATTTTTACAACTATTTAATAACTGAAACAATAATATATAGTGCGATTTAAATAGGACATAACTATTTTGACAGTTATTAAAGCTACTAAAACAATGTTTATATATTTATACGTATAGTTATATAATCTGCAACTCTCACTTTTCATAGATAGTATGTAATATACTGATAATAAATAATATGTAATAATACTAATGCTAAATAATATATAGTAGTAATAAAGTTAAATATTATCAACATTGACCGCAAATAAATAGGTTTATCTTCCTACCAAAATTCTACTATAGTTTTATTGTTATACATGTACTCCTGATACAATGAAGAGTGTTAAAAATTTCATTCGGTCTTGTGGACTGTTAAAATAAAATGAATCAACAAACTTATTTCATTTCATCCTCTTCTTAGTCGTAAACACAAAGCCGCGTCAAATATTGCACATATCTATACTATGTTGCAACCAAATTACAAAATGTCTGTAAATCGTCCAAGATCTGACTTCGTCTTTCTATTACTGTTTACTTAAATTTTAATATAGTTTAATACCTATACTTAGTGCGTGTCCTTATGTTAATAATCCTCTTACTATGTCATTTGCAATAAGGAAAGGACCCTATAGTTCAAAAGAATTTGAGATTCGATAAAATGTCGTAATTGAGATTCAAAAACATAAATTATATTATTCAATTTTTATTTAGAATTTGTTATAGAACTCTGATGATGCCTATCGGTGGTTCATCCTAAATATAACTACAGAAACAACTCGGTAACCAGAGGCCAGAACATTAGGGTGGGGAGATAGAGGATGCGAGAAACGACCAATATTTTTGCAGTATTTACAGCAAAACATTATGTTTGTCAAAATAAATCAAATTTATTTACATACATAGAGTTTAATTTTCTTCACATGGTGATATTAACAGTTTTTGAATATATTTTATGAGTATAGTGGCATCAAATTCCAGAACACCTTTGAAAGATATTCAACAACTGTTGATATCACTATGCAACATCAGGTACGTTTCCTCTAAATTATATCTAAGTTGTTCCTACCCCATTAGCGTGACATGGTTGCCACTTACCTGGAAATCCAAGAGAACCAGGGAAAAACAAGGATTTTTTTTGTGTTTCTGTAAGAAACCGAGAAAACACGGGTAATTTGTCAAAATATAGTAAAAATATTGGAGTATTTGTTAGTTTGGGACATTTAACTGAAATCTTAAAATAGTATATCTTTATATGAATGAAAAACTGGATTGTAGAATTAAGCACGCTTATTTAAACATGTCTTATTAGCCCTTAAATCAGGGCTGTGAAGCGACAGTAGATGTATTTCCCCATCAATCATTTTTTTAGCACCGCATATTACTACCCGTTTGTCTTATGTATTAATTACGCTAGTTGCTTTAGGTAGGAGGAAGCTTATATTTAAAGGAAGTGTACCCGTATTTTCTTGGAAAACACGAAACTACTATCAGTACACCCAACCGAGATTCGAACCTCAATCTTCCTATCATTGGAAGTCTAGTCTAATACGAGTGTAGCGTCTTAAACCATCCATCAATCATAAATAATCCTGTTTTAAACATTAGTTAGTGACTTCCCGCTAGAATGTTTGATAAAAAAAAATCTTTTCATCAATCTAAGCAGTCTAGAAATAAAACCTGGAAACTGTGGTGATATAGAAATATTACTGCTTACGTTGTGCGCCAATTGAAGTGTTATTGAAATATTCGTCCCGCGTGATGGGCGCCAATTGAAGAATTATTGGTGATTTAAATCTTGTATAATTAATACACACTTTTTATGTTGACATGTTTTTTATTAATAAATCTCTGTTTATTTCACGAGAAAGTAGATCATGTCGTCGAAATATATACGCGGCCTAGAGTATGAGCGCGGACAGAAGTTGCAGTCCGAGTAGTTCAAGGACTGGACTCCCAGTGCTTAGTGAGATAGTGAGTTCTGTGCAGTACTGCCCTTACATTGCACCATTCTATGTATATATCCATTGCTCATAAAAGCTTCGAGAAGGTCGTGTTATAAAAAATTAAAATACAAGACAAGAACATCTCAGTTTTACTAGGAGCTTCGAGAGCCGGAAACTGACTCAAGTTACTTTTTAAAATCTCTATTCGAACTTTCCAGAAGAGGAAGTTATTATTTAAAAATCTTATATTGTCAACTTGAGTTGACTAACGTCACGTGTTTGACGTCACTTATCAGTGACTTTTGCCTTCTTAGAAGAAGAAGTGCTTTAAGCGCCATGTAATAGATTATAATTTAAATAAAATAAAATACGTTTATAAAATTAGGACGATATTATTGTCAATGCTTTCACATATTCTTTAGGGTCAAATCAGTAACATTACAAAACACAGGGAATTTGTTAGTAATAAAATAATGGCAACACTGCTTTAGTTAAAATATGTATATTTCGGACTAATAGTAAAACACGGTGGAAAAAAACGCAACAAATTATATATTTTGAGTGTCGTAACTACCCTTGCAAATTGTCTGACATATCAGATCTATGCCGCGTTGCAAAGTGTCTGAATAATTCCGTCACAGAGTGTACCTGCAATTAATGATTTGTAGTATTTTTAATTGAATTCTTTCGCTGAACGCGATTCCCAAGTCGTGGTGGAATTGTTAAAGAGTCGCTTCGTGCAATCAGCATTTGTTTGTCAGTTGACACTGTGAAGTCTTTTGATTAATGATACGTTTACAGTACAAACTACACGTGTCAAGGCTTCAGTTGAAGAGATTTGAATGGTTGGATGGTTTATGTGGAGCGGGGAATAGGGGGAAAATATGCTGCTTTGCAAAATATATATATATATATTAAAAAAAATACTAGTTAAAAAATCCAATTTTCTCTTTTTACTCGTATTTTCTAAATAACATTTCGGATTGAAAATTTTAAAATATTTTTAAATTAAGTAACATTTTTTATTAAATTACATACAAGTTGAAATGTATCAATATACGAATATTTATTCCTTAATTTAAAATTAATTGCGCTATAAGCGAGGAGAAAGACAAGATAAAATGTAATATATACCATACATTGAAGGAGTGTGTAAACCTCTCACCAATTTGTATTTGGAATGCCAGGCCTCCACCGTGGTTCGGATTCCACGTTAAACTGTAGGTCCTCCATTTCACCTCACAATCACCCTACCATTACACATTAGCGTAAGTGCGTATAACCCGAACAGGTAGTAAGACGCGGTGCTAATAATAATAATAATAATAATAATAATAATAATAATAATAATTTGTATTTGTATTTGTGTCTTAATCCGTGTTTTGTTTTCTAATTTTTTTATCTAGCACCGAGTCCTACAACCCATCAAGGTTATACACTTATGTACTAATTACGCTAATAGGTTAGGGACGAGGAGGGTTGAATTTAGAGTAAGTGTACCCACAGTTTTGTGGAGAAAAAGAGGTAAATTATTTATAGAAAAACAAATAACCTCAGTATAACCGACCGGGATCGAACCACGTTCTCCCCATCATGGCCAATATAGTATATTTTGAGAGATGTGCGTTATACTTTGCTGTCACCAAAGCGGGTGAAATATTTATTCATAATACATCAAATAATAATAATTGTAATCTATTGTTGAATTTAAATTTTGCGCTTTATATAATCAACAATGAAATAACCAACATCTGTTGTCACATGGCTTAAGACATTACTCTCGTATTAGATTGTATTGCCGATGCTGGGGGAGGACGGGTTTCAAATCCCGGTTTGGTCTACTGAAGATGTTTTTTAATAAATAATTTCCCAATCTTCAAATACGCTAATTTGGATATATTTCCTCTTATCTATATCTTCCTCATTCCTACGCAATTAATTTAAATAGCTCAGAATGATCGTTGTTTGGTACATTACACAATAACTAAGCCGTTATTTCAGTTGATATAAGAGTAGCTTGTATTACTTATTTAAGAAGTTACAATATTACACCAAGTATATTTATACGTCACTTATAACATTTCATAAGACTACCAACTTAACATATGAATTATTACTAATATACAACAATAGTAGAAGACAGGTAAATTAAAATTCTAAAAAAAACAAAATAACTAAATATAAATTAATATAACAATTCACAACTAATTCTAAAATATACAAGAAACTATAAATGTCTTATAGTTACATAAATTTTATATAAACTAAATCTTTTTAATTAATTTAATTAGCATAAATATATATTTACCTTATACACGAGTAGTTTTGTGGAAAAGGCATAAATTATCTTAGGATCTAGCAAAACTAAATCAATTATCTCTCCAGCACAGCTTAAAAAAATTAATGGGACAGTCTATATAATTAACGAAGACAAGCAAAAGGTGGTCGGTAATGGTGTAATATTGCTATGCAAGGCCTGGGGAATTACACTGCTTTTTGATAAGACCTATCAACTTTAGCCTACAGTCGTAGTTATACTAGCAATAGCACACACTGCCCTTTGTTAAGACCTGTCTACTGTAGACTACATTCGTGCTTATCCAAGTAATAGCACACACTGCCCTTTGTTAAGACCTGTCTACTATAGACTACATTCGGGGTTATCTTAGCAATGGAACACACTGCCCTTTGTTAAGACCTATCTACTGTAGACTACACTCGTGGTTATCCAAGTAATAGCACACACTGCCCTTTGTTAAGACCTACCTACTATAGACTACATTCGGGGTTATCTTAGCAATGACACACACTGCCCTTTGTTAAGACCTGTCTACTATAGACTACATTCGGGGTTATCCTAGTAATGGCACACACTAATCTTGTTAAGATCTGGTTATTTGGGCATCTACTCTGTCACCCTTATTACAGCACACAGTATCTGTTGACGATAGCTTAAAAATAAATAAATATAAATATAAATATATATATAATTACCAGAGTTTCTTACTACCTGTTAATAACTTGTGTTGGAGTAAAGTGTTCGACTTAATACCCGATGTTTGTGGGTTCAAACCCACCCGGGGAGGATGGATTTTTCTTGAGAGATAACAATCTGCAACACAACTTACTTTTGGAGAGATAGTAAAGCCATCGGTCCCATGCCGATTGTGGTATGTACAAGAACCTAGAAAGTTATGTTATAATTCCTCTAGGAGACTTCACCGTCGCAGGAATACCGGTCTGTATGTGTATTACATATTAGTCCACCTGTCCACGTGCCAACCGATGCAGGTCACGCCAGTAATAAACTGTATGAGTAATCTCCTTAATATATCGGCCCCAACGCTCGTCGGAACCCTTAGACCTTATCATAATGTGGCTGTTACACTTGTCTTTTCTATCTTCCCTCTTGAGCTGTTGAATATTTCATCACTTTTTATTGGTCGCTTTTTAAGTCAATTTCCCAGCTAGAATTTGCTGTGCAGCGGGTGGGAATAAAAGAGGAGGACCTCCCTTGATTCCGCCTCATTGTGAGGGATCAACATCCGAGAGGCACCTGTCCAGTTTCATTTTACTCTTTGAGAAGCTGACGCGTTAAAAGAGACGCGCGGTCGAAGCATAGACGGGATGAACGTAAAATTTTGATATCGCACGTGCCTCTGGCGTGAGAAGTTAAGTGAACAGTTGATTGACTTTTACATCACGCGACGGTAATTGAATACAGCGAATAAAAGTTTGGATGGAATTGGAAAGTAACCCCTTCTCGTAATTAAGTGGTTTTGGGTAGTCACATTCATGGAAAAAGGACTGATTTGATTGTTTTGTGTTTTTGTTTTGTTTTCAAATCATATCTTTCTACCCGTTCGGGATGTACGCATTTATTTAGCCCTAATGGTATAGTGAGGAGGAAGGTAGTACTACAAAATGTACCCACATTTGTTTGTAGGGAATAAAGGAAATTATTTAGGGAGAAAACACCCTCAGTATACCTTTCCGATATTATAATCCAGGCCTCTCGATAACCTGGAAAACCAAACTAGGTGAACCTGACAATTAGTCCGCGTCCCATATAATGCTTTAAATATTTAGTATCGGTTATTGAGTTCAACCAATCACCCATTTAAATTAAAATGGCTGTTCTGGTTTAATTTATTGTATTAAGGAATTTATTTGGTAAAATAGAATAAAAATTATTTATATAATTAGCTCTTAAAACAATATTGGACATATATCATGGATTGTTAATGTGGATCGTAGGAACAAAGTTATCTAACTTTAGCGTGCTAAGCGATCTTTATTAATATGCTAGAATTTGTTTATATCAAAATAAGAGTTTTTTTAATTTGGATAGTCTTAGTGTAGTCACCATCATCATTAAATCATTGGTGACCTGGTGGTCTAGGGATAAGGTGTCAGACTTCTGTACTGGGAGTCCGGGGTTTAATTATCGGTCCCGGTACAGATTTATCTGATTACCAAACCCTTCCTTCACCTCTGATAAGACGTGTATTAATCACATCTTGTGAATGTGTGGAGTGCCAGGCCTCCACCGTGGTTCGGATTCCACGTTAAACTGTAGGTCCTCCATTTCATTTCACGATCACCCTACCATTACACATTAGCGTAAGTGCGTATAACTGGAAAGGGTAGTAAGACGCGCTGATAATAATAACATTAAATCATCAATCTTGTGATGGATTTACTGAAACTTTCCAATCATTGTGAGCCGCATAAGTAAAGCCACAAGATTTAAATACTTTCTAAAAAAATTCAGGTTTCATTGAAAATGGATACATTCGAATTTTTTCTAGATCTTTTAAAAATTGTGTAAATGTATTATCTAATTCATTTGTGTTACAGAAACAAAACTATCAATTATATTGATAAATCCAACCACTCTGGGTGTAGACCTACTACGTGTTTACCGATGTTTGGTTGAAATCATTTTAAATCTGTTGATAATGAATCCCTTTTTTCAAATAGTTGACACCCTAGAATTAGTTTGTATGGGTCATATTAAATAACAAGGTCATAATATTAATCATAACTTTGCGTACAGCCAAAACCAATGATGAAAGGCGTCGATAATGGAAACATCAACACGGAAAAAATCAAAGAGAATTTATAAACTTTTAATACATATGTATCAACCCACATAAAAATATAAATTGCCAAGAGTTCAGTAAAAATATTTTGACTCTCAGTTTAAAGAGAAAAGATTTGAATGAAAGCATGAAACAAAGTGTGAAGTCGATTAAGAAAATGAGTTTGTGTTTAAATAATATGTTTCTCTACCAAAGAGAATTCAATGTTTTGTTCAGTAGGAAATCTATTTCGCTTTGTCCTCCAGTTTAAAGCGCCTTGGCCAAGCTACACTGCCCTTCGCTCTCGACCCAGGGTACGTTTACCCTTGTACTCACACAAATATACCAGCATTTAGGAACATCCTTCAAGGCAATTCAAAGCAGCAAGCTCAAAATAACTTATCTGGGAAACTATTTTTTTATCCAGATATAATGTTCTAAATATATATTCTTGATGTAATCAAATTACGAGATAATTACACCAATGGTGAAGTAACTGGAAATATAGTTTTTGTTGTTGGTTTTATCCACCGCGTCTTACCCGTCAAAATTATGCAAATTTTAACTAGGGTATTGGGGTAGGTATCAGGGAGATAAACTCTAAAGGGAATGTACCAAAATTTGTGTGGAAGGAGTTTAGTAAACCATTGACATTAAAAAAAACACCCTCAATACACGAGGTTAGATTAGTCTGACATGTCCGCCAGCACACCATTTTTTAATTCGATAATATTAAATAAACAGACCTTGTATTTCTTTGAGTATTTTATGAAAAGCATTTACAACTTTTTTTTAATACATTATAAATAACACGGCTAACCATTGCTAACATTTTCCTTCCACTTACGTCCTACGATAAAAGTGGTAAAGGGACCTATAATATGGTGTTGAGTTCGGTGCTCGTATTTTATGAATACCCCCTTTAAATAGCTCATGTTCAAAAAATGATCTAAAGTATTCTTCAAACTTCCTTTGTAGAGGGGGGTGGGGGGGTCTTCGTCCTCAAAACACTATCTACCACATTCCCCCCACTAATTTATTTAATACTTCATAAATGTTATTTGCTCAATATAAAAAAAATATTGAAATATACTATTGGTTATTGTTGAAAAAAACCCATAGCTGTGACTGCACGCTCTAATTTGTACTATTTGGAAGCAATGGCACTGCAGCTCCAAAAGATTCTAAACCAACTTCTAGCACCTTATTAATTCCACACAAGATAACATTTCCTAACGTATTTATTTTGGTCCTGACAAGTCTCGCAAAGTTACACAAACTCGGTCCAATAACAACTCATTTAAAAGTTTGGCTTCATGAAGTAAAATTTGGGTGAGGTTCTCTTAATTAGGAATACTTTTTTTTAAAGAGAACTTTGTAAATATTTCCAAGACGCTGTAGTTACGTGTGATGAGATTATCCTTAAATTACTTTGGGAAAGAAAACTTCTCTGTTACATTTGAAATTACTACTACTTGTGCCATAAGTAGAAACATATCTCATAAAATTAGATATTGATGTGAACGTAGTGCGCTTCGATACGGTATTACGAAGGCAAACTAAACATGAATGATAAAATTAACATCTCAAACTTTCATTATTATTATTACCAATCATTATCATTTTATCAACATAATTGCAGGCTACATCGGTGGGCACGTATACTAAATGTCGCTCATCTAATTTAATTTGCAGATAAAGGGAAGCTCTAGGCTCTAATCCTGGCCGTGTGTACTGATTACTGAGGGCGGTTTTTAGTTAAAGTTTCCCCTTATTTACCCACAAAAATGTGGGTACATTTAATAGATCCTGCCTTATTCATCATTACCTTATAACGTAGTTATAATGCGGCTATCCCAGATAAGGAATAATACGGGGGGATAGCTCAGCCAAGTAGTAAGACGCACAACTTTTTTAAATAATAATGTTAAAGTCCATTGCCGTTTTATTTTCTGCTGCTTCTCCCTATCCGTTTAAGCTATACATAATATATAAAGCCTGGATTTTTATGTAGTATTAATCTACAAAATTGTACATTAAAATCAGCTAAATTACATAGTAAAATATGTAATTGTAAAAATATATAAAAATTGAATAATTTTTCTTTCTTCACGTTAATAAATACATACATAATTATATTATTGACATGAAATTTAGTTTTATAGCTACAAATATCTGAAGGGAGTAATAGAAAAACACTATTCTAAATAAACACAAGTACAAATTATTTAACGAGTTGTAGTGCATTATTAGTTTGTTTTACACTTATTAAATTTTACATTCATTTAAAGACTTCAAATAAATGACATAGTATTATAACTTATTGTAGAAATCATACCAACCACAAACTTGCAATGAATTCTTTATTGTTGCCAACATTTTAAAAACAAGTGAACGTCAGACAACCACAGATTATTTAAAGTTAGTTTCCTAGAATTATAGTTTTCGGTCCGAGTTTAAATGTTTGGTTTTGACATATTTTACCTAAACGCGCATATATATATAGTTGGTCTTGTTTGTTTTTCATAAGTCATTCTACACACCGTATTATTTTAACAAGACTTCAAATAACTTTTTTTTTATGATTTTGAGTTTTGTTTCCATCATATATTCACTGCCTTGCCGCTTTATATCTATATATCCTACCGACCAAAAAACAAGCGGAAAATAAGTTAACTAAATCCAAGAATTATTGTTTTTACAACTAATAGCACATCTTTATAAGTATTATCTCCTAGTAAGACATAAAAATAACACTACGATAAAAAACACGCAAAATTTATAATTTTATGTAATATTCTAAAATAGGTTCAATCCAGTAAAATATGTAAAAATATGTAAAATTAAAATTGAAAATAAAGTCTCAAATAACCTAATTCGCTGAAATCTCGCTTTTCGCGTTTTAAAATGGCAGGATTAAAATATGTAAATAGAAAAAATCTGTGCTCTAATAATAAATCTTTTTACTACTTTAGTGTGTTAGGAAGGCTATAAATACATTTAATAGCTATCCAAACGAATGTGTGTTATAGTTTTCATAAAGTTTTTATAAATAGGATTGATTTTTAAGATTCATAGGATTCATACCTTTAATTATAACTTATTGAGTTAATCAATCTTTATTTATTTGATAGCATGATATAGAAATATACGATTAGGGTAGGCTAGTCAATTTAGAGGCTCATTGGCTTTATAGAGAATTAGTGGAACTGGCCAAGTTAAATAAAAGCTCAGGAAAATGATTTAATCATGTATTTGCTTGGTTTTATTATACGATTCATTATTTTATTTATATTATAATTATTATCATTATTAACATACAAGTGAAGCTATTTATTTACGAGAAGCGATTTTTTTCTAAAATTAGGCTTATGATTATGCATACTCTACTTGCATCCTAAGTGAAGAGTAAATATTAGCACCAGCGGGCTTAGCTATAGTAATATAGTATCTTAGATATGTCTGAAGCCCATTTTCTTGGCGCTCTCGACCAAGAGGGTGGATTGACTGTATGAGTGTTAACCATGGTTTGTGGATTTGTCGCTATAAATTTGATCAACCCGTGAGGATAGAACCATCGTCTCAACTCTCTAGAACAAAGAAGTACTAACCTGACTGTAAGTAGTGTCTGTCATCCCTGATTAGTTGATGGGCCAACGTATCGGTGATATCGGCCAAGAGGGTTGCCTGACTTGAGTATTGTCACCCCTGGTGTGGAGACTTGTCCCTCGAACTTTGCTTCTTCCTTTAAGAAAGCACCGGTGTAAGCTGCTTGAACCCAATATCAAGGGTTGCCTGGCGTGCCATCCAACCCCCAGTAAATAACTTAGCGCTGCTAATTGGGTTACTAGAGGTGTCTTGCTTGTCTTGAAGGGAGACGCGTCTCGCCTTAAGGTGATAACCCACCTCTAACCCCCTCACTCGCGTCACTGACGCAGGTTTTATTACTGTGGGTCAACATGAGGGGGTTTACAAATAGTATACAACTTTCTCAAAAATCAATATTGAGAAAAGTTTCTTTTACAGTAAGCTTTGCAATTTTATTAATGTAGTAACATGAAAATGGATTTGAATGAGGTTGAGTCTGACACCCAAGGATTTAGGATTTGATGTAAGTGTCTAAGGATAGGTTCGAATGACGAGCTTACTTTCTAATGTCCATAAGTTTTTGAGTTTCATAAGGTCAGAGAGTTGGTTTGTAGTAAAACTAGTCTTACTTCTAGAATTAAAGTTTACAAACAAAGGAGCACCAGAATTTGTGGGTACACACAAAAAAACAACCCATCTCTGCTGGGTTTTTAATTAAAGGTGGGGTAAGGTCTAAATTTAGGCTGGGGGTACCGAGGTGTTTTTTCTTAATGGTTTCCCTACTTCTCCTTCATGCAAATACAGATACACACCCTCTTATTTGTGATGTTCATCTTTATTTTCAATAGTGTGAATACCAAGTAAGTCTTGATTCATGTACAAAGGGTTACATCGGTATCGGCTTACACTTAGCTCAGGGCATTTACACATAGCGTCATGACACCTCGACACAGTGTGATGGATTTAGTTCAAACTTGATATCTAGATGTTACAGGGCTATACCACAGTTATTTTGTCTATCCTTGTCCTTTAACTAAGGGTAGTTTACTTATGAGTATTTATATTTAAATTATACATTTTTCGAAAATGGTTATAATGATTTTGTTTAAATTGCATATCTAGGATTTGTTTGACTTAAAAAATAACACTATGTAATTGTTCTTTGGGCAGTGGCGGCTCGTAGCCAAAATTATTGGGGGTGCTGCTCCAGAAATTTTTTAGCCTTTGTTTTAAAATTGTGTAAAAGGAAAAAAACATGTATAAAAAGAAAATGTATTCAGGAACTTGATAAAATATTAACAAAAAAACTGTTTGACTTACTTTAACTTAAATTTTCCCAGTTCCAGATTGATATATTCATTTAAAAATGAAATCCAGGCTTCTTGTTTTAATTTGCGCAAAAAGTTCAATAATTTTCTCCTTGATCTCTGGATGACAATTGAGGAAATTGTTCTTCATTGAAAGTGTTGCAAGCGCATTTAGTCTTTCTGTTAAATAAAAGAACCGAAAAAACTGAATCAAATAGAATAGCTGGAAGCAGAATTATAATCTAATTCTACATTATTCTACACTTTATCACATTCAAGAATATGGTACACGGTTTTTAAGCACAGCAGAAGCTGAGTAAAACAACTTCCACCATCACTCCAGAGCCGACACTGTGAGAGTAACACTGCTCTCTCTACCTGGTAGTCCCTCCTTCCCACCCCCTCCTATGTGCGCATGCGCACAACAGTCAAAAACCACGTCACTGGCACTGTGAAGCGCACAGCTCCATACAAAGATGTTCGTATCTTTTTCATAAACTGGGGAATGGCTACTTAAGTACTGACATTAGGCTTAAGGAATATATTGTATTACAAATATAAAGAAAGAATAAAAGAAAAAAGGACCCATTATATTAAATTTTATCGATCATATCAAGTGGAAATAGGGGGTTCTGCAGTTACGCAGTGCCTATACACGAGCCACCACTATTTTGGGGCAAAAATTCGTTTAAGTGTAGTTTACTGAAGACTGATTATTAAAAAAACTTGAAATGTTTACATATGGGTTTAACGACTTTGTTCCAAATGGGTATCTTGGTAGTGTTTAACATAATAAATAAATTCATGCTTGTTTTAGGGCAAAATCTCATTTATATGTAGTTTACTGATGACTGATTTTTTTAAAACTTGAAATATTTTACAAATGACTTTAACAATTTGGTTCCAAATGGGTATCTTGGGTGTGTTTGTCATGACAAATATGGCTGTAGGGTCTATACTTGGTTTTGGACCAGAGTTTGACAAAGAGTCGAATACTTGGGGTAATTTTTAACAAATCAAATTATTTTGAAAATGGCTATAATGATTTTTCTCAAAGTGTTTATCTTGGGAGTGTTTGACATGAACAATGAAAATAAAGCTGAACACTTGTTTTGGGGGGGGGGGGGGGATTTTCCTATGGATGGTGTACTGTTTTTTTTTCAATTTGAATATTTAAAAAAATGGCTTTAGCAATTTATTTAAAAATTTGTATCGGGATACTATTTTACATCTCAATGATATATCTTTATTCATCTCAAATAAATTAATCAAATTATAGTTTAGTTACAACAAATTATAGAAAATTCGAATGTTTTTGGAAATTGACATTGAAGATTGAATTCAAACTGGGAATATGTGAATTGATTTTCATGATAATTAGGAATATGATTTTATTTTTACAAATAAATAATTTTAGGGTAATTTACAAATAATTTATTTTTGAAAATTTGATTTTTACTACACATATGTGAAACAATTGGGTTTAAAATTAATATATAAAGAGTGATTATTGTGTTTAACCATAAGATGTGTCTGTTATATTATATGAGTAAGCCTTATTTAAGGGTAGTTTACTTGTTTTATTATCAAAAGTTAAAAAACTTATATCTACAGTACCACTTCTCTGCGAATCTTGAATACAACGCTCTCTCTACAATATGGCTTATTTAGAGGAAGGAAATAGCAATTAAAATTTAATAATAAAGCAGTGCCCCCAAAGGTAACCTAGCTACAAATTAACTACGTCAGCGCTAACAGAACAGGGATCAATAAGAGTAAACAACGGAGTCTTGGAAATGTTTCGGGTTATTACTTGAGTTTTAAACGCTGTATATTAGTATTTTATTTTCAAGGGTGATCAGGTGGAATGGAAGTGGACCAGAGAAAAGGGACAGAGTGTTTTTGCAGTTTTTATGGCAAAAATTTTGGCAAAAATAAATCAATAATTGCTCCAGTACAAACATAGAGTTTAATTTTCTTCACATGTTGATATCAACAGTTCCAGAATATTTATCATAAGCTTGGTGGCAATATTTAACACAATTTTTAAATGAAGAGAGAAAGTTGTCATTAAATTCCAGAGCACCCTTGACAAATATTCAAGAAATTTTGAGTTCAACATGTGAAGAAAATTATTATTTTTTGTTTGTACTGGAGAAATATTTTACTTATTTTGGTAGAAAAATTATTTTGCAATAAAAACCGCAAAAATACTGGCTTTTTCTCGCGTCCTCTTCCATTTCACCTTAAACGATTTAGAAACGAATTTAACTCTAAGCAATACACTAAACTAAAATGCCCCATTCCTAATTCATATATTTACTATTTTTTGAACCGCATAGATGATCGCGTGGTCTAAAGCGTCACTTTCACAATAGACCAGATTGACAATGACTAGGAGGTAAGAGTTCAAATTCCAACCGGTTCTACTAGGTTCTCCTCCCCCCCCCCCTAATTGTTTACCACATTATCACCATAAAAATTCGAGTATGTTTCCGCTAAATTAAACCTCTCTTACTCCGACCCCATTAGAAAAATAAATGCAGATAATCCAGAGAGGTGTTTAAACATGATGCAATAAAATAAAGAAAATAGAGAGGAGTAAAGGCTAAACATTATTATGAACACGTATTCTACGTTTATATTGCAAAATTACGAAGGGATTCGTTTGGTAATTTATTTTATAGAAGCGGCATTGTTTGTGGGATTTTGTTCTGCCATCGTTACATAACAAAAAGCAAACTGGATTATCACATATTGAAGGATGAATAGAATTCACATCTTTGACGATAAAAGGTTCGGGGATTTGTACTTCTGAGCCTATCCCGAGAAATTGGATTCTTTTAGATCCAATTGACTATATATTAAAAACAAAATTTGGATAAAAGGGAATTTGGAGACCCAAATAGCATAGCGTAATCAAAATTTAAAAAAATTAAAAATATATTTACAGCAACTAAACGACCGGAATATTGTTAATGAATTTCACTAGAGCTATAATCTGATAATACATAAAAAGGGCTCTATCTTAATTATAAAATAAACTAATACAAAAAGGGTGATGGCAATTATTCATATATATTTGTGGGGAAGAGTGTTTACGTAAATTTACATACTTACAGACCAACAGACAACTTTACAGTAAACTTTTTTTTAAGTTTTTTGAAATTAATACAAATTTCAATCGAATCAAAATTAATTTGACCAATTGAGCTTAGTTTATTGATTGATAATTCTTGCCGATGTGTAGCCAAGTGAGAATAGAACACACTTAGCGTCGTTTAGGTGGGAATATGGGAGACGAGAGAAAAGGACAGCGTTTTTCCAGTTGTCAAAGTAAAAACTTTTTTTTGTTGCTAAAATAAATAAAATATTGCTCCAATAGGAACATAGAGTGTAATTATATTCACTTGCTGGTATCAACATTTCTTCAATATCTGCCATGAGCATAGTGATATTAGATGACAAACTCTTTAGATTAAGAGAAAAAGTTGTCAATAAATTCCATGACACCCTTGACAGGTGTTCAAGAACTGTTGAAGTTGTCACCATGTGAATAAAATTAAACTTTGTTTTTTTACCTAAGAATGATTTTATTTATTTTTACCAAAAAACAGTTTTGATACAAAAATTGCAAAAATACTGATCTTATTTTAGCTCTCTAAAATTTCACCTTAAATTGCGCTGTTAGGGATGTGCGATATTACTAATACTAAAGTAAAATATTCGCATAGCCCAAACACGTAGTACGACCCATTACTTAAAAAAAAGGGGGGTAAAATATTGTCAAAGTGTAAAGCTAATTTTTTTTGCACTGTCAGAATATCACTATAGACGGAATTTAAAAAAATATCACCAACACAAGATGTATATTTGCATGTCTTGTTTAAATTGGTTCATAGCGTAAACGTGTCAATCAGTATTATTATTATTTATTACCGTGTCTTATTACCCGTGTGGGTTGCACGCACTTACGCTAATGTGTAATGGTAAGGTGATTGTAAGATGAAATGGAGAACCTACAGTTTAACATGGCATCCGAACCACGGTGAAGGCCTGGCATTCCCCACATTCACAAGTTGTGATTAATACACGTCTTGTCAGGGGGGAAGGAAGGGTTTGGCAATCAGATAAATCTGTACCGGAACCAAGGATTGAACCCCGGATCCCCAGCACAGAAGTCTGACACAACCGCCAGGTCACCCAACGTGTCTATCCCTGATGTCTGAATGTTCTGAATCGTTGGCCCAACTCGTCCTAGCTTGCCTCTGCATGGAGCTGTTCTAATTAGACCCTGTACTCCCTTCCAGCCCCCCCATAATGAATTACAGCCCAACCGAGCATATATCAGCTGATCCTTTGTAAACCCTTTGAAAAGGCTCTCTCTCACGGCACTCTTGTTTTCCACGGCAAGCGTTGCACAGCTTTGCAAAGAGGAGCTTAATAGCCTGTCTTAGTCTACACATTATTAGTGTGTCTTTGATTAAATACTCGTATACGTGACCATATATGTCTGGGGAAAAAAAGGATAATTTAAAGTTAACGTTTTATTTTCGACTAGTAATGTTTTGAAATAGATTGCAATTTTCTTGTACTTATCGGTAAGGACTTTATATTGTGTTATTTATATACTATAATTCCTTGCTTAGCGTATTTTTACCCGCCCTGGTTATCCTAATATTTATACTACTATAATGTTATAATAGGGTTGAGATCCGCTTCAGGGGTTAAATGGTTTTTAAGACAGCGTTTTTCAAAATGTTATTTGCGGAACCCTTGGCTTCGTGAGGCAATTCTTAAATATCCATTATTTGTTTATCACACTATAAAATAGCATCAGTTATAAGGGTAGCTAATTTTTTTCAAATCTGATTGACCTAAGTGGTCTTGGTGTAAAGTGCTCGCCTCAGGACCCGATGTTCGTGGGTTCAAACCCAGCCGGAGTTGTCAGCTCTTCTTGAGTGATAAAAATCCGTAGAACAATTTCCATTGTCAGGGAAGTAAAGTTGTTGGGCTCATTTTGACTGTTGCATGTGAAATAACACTGGATTTTATGTGAAAATACTTTTCCCGGAAATAAAGTAGACCATTTATTATTATTATTATTATTAGCACCGCGTCTTACTACCCGTTCGGGTTATACGCAAGTAGACCATTTAGATCTCGCTCATAGAAATTCTCGTGTGCTGATATAATCAGTCTGTTTATAAAGTGCACGTTGAATACCTCCAATAAAAAAAATCTGAATAAAGAACATTTGCCAATTGTGGAGCCACGAGATGTGTTGTTTTTGTTTGTTTTATACTTTTATGCTTGCAAAATTTGACTGTCTTTATTAGTGTAAAAATTCTTATGTCTTCAGCATGTATTTTTTATGGTGTAAAGGCTTCTTCGGTCTAAAATGTTTGGGAACCCTGGTCTAAGGCATCACTCAAGCAATAGCCTCGACTGTTGATGACGGAGAGGTTAGGGTTCGTTTTCCGGCTGGATGTACTGAGTGTTTTAATTCATAAATTATTTTACACGCAAATTAGGGTACACTTCCTATAAATTGAACCTTCCTCATGGTTAACGCACTAGAGCAGCGGTTCTAAAACATTTTTTTATATTGTGCCCCTTGGCCACAAGGCCACCAAGATAAAAAAAATTCCAAATGACAGGCTTTAAAAAATATTATCTATTATTGATCTATATAATCTAGTGGGAACAAATATCCGTAATTAAAATATTTCAAATGTGACAAAGCTAGTTAGAGAGAATCCTACTGTTATAGCCTTAATATTATCTCTTATTGAGAATCGTTATGATCAGTTTTAAAAAAAACTTATTTTACTAAACAAATTTGTATACATTTTCTTCACAAATTTGTTAAAAAATAAAGAAAAAAATAAACAAACACAATATTTTCAAATCAGATTTTTAATTGTAATTCTGGAGCTAATAAATTATTAATCCCAAAGTTTTTGGATGAGAGGGATGTGGTTGCATGGCTTGGCACAAGTTTTTATGTCTGGTTGTCCAATTGAAACTTTCAAGTGGAGGTCCGTCTCCAAATTTAGCCTATTGCGGTACTTATTTATTAGGTACACCATTGATGAAAAACCACTCTGAGAAATGTTGTTGAGAAAGACATAATAAAATGCTAATGTAGGTGTCCGGTAAAGGGATGAAAATTCTCAGAAATCGGTTTCCAGCCGAGAGCAAATACGAGAAAAATAGGGGTGTAATTAACCAGATAACTGTAATTGCCAACAATTAGGGTTTTACCTAAGTCCCCTGTTATTTTGCCAACTCTCTATTGAGAGTTGCTCGCGTACCCCCTGAAAGGTGCCTCCATACCTCAGTTTGAGAACCGATGCACTAGAGTAATTAGTACAAATGCGTTTTATTCAAACGGGTAGTGAGACATGGTGGCAACAAAAAGTTTGGGAAAGGCATAATTTATAGACAGTGTACTCACATTTTCGTTTAGGAAAAGTAGTAAACAAAACACCACCTCAATACGCAAATTAGGGATTAGAACCCGGACCTTTCAGATACTGCCAAACCAGATAAGGTGAGACATCTTTTGTCCGCATCCCCATTGGTATTGTTATTACTTATTAGGTCGTTTTAGATCAGGAAACTACTCTGAGTGAGGTTAGTATACATTTTATATTTGTCATCGCATTCTTATGAGGAATATTTTGACTATAAGATCCTTTTTTTTTAGTAACTTTTAAAACACATATTTTGCTATTAGAATTATGTGGACCTTAATCAATAAAAATGTGTGTCTACTTTGTACACAATGCATCATCAAGAAGAACAATTTGTCTAGAAAGAAAATTTGCTTTTTTCCCGATAATAACCTACTCTTACAGTTCCCGATTGTGTTAGTATTCCGATAATTATTTTTTCTAAGCAATTTCCTGGCCTATTGTTATAATTTTTCCCTACCTCTTGTCTATGTATTTTATTTATCCTTCTAAGGTGGTAATCCTGTTTGCAATTGTTTATTTACAATTATTTATTAAATCTAACATCAATTTGTTAAACATTAATAAACTCTACTAAGGGCTGTTTTATTTTATGATTTGTTTAATCTTCTGAGACTGGCACTGTTGCATTCTCGCCACAGTTTTAATTTTATATTGTTTATAATTTAAGGTAGGAAATAATTAGTTCAGATCCCCTCCAAGTATTCCTCAATTAGTTCCTGCTGCTTCATCAAATATTTAAAAAATATGATTTTCTGAGATACGGGAGCTTTGACTGGCGTTATGCAGGAATATTGTGAATATGCAACGGCGCCAGTCGTAATGTCATACGTCTGGCTACTTGCAGCCGTGTTTACATTTCATGGTTCGTGAAAGTTCTATCACGTTTCCTAGTTTGCTGTGGTTTTTATTCACGTGCGGCCTTTATTTTACAGAAAAAATATGAATTGAAGAAAGGAACTCAAAGAAGAAAAGTATATTTTCTACAAAAATGTTAGTATCTTTTTAAAATAATCTTAATTGTAATGTTTTTTCTGTTCAAAATACGTTCTAACTGAAACATACATTTTATTATTGTTAGGTGTTTTAAAAATCAGGTTTCAAAGTTTTAGGTAATGTAGTTTTGTATCCATCTAATACCATGTACCAAATATTTTGCTGATAATAAGCTATGTTTTTGTAACAGTTTAACGTTATTGTAATTTTTTTTTAAATAAAATGTACAAAAATACTAATTATTCAAATATTTATTTAATAATATTCGTATTGCTTCAATAACATTATTATTATTATTATTATTATTATTATTATTATTATTAATAATAATAATAATAGGTAAGCTATTAAAATATGTGGTTTTGATTATTATTTAGAACATTATAGGATGTTTTTCTCATATATTTTTCTTAGCGCTAGTCCCTGATGTTTAAGATAATGCACATATAATATAATCCTTTGTTTTATTCTTGAATGTAAAGTTGAATGGACACTAAAAGAGCAAATATTGTGTACGTCTGGCCATCATCATAAATATTGTGTTGTGAGAATACAATTCAATTTGTTTGGTGTATTAACTACTTTTCTTGTGAATATAGGCCTATTTATATTTTTTGAAATACGTAAATATTGAGATAAATTATAGCCTAGTAATTTATTTAACATCGGAATTAATAGCACTCTACCTACCAAATCTACAAAAGTTTGTTTTTATTAGCTACTTCTTTTAATTTAATTATAGGTTTAGTATTCTAGTAAAACTAGTTTTATCCTATATATTTTGAAATACAATTTTAGTTATCTTAAAGAACTGTCACAAATAGACCCAAATTTGCTATAAAATACTACTATACGTGGATTTTGATTTTAATTAAATAGTTGAGTTTGATATCATTTAATAATGGATTCATTTCATAAATTTCTGAAGCGTGTGGGCAATATCACTCTCATGAAATAGATTGGAAATAAAATTTAAATTCCTACTATATTGTATGCTCAATATTTAATTACGAGTAGACGTGTTAGAACAATGTAACGCTTCGTTTGACATGACTTGTGAGTGTGTATCGCTTACTCCACACTAAGAGCGGTTATCTGATGAGAACTGTGATGCTGTTCAATTATTACATTGATAATCTCCGCAACCGGCATTTTATGAAGCCATATTTACAGCTGATGCACTCGCTATTACCTTAAATATATAAAACATATCAACAATAGAGAGTATGAGTAAAAGGATAAACTATGTATCACCGCATATAATCAAACTTTAGAAAAAAGAATGTTTAGAAAATCCAGACCAACATTGGTTCCTAACGCTTAGATTGAAATACGTTTTCAATATATTAAATTCTGGGGTAGTGTTTTACCTAGATGGCTACCAGACCTATTTCCACCCAAATTTGGGTACGTTTTAGCTTCATTATACCAAGGGCAGGATTTAGAGCTGCGGAGGCCCCGGGGTGTAAAAATTGGAGACCCCAGCACTAATAAAGTACTCCCCCTTCACCTAATGTTTCAACATCATAATATTATATACAAAAAAATAATCGTTAAAAGATCATCTTTTCCCCCCATCACATGGTATTACTACCTATTACGGTTATACGCATATTTAATTTCTATAATGGGGTAGGTTTGGGGTAGGAAACATTTTAGAGGTAATCTATCAGTATTTGTGTGGAAGGAGAGTAGGAAACCCTTTAAGATAAATCCTCCTCAGTAGACCCAACCAAAATTCTAACTCCAATACCACCATCATCAACAGGCTAGTTTAACACGAGAGTGACGCCTTAAACTATTCGGCCAATAATGCAGGTAAAAAACTCAACATTAATGATATTATTTTTACAAGGAACTTTCGTCATCACAATAAATGAATTATTTGTTTAAAACAAAACAAAACAAAACAATGATACATAGCCTAACCTCAGTGGTCATACACGGTACCGACTTAGCTAAGGTGTCTGATTGGCCTCTGTAGGTGTTGTCCTGTATCTGATATCAAGCCGCACTTGAAGCATACAAAGTTTTACTATTAAACTGGCCCTTATACACGGCACACACTAAAACACCTTGTTATAAACGATCTGATTTAGGAAGAAAATAATGAAAAGGGTAGTTCATGAGAAGTGACCCCAAATTAGCGTGGAGAGGGTATGGTAAACCACAGTGACAAATCAAATGTAGAATTCAAATTTCTGCGCACCTGGTAGAGATTTCAACCTCAACCTCTCCGTCACTATCATGTAGATACTTTGCGATTTCGACTCCTTAAACAGCGCGTATAGTTTTGTTTATAGTTTTAAAGTTAACTCAATAATATATGTAATCTAACTTTAAGGTAAAGCTTCTTCCAAGCTTCAGCCGCATCAGTAAATCTATTGTAAACAGCTGTTGCAATGACAGCTGACACGTCGGAAATAGTTTTATCAAAGAGTCTCAATTCCGGAAATAGTTTAATTCAAACACTGGCCTCGAACGCATACTAGATAAATTTAACCTTTATTTTATTTTGTGGAAGAAAACTAAACACGTTTACACATAATTTTACATGACTAACAAAGCTATGGAGATTGGTTTATTTATTTAAATAAAACGCTGTAATCAATTATTTTATTATCTCATAAAATAAACTTGTATTCCCCCCCCCCTTTTATCTAACATGTTTTAACAAGATTAGCAGCTGAAAAGACAATTAAAATTAGGACATTTAAATTCATGTACAGTCTTTTTTTTTTACTGGCAACTACTAAAGTTGTTAATATAACAAGTGTAAATAATTTTTTAGTGAAGGACTATAATTTGGCCTAAAACACTTTTTGTTTGTGATGCATATCTTGTATTCAAACTCAAAATAAGTATTTCTAGCATCACTTCAGTGGAAGAATGGTCTCAAAGCATCATTCTCGTGTTAGATTGATCTGCTGATGACGGTGAAATTGGGGTTTGAATCCCGGTCGGATATAGTGAGGGTGGTTTTTCCTAAATTGTTTTCCACTCACCTTCCACGCAAATTTGGTTAGGTTATCTCTAAAATGACTCCTTCATCCATACTCCATTAGAGTAATTATCATATATATATATATATATATATATATATATATATATATATAATCTGAACAAGTAGTAAGATCCGCTGATTAAAACAAAAATATTTCTAGAGCAACATAATTTGGTGAAACAAAAAAAAACCTACAAATTCACTTTATGAAAAATATATTCGACATCTTTTGCTATAATTTTTTAAAATTAGGAAGTAGCATTTCAAAGAATATTTGTTAACTCAGACCGCTAAGCAATTTCCTTTGAAAGGTAGTAAAACTTAGCTTACTTGGTTTTTTATTTATTTTTTAGCGTATGGCATTACTGACCACGAAGCGCATAACATCTAGTTAGGGCGCTTGTAGGTAGAATATTCGCCGCTCTAGTGTCACAGAGCGTTGGCCGGGGTATAACTATGGAGGTTATCTACACTTACCCGCAATGAGATGATGTGATGAGAGTGAATATGGAGGTATGGGCCAGTGGGTGTATTAAACCTAGCTCAGGCCTAATTAATCAACCCCTGGTGACCGTGGAAATAAGAGAAAATAACTAAGGTATCAGTTGGGAATTAAGCCCGGGACCTCTAGATTCGTTGCTAGGTGTACTGACCAATACACAACGGGGCAGATACCTTTCTTGGTGCCCCACTATGGTGTAGCTTATAAGGTTAGTGTGCTGTGTAATCTGTCAAGAGAACACCTTTCAAGGTAAGCAAACGTAGGGTGCATAATGGATTTAGTGGATTTTACACTAAAACACAATAGTGAGGAGTTAAGGTTGTTACTTACAGTATTCAGTAAATTATGATACGAGATGGAAAGGAAAGGTTTTTTCTTTCCTAATCAATCCATGAGCGACGACATTGTAGGCTCGGTTCAGTTTTTGGGGGTCCTTTCAGTGATCACATGACACATCATTGGTCCCGTGAGGTTTGTCTGGGGAGACATCAGGGGGGAGGGGGGAATGCTCTCTATTGATCAGGAGTGAACAACTAGTAGATCGCGCGCCACCTCAAACAATGCCTCTTAAGATTAAATAATATGCTAATTATTTACATACGTATTATGCTTTTACAATCGCTTTTTTACATTATTCGTATTACTTATAGCTTTGCTTACATCTTTTTTCACTACCTGAATCCTGTATTATGCATTTCAACTAATTTGTTCAAGAATTTTACTGACCTTCCTGACTAAGCCAATAAAGAAGGCTATGACTGATTATAATATTTTAAATTTAAAACTTCTACTGATAACAATTTATAATAACGTTGTACAAACGTTGTACGAAATGTCTTAACAACATTTTAGCTACATTTTCAAAATACGCACTTGGGTGGGTGGCTGCATGGTCTAAGCCCTAAGGCGTCACTCTCGCAATATACTAGACTGTAGATGATGGGAGACATTTGGGTTCGATCCCGTTCGGGTGTAATGAGGATGGTTTTCCTAAATGGTTCTCCATCATCCCTCCACATAAATGCGGGAACATTTACTCTAAACTCATCATCCCTCGTCCTATCGTATTAGATAAATTAGTGGGCCTACATAAGCGTATAACCCGAACGGGTAGCTGAACGCGGCGATGAAAAAATAAAAATGTGCGTAGTATTGAATCATGTTTGAGCCAAATACTATTCGTATTTGATTTAATTCTCTCTAATAAATCATTGAAGTCAACACCCAAACGTAAAACTTTCATGCTAGTGATATTTCACCCTTTTGGCTACCCCTGCGTATAGCTCGTCGGCGGGGTAGGGGAACCCTTTTCAGTAGAAGAGTGTAATGTTGTTAGTGTACATGGGTCTCTAGGGAGCTCCCCTGTGGAGTAAGGGGTGATACCTTATTTGAATTTTGAGGCTGTAAAAAAATAAGGGGATGGTTTTGCAAAGGGTTTAGTAGTCAAATTTGGAACTATTGCGGGTGAATTTCATACGAGGGTAAAGTGTTACTATATTTTACAATATAGTTGGCAAATAATAATGTTACGTTTAACAAATTGATGATTAAAATAATTCTTCATTGTTAGTTAAAAACAAACCCAACCATAATACCACATATCTTGTTACATGGATAGTAACAAGCTGATCACTTGCATTTAATTTTCCGGGGAGTGTTTAATAGCTTTCACTGTTCAAGATAAATATATATATTTGGTATCGTATCTTACAACCCGTCAGGGCTATCAACATTTAATAACCCACTTCAGTGTCTAAACGGTCTAAAGTGTAATTTTCGTGATAGACTGGCCTGTAATGACGGAGATATTGGTGTTCAAATCTTGTTCGGGCCTACTTAGGGTGATTTTTCCTAAAGGTTTTCCCCTTCGCCTTCCACACAAATGTGGGTAGATTACCTCTAAAATGCTTCCTTCCTCATCCCCACCCATTAGAGCAATTATCATTTATGCATATAACCTGAACAGGAAGTAAGATGTGGTGTTTAAATCAATTTAATTAAATTAATATAATATCCATGAGTTTGGGTGACCTGGTGGTCTAGGGTACGGTGTCAGACTTCTATGCTGGCGGCCGGGGTTCGATCCTCGGTCCCGGCACAGATTTATCTGATTTCCAAACCCTTCCTACACCTCTGACAAGACATCTTGTGAATGTGTGGAATGCCAGGTCGCCACCGTGGTTCGGATTCCACGTTAAACTGTAGGTCCTTCATTTCATCTCACAATCACCCTACCATTACATATTAGCGTAAGTGCGTATAACCCGAACGGGTAGTAAGACGCGGTGCTAATAATAATAATAATATCCATGAGGAAGGTGGAGCTTTGGAAACTTACTCGGATTAGTATAAGGGAGGATGTGAAACCTTTTAGGAAAAAAATTCTCTAGGACACCCGACTGGGGCTTGAACCTCAACCATTCATGCTACATAAAATAAATACATTAAGAGATGGGGGCTACTAAGGCAGCATTTTATAGGAAATTTTCCCGAATTTGCGTGAAGGAGATTGCTAGACCATTTAGAAAACATTCACTTTTAGTACTTCAAGTCAAGATTTAACTCTGACCTTTCCGTCACCAGGAACCAGACTAGATGAGCCGGATATTTATTCTGCATGCCCACCAATGCGGGTAGTTAAAATAATATTATCAAAATATTTACCAAATACACTATTTAATCCATGTTTTTATTACACAAAAATACATTTAAACTTTTTCTTCGAAAGTCTCACAATATTAAATAAACTTTTTAACACGTACTTCATAATATTTGGCACACCTTACCGTTATGCCGGTCATACAAAGTATTTCTAACAAAAAGAGTTATTTTCATCTTGTGTTCATAAATCTTAATAATAACCAGCTCTAACTTTGTTATGGTTCCCGCGAAATAACGGCCGGTTTCACACAAGCGCAACGGCTTACAAAGCGTTGCGCGAGCCAGATGAAAGGAAGCCATAGTTGGTTGTTAAAATGAATATTTATTTTCTAAGTGTGTCACTTTTTGAATCATCTTTACTAATGGACTCTCCAAGAAATGTTGCTTGCAATTTCAAGAAATATAAATCACTTTATATACTGGAAAAATTTGAACTATAAGGACATGTGTGGCTTTTGTTTATTTTTATAATTAAATACTAGGCTTAGGTAGTAAAACATACCATATAGATCAAACAAAACTATTTACGGTTTTTAAAATAAAAATGGTTATGCTGTACTATTTTATTTACCATAGTATTTTATTTACTTTAATTTTTGTTTGCACTGCGTCTTAATACTCGTCCGGGCTATCCACACATTTACACAAATGAAGTAGGAATAGGTAATAAACCTATATTTAGTTAATAGAAAATGTACCCACATTTGCGAGAATATTAAGTAGATTTTTTTTAGCAAGGACCTCCATCAATACACTTGACAAGGATGTGAGACCCTACCTACACATTACCGGAATCTACTGTATGTTATTCGTTAATAAGTATTTTTAACAGTTGGTATTCGTATCTGTATATACCTTATACTATAGGCTGCAAAAATCATGCTTGTATTTTAATTTGAACATATTTTACTCATCAAATGCAAATATGTTCCTGACAAATGTTCAAAAACTGTGTTTAGGGATTTAGTCTAAACGTATCTTCCTTAGGGAAGGATGGAAAGGGACGCGAGAAAGACCAGTGTTTTTGAAGTTTTTATTGCAAAACTATTTTTTTGCCAAAATAAATAAAATATTCCTCCCCTACAAACACATAGTTTAATTTTCTTTACATGATGATCTCAAAATTTCTGGAATATCTGTCAAGAGTTTCCTGGAATTTAATGACAACTTTCTCGCTTCATTTAAAATTTTTGTCATCTAATGCTACTGTGCTAATGATGGATATTTTGGAAATGTTATTATTATTATTATTATTATTACTATTATTATTATTATAGACGATGGATTTAATAACCAAATTATTATATGTTTAAGTTATAGCAGCATTTCAGTATATTATTATTTAAATTGAAACTTACACTGGGATATGGATATATATCCAGGGACATTTGTCTTTGTAAGCCAAAGCTCTGCCCATTGAGCTATCCAGGCTATCCCGTCGATTCCCGTGCCCATATGTCACTTTTCAATCTAAATAATATGATATTTAGTGGCGGCTAAAACCATAATTAACAAATATAATAGCTTGGCTGTTAAATCCATCACGATATGCGCATTTGTACAGCTGTCGTACTTTGGCAGAAAAAGCCCTCCCGAGTTGAAGGTGGCTGTGTTATCTGATAGCTCGTGATGTTAATTTAGCACACATTTGTAGCCGGTGATTTACGTACGTCCGTCACAGACTCTGCCTTAAAGTATGAGTGAAGAATGACCCTGGTCACAGGAAGATTCCTGTATATCTTAGTGGCTATAGCATTGGCCTACTAAGCAAAAGGTCCCGGATTCAATTCCCGTGTCCAGGTATTATTTTTCAATTTAATGAATATCACCTGAGTATTAGTTTCTACTTTGTGCTTAGATAGTGACCCTGGTCAAGAAAGTTAGTTAAATGCAATTAAGATTGATAACGGATCACCTATGAGAGGTTTTTGTTCAAATCCCTGACATGGTGGTATTCAATTAGGCACTGATACCCACCTTCCCTCTTGTATGACAAGTTCTTTTTTTTTAAATCAACTTTTATAAATACAAATGTATACTCTTTTTTTTGCATGTGTGTGCTCTTGGTCCTACTACCTAGCTGGATTAGCCACATATTTACACTGTTGGGAAAGGAATTAGTACGGTAGATTTGATAGTAAATGTATCCGCATTTTATTGGAGAGAGATTGGGGAACCATTTAGGAACATACCTTAAGTCGTTCGAGCACCGATGCTAGTTTAAGCACCTAAGTCATTATTTAGGCCTCTACGCACTTATTACTTGTCGACTACGGGGAGGTCAGATTTGAATCCATTACGGGTGTACTGAGATTTTTTTTTCCCTAAATGACTTACCATTCTCCCCAGGAAAAAATTCTGGCACATTTCCTCTGAGTTCTATCTTTCTCTACTCTGCCTCATTAGCATAAACATACAGCAACACCGGACGAGTAATAAGATGCGTACCATAACATTGATAGAAAATAAAAAAGGCCAACACTTAATTAACGTTTCACAACTTCTCATCACACATTAGACTTAAAATATTTGTAATAAATTACGTTCCCTCGCAAAGCTAAGGTTCTCCATTTTCAAAAGACCATGTGTGCTCAAAAGCTATGAAAAAAATATATGATGCCTGCATATGGATGCCGTGAATATGTAGCGTGTGAGCGCTTATCTTCGGAATCGTCAGCAAAGTATCATTAATTTGATCTGGGGAAAGTTCCAAGTAGACCCTACTTAATCTTTTTTCGTGTGTGTGTGTGTTGGGATCCTCCGGAGAAAACCCATTAATTCCTTCTCCCACATTTACCATTTCTACACTCACTCCGCTCTTTACTTTCCAAACCAGTAAAAACACGAGGCAGTCCTCTTATTAAGTCGCAAAACTAAATAATCCATCCCTTCATCTGGTTAAAGGCGTTTACATTTTCATGGAATATTTGCGCCTCGTAAATGGTTTTATTTTCTTCGATATTGCATTAGAGGGTAGAGGATGGAATCTTTTTTGTATGCTCTGTCCATCTAGACAAAGACTACACTAAATATCATAGCTGAGGTAACTGCATGGTTAATATTATGAAACAGCGTGGTCATTCTTTCTTTTTCGTGTGGTCATTCTTCCCTAAAATATAAGACAAGTTTCGGAACATCGGTTAGTTGAGGTTGCTCCAGTAGCTCCTTCTTACTCAAACATACAGCCTTCAGACATAACTGAGAGAGAGGATATTTGGCAACAGTTGACCGAGAGAGAGCAAAAATAAATATTTTCTACATAATAGTTGCAGTTCCCTCAACAATGATATTGTGCGTATTAAAGTAGAGATTAAGAAGGTAAAATACAAAGTAGATGTACCTTAATTTTCACGGAGAGAGTTTGGAAAATGTATTTAAGAAATATCACTCTCAGTATATCCGGCCGAGATTCAAACATCTGCATCCCCGGAAAACCAGGCTAAAGCTTGATTTTCAGGTGAACTCTTATTAACTAACGTCTTATTTTAATTGGATTGTTTACAGTAATTATGTTATCTTGTTAATGCGCCAGTGACCACATAGTATAAGGCGTTAGACTCACATCGAAGAAAATCTCAGTTCCGGGTGCATTTTGTTTAAATTTTATGTATCTCTCTTGTTTTCCACAATATCTCTTCACGATAACCATGCACACTAAAAATCAGGATCCTCTAGGCTTTCCGGTGATGTATAATTTGGGGTTAGAATTCCGGCTACTGATGGTGGTTTTCCAATGTTGTTCCCACTTACCCTAGACACAAATTCGGGTACACTTTCTCTAAATTCTACCCCCAAATCCTTACTCCATTAGCGTAATTAAATTAAGATAATCAAGATGAGTTATAATACGTGGTGTAATAATTTAAATTTCATTTACTTTTGTTATAGTGCTGACCAATAGTCAAAAGACCTATAACAGGCGTAGTAGTGAAAATCTTTAAGCATTTATATCACTAAAAAAATAATAAGTAAAATAATAGAAATTTAAATACTAGAGGTAGAACATGAACTGGGAAAATTAATTATAGGTGAGTTCCTTAAATAACTCTTAGTTTGGCTCTTCTTTTATAGTAAAAGTCGAAATTGAATAATCTAGAACTCGCACCAAGGACACACCGGTCATAATAATAATAATAATAGTAATAGTAATAGTAATCGTAATAATAATAATAATAATCCATAAATGGCTTTAAAAATTTTTCCACCCTCTTCGTTGGCCACGTGGTCTAACGCGCTAACCTCGTGTTAGACTATACTGCCCAAGAAGGTGAGGATCGGGTCCACTGAGTGTCGTTTTCTTAAACTGTTTTCCACTCTCCTTTCACACATACGTGGGTGTGCTTCCTTTCAATTAAACCTTCCTAATCCCTAACCCATTAGTGTAATTATTTATTAGTACATAGGCTTATAACCCGAACGTATAATAAGACGCGCTGCTAAAAAAAAGTTCCAAATTTATATCTTAAGGTATTTCATATAGTTATAAAAAGAAAATTTTCTGAGGAAAAATTATCTAATAGTTTACTAAAAACCAATTTGGAAAAAATATCGATATTTACAATAGGCTCTAAAATTTTAGAAGATATAGTATGTACGACTAGTCCGACAATTTAGATCAGTCTGAAGCGGGTCTGCCTACTGAGCTAAGGGTCCCGGGCTCGATTCCCAACGTGGCCGAAAATGTATCATTGATGTAAATAAGGGTTTACTCTTTCATATTGATAAATTGACGGCTGGGGACTGGATGTTGTGCCTGTCTTAGTCTTCGATTATAGGACGTAGGAAGCTACGACAGCCTTAGTCAGCCGGTAGTGGGAAAATATATGACTTGGAAACAGTAATGGATATAAAGTGTGTGTCTTATAATTTACTTTTATTAGTCTTTTAATACACGTGTTAAGACCAGGTCGAGATTCGAATCCTGACCTCCCATGCGTTGGAAAACTAGACCACACTAGCTTTACATTTAGTCAACTTGCCCACACATGCGGGTAGTGTCTGAATATCTATAAATCATATATTTTTTTTAGTATTGCGCTTTACTACCCGTTTGGGTTATACGTATTATTTGTTTTGGAACTTTGGAGAGTTTTTATTCAAAATATATGTATTATATATAAATGTTTACTTAATCAAATAAAAGGCTTTAATATTATCGGTTTATTCATTATTTTCTATTTACTCTGTCTGTCTTACTTAATTTGAGATTTTCCCATGTAACTCTTAAATTTAAAAAAATATACAAACAGATATTTTGAAATTCCATTAATAATTTTAATATTAATTACTTTTAAAATATGCCACAAGCAACGACTTTACCATATCATTAATTAATTACTGTAATTACTTTGTCTATTTAAAAAATATACAAATGTGTTTCTAATAAATACGCCGAAGAGAATGTTATGTCTACTTATAATTTCTTCATTACTAGCGTATTATTTCACGACTGCACCGCGTATGGAAAACACTTCAAAGTAAGCTAGACGCAGTAAACGCTCACTAAAACATTAAGTACTAAATATAATGTTTGCTGAGTCCTCAAAGTAAAACATAAATTCAAACACTCTCCTTTCATGGCTTACGCAAAGTATAGCTTTGAGCCTCGTCCATACTCCCTCGTATTTCCTTCAAAGAACAATGACAAAGAAGTTCATGTTTCCCAACCATTTTTCTACTTGAAGATTAACGTGTTGCCAACATACTAGTGTACATTTCATTCATTCATACGAGGTATACAAAACTCACTTGAGCCTCGAGATGTTTGATCTTCTAGTTTCATTTCCTTCCTTCCTTTCCCTCTGTTTTCCTAGTTTTCTTTTTATATCTTGCTTACTATAAGCCTCGCTTCATCGGGAAGAAACTTCAAAACAGCCTGTTAGAAGGTATACTTGGGGTATAATTGTGTCAAGAACCGACAAGGTCAAAAAAAAGCTGTGTCTATTAGTTGTTATTTTATCTATCCACCTTTTCCCATTTTGAGCTATCACTTATTTTTTCTTTTCTTGACGTTATATATTTTATTCGCCGTGATATAGTCTATCTTCAACCTTCTTTATTAAACTTAATTTTCCTATTGTATTTTTAACTTTTTTTGTTTGTGTCTTTTTAGTAATTATTGATGTACAATTATTTTCCCAATATATTATTTTTAGTGTTAGATTTATTAGTAAGCCTACATCTTAATATCTCTACTTTATTTATCTTGTTTTATTTTTTATATAAAATATATATTTTTAGCTTGTAGTTTAAAGTTCAAGTATTTGTTTTATTATCTTTTCTGACCAGGATTATAGTTCTATTGATATTTTCTTCTACTCTTTATTTTAGTTTATACACCTCATCTCCTTTTTTTATTCTTTATCTTTGTCGGTTATATTTCTGCAGCGAAAACAAATATCATTCCTGTATCAGCTTTCTTTATAATATTTCCTCGGTCCGGGCACAGATTTATCTGATTACCAAACCCTTCCTTCTCCTCTGACAAGACGTGTATTAATAACAACTTGTGAATGTGAGGAATTCCAGGCCTCCACCGTGGTTCGGATGCCACGTTAAACAGTAGGTCCTCCATTTCATCTCACAATCACCCTACCATTACACATTAGCGTAAGTGCGTTTAACCCGAACAGGTAGTAAGATGCGGTGCTAATAATAATAATTTATAATATTTTTTTTATATCTCTTATTCCCGTTATACATTGATTTTAATGCCCTTTTTATGTTGTTTTGTGTATATACATGCCTAACAGCTATGGTCAAACTCAGATAGTAATACATACACATTTAGGACAGCCACAACATTTACTAAATCAATTTTATATATTTACTAGTCAAGTCATGTGATTTGCAGCCGTCCCGTTTAATTGATAATATTAATAGCTATAAAATAATACTAATAATATAGTAAAATAATATCAATGCTAACAACTAATTTGTTTGTGTACTTTCCATAAATTTTCTTCTACCAGAACTATTATTTATCTATGTATGCGGAGAAAGACTACTACACTCTATGTATTGCGTTATTTATGTACACGTGCGGTCAACCATCAACACAACATCCTCTTTGGGCATTTAAATGTTTCATGTTTGTAGAATGTTGTTAGCAAAGCTCCTCTTGGCCAACAGCCATGCAGTAATCCAGCCAGTGGAGATCCTCTTAGATTTTTTTAAAATGTTTTCAAGGAACTTATTTAATAATAAATGACCTTGATATTTAAAAATATCTCTGCAGGTCAAGTCCTGACCAAATTGTGCCCTTACATTTTACATGATTCCCTTAATCCGGTTAGCTGCTGTATTATGGTCCAGAATGCACGTGTTCGCTGAGTTTCAATCTCCCTCGGATTAGCTGGTATACGCGTATATGGATTAGAATAAACCTGGGTGGGGGATATGTTTGAGGTTGGGTTGTTTACGAAGCGGGGACGGTAGAATCGTGTGTTTTGCAACCAGTTACCTTTGTGGCATGAGGATCGATATAAAACCCTCAGAATAATGCTTTACTTAGAATTTGACCTTTAAAAGTTTTTAATTTGTTTAGGTGCATGTCATATTTACTAGCTTTTGAAGTACAGTAGTAGTATTGAACAAAATGAACATAAATAAAAAAGGATTTTATGCATTATTAATAATAAATATAAATTATAAATATGTCTATTTTTACACACCGTTTATTTATACCCATGCGTGCCTTCTGCATTTAATTAAATTAGTAGCGTAGATATAAGTAATAAATAATACATATTAAATGTATCTACATATGCAGAGATAAAAAGTGAAAAGTTACTTTAAAAAAATTCACAAAACACCCCCCCCGGAAATCGAATCCCGACTACCTTATCACCGATAAACTAGACTAGATGAGCCTTAAAATTATCGTAATTTTGCTATTCCTTTCCATTGTCTAGAAAAAAATTAAGTAATAACGATACGGATCTTGGCACGGAAAATACCAGTTGCCTTAAGCAGTATATTTTATTCATTAACATTTTTTTATGACACTACTTAAAGTTTTCTTCTCTGCCTCTAATTTATTACTAGCTACATTTTTGTTAAATTATAAATAGCCTATGTCAAACTAAACGATTTTGCTTATTTATTCTAAAAGATATCACGTTCAAAATATAAATACATTAAATAATGTTTCAATGTAAAATTAGCATTTAATTAAATCTTAAAGCAAACAAAAGACGTTCAAAGCGTTGCATTTATCAAATTTTTTAATATGCAGTGGAATGCCAGGTCGCCACCGTGGTTCGGATTCCACGTTAAACTGTAGGTCCTTCATTTCATCTCACAATCACCCTACCATTACACATTAGCGTAAGTGCGTATAACCCGAACGGGTAGTAAGACGCGGTGCTAATAATAATAATAATTTAATATGCACGACAACGAATATTTAATTTGTGGCTTAGTGTATACCAATTAATATAGTTAAAGCAATGCTATTTAACTATTAATACGATCGTTTTAATGCAAATATTTCACAATAAAACATTTTTAAATCCGTTCCGTCCTAGATTTCATCATAGCACAAAGAATAGCAATGAGGTCACGCGACGAGTTCAAAACCACTACAAGATGTTTAAGTGACTTATATTGTATGATGAGCGTGAGTTGAAATACATTCAGCTTTGTCTGTGCTGCAAAACTATGATCAGGGGTAAAAAACTATAGTATAACAATACAATTCAAATAATTATGATTTAGGGCAACAAAACATTTTATTTTTGAAACGTAAGGTAACAATTTACATTGTTTAATATTGCTTAAACCTGCAAAGGTGGTTACACGGACTAAACTTCAAGCTTTTCTAGTCTGGTTTTACGGTGATGAATAGGTTGGGGTTGGAATCCTAGTCTAGTTTACTTAATGGTGCTTCCTGAATGGTTTTCCTTTCTACTTCCACACAAATATGAGTGAATTTTCTCTAGAATTTACCTTACTCATTCCTACTATATTGGTACAGTTAATTGCGCTCAGTTCAGATTGGTAATAAGACTCGGTGGAAAAACAAGTGTCTAGAATGTGTTTTCCCATTAAGATAGCAAGCTTGCCTTACCTTATTCCGCCATGGTACAGCTTATAAGATAGGGTCACCGTGTAAACCTTCATGGTAAGAGTAATTTCTACCGTTATGGGATAATGGAGTGTACGTATCATACATATCAATACTAGATATCCCA